>WBMV01007700.1:385723-883142 GCA_013396655.1 Campylorhamphus procurvoides | reverse complement strand
TTTGGGCTGATATCTTACAGTTGCTCCACCACCCTCTAAAATGGTGCTGAGATGCCATAGGCCATAAGGTGAAATTCTGTCATGGGGTGTAAGGTGCCATAAAACCATAGGATGGTCTTATTTTTGTGGATTAAATATCATCCATGGCATACCTGGTGATGTCCAGGACTTAACCTGCATAGTCAGGGCTTACCAAACAAGTTGTGTGAGACAACACTCAGTTCCACTCTACTCTCCTGGGAATCCTGCTTGAACACAGGGACATGCATTGATGGATCCTACTTGTTCTTGCCCCATAACTTCTAAAGATTCCAGGCAATCATCTGGAAATATTCTGGATATTCAAATCTGACCCAAAACTGTGCCTGATTTATTCAATTTGGAGTGGATCCAATAAAAGGTGGTAGTTTGATTCATTCTGTTCTCTCCTTTTAACATTTTACACGTGAAGACATAGATAGAGAGGAGCAAGAAGTGGGTTGGAGGTGGTTGGTGAGCTTGAGATGGGAATTGGACCTACATAGTCTGGGTTCTTATGGATGTCCCTAAAGTCTGTGCTAAAAAAGGTCATTTCTAACAGTGGAACATCAATCCTTCAGCCACTCTAGAAAATGAAGACTTCTGGGAGGTGAGGGATGAGATGGAAGTGGGACCACCTACATTGCCAGGGTAGGGTGACCACCCAGCTGCTCTGATCATATTCACAGCTATAGTTTTTGTTAAAAGGGGGCCCATTAATCATTTCATTTTTAGTAATTATGTTTTTATTCATAACTTCCTCTTTTTCCCTCTCCTCCTCCCTCCCTCCATTGCTCATATCATGTTTTGGAAGGAGTGAAGACAGTGACTGAAGGCTCACTGTGTCTCATGCACACAGAGCTTTCCAGGCTGCTGCTTTTGCCATCCACATCCTGGAGATTAGATGCAAGATGGATCTTCTTCTCTCTGACTTGTTTGACAAACTTAATGTGCAGCTGCATAAAATATTTTCCCTCCAGGCAGTGGAAATGTCATGCTGTGTCTCTGTTGGTGATGGGGGCATATTGAAATAGGGTATTTCTCACCAGACAGCATTTTAGGGGACTCTCTCCTATGAGAGGGGCTCCAAGAGAGCTGGAGAGGGACTTTGGACAAGGGCCTGGAGTGACAGGACAAGGGGGAATGGCTTCCCACTGCCAGAGGGCAGGGTTAGATTGAATATCAGGAATAAATTCTTGGCTGTGAGGGTGGTGAGGCCCTGGCACAGGTTGCCCAAAGAAGCTATGGCTGCCCCTGGATCCCTGGAAGTGTCCAAGGCTGGGTTGGGCAGGGTTTAGAGCAATGTGGCATAGTGGAAGGTGTCCCTGCCCATGGCAGGGGGCACGGAACGAGATGATCTTTAAGATTTCTTCCAAGTTAAACTATTCTGATTCTGTGATTCTATGGTTCAATGATTTTATGATAAGTGCATGACACCAGGCTCATGTTCATGAAATACACTGCACATGAGCTTTAGAAAACATGCAGCACACACAGGCTGCATGAAACAGTGCATGGAATACAAGCCAAGCTTGTGTTGGGGCTGTGTCTCCCCAGCCCCACAAGGACTGTGTGCGCCCCATTTCTGCACCTCGGGATCATCCATGCCCCACAGATGCTCCCCAACATCCTGCCTTCAAACCCCTCCACATCAAGCAACTGAACAGAAACTTGACTTGCCCTGAATGTGACACTTGTTTGTACACACATGATGGTAGCATGTGCTCAATTGCATGATGACAGAGACATTCCACATGTATACACATCAAACATGCATCTCACACACTCTCTCAGTGTGTGCATCGATGTTCCACAGATGCTCCCCAACATCCTGCCTTCTAAAACATCTGCAACTGAGCACAAAGATGCCTTGCCACAAGTGTGACACTTGTTTGCACACATATGATCGTAGCATGTGCTCCATTATGGGATGGCAGAGACACATCACATGTGCACACATCAAACATGCATCTCATGCATTCCCTCAGTGTGTACATCCATGGCCCACAGATGCTTCCCAACATCCTGCCTTCTAAAACCTCTGCAACTGAGCATAAATATGTCTTGCCACGAATGTGACACTTGTTTGCACACACATGATCATAGATAGCATGTGCTCCATTATGGGATGGCAGAGACACATCACATGTGCACACATCAAACATGCATCTCATGCATTCCCTCAGTGTGTACATCCATGGCCCACAGATGCTTCCCAACATCCTGCCTTCTAAAACATCTGCAACTGAGCACAAAGATGCCTTGCCACAAGTGTGACACTTGTTTGCACACATATGATCGTGGCATGTGCTCCATTATGGGATGGCAGAGACACATCACATGTGCACACATCAAACATGCATCTCATGCACTCCTTCAGTGTGTACATCCATGGTCCACAGATGCTCCCCAACATCCCACCTTCAAACTCTTCCACATGCCAGCAACAGAGCAGAAACTTGACTTGCCACAAATGTGACACTTGTTTGTGCACACATGACCATGGCATGTGCTCCGTAGCATGACGGCACAGACACACCACACATATCTCAATTGAACGCGCGTCTCTCGCACTCACTCCGTGTGTACATTTCCAAGGCTCCGTATCCATAACATATTTTCCCGGCAGGCACACGAACAGATGCCCGGTGCATATGGATCTATATCACAAGCACAACACACGTACGGAACGGGCACGTCAGGCTGGGCAGAAGGAAAGCTCTGGCTCTTTTCCCCTCTCCGCAGAGGAAGCGCCTTCTCCATGTCAGCTCCGTTCCCTTTGATGAGTTTTCTGGGAAAGGCTGCATGTTCCAGATGTCAGCTCATGTTGTGTGGTGTGTTCCTTGCCTTTGCTTAAAGACCTACCCCTAAAAATCATTATTTGTCTTGGAGGTGTTTTTATTTTGTGCAGAACCGGAGATTTTAAGCCTGAAGGGGAACACATGAAAATAAAACATCGGGGAAACGGTGAATCATGCATTAAAATATGCTGGAAGTTGGGGATTTCAGTGTAATGCTATGGGACAACATGCACATGCCAGTGCTTCCAGTATGGCCAGAGATTGCTGATTTGCCCAGTGAATCTTGTTGCTTTGTCTCTTCTGATACTCTTCTCATCCTTTAAGCCTAAGAGAACTGCCTGCCTCTCCTGATGTCCAATATCCATTAGAAAATAGTGTAATCACATAGTGCAGTGGTGAACTTGGGCTCCCAGCTCCTTCTCTCCATTGGCTGCACAGGGAATCAGTGTCAAGCAGTTCTGGCCAAGAGTTGACTTGAGTCTTCCATCATTTTCTCAAGAGAAAGCAGAGTAAGAGATGCTGAAAGCACTCCTTGTTGCCACACTAAAATCTAGACAACCTCAGGCACTTGTGATTTATTGCAGGGCCCGTTTTCAGACTGGTGTGTTTAGATCTGCCCAGCATTTGATATGGTGCTATTCTATCTGTTTAATCATGGCTTCTCTATCTGGTGAGTTGCTGTGGAGTAGCTTAACTAAACAAAAAATAAAGTTCTAAACTGAAATAGAAGTCAACAAACAAAACCCCCTGGTTTAACTGTGCTGCTTTAAATTAAAGTCATAGAAAGCTTGTGTGTAGACAAATCCCAAGTCCTACAACTTAACTTCTGTGGGCACATAAGGTGGGATCAGAGTGATTTTGGATGAGCCTTTTACCACTGACCTCAAACAAATAACTTCCAGTGCTAAAGTTTTGTTCCATAGTGTGTGAATTCGAGTGATGAAAATCACATTTCCAGGGTATTGTAAAGAGGACAAACCAATGACAATTGAAGTTTGAGACTCTGTGCATGGAAGAAAAATTTTCCTTTGCTTTTACTGGTTTGTTGCATTTTTACTAAACTGAACAAATGGAAATTAAAGGGAAGCAATGCAAAAAACCTTGGGGGACTGGATTTCCTTCTGCAAACAGCATTTGCAAAAGCAGCCCTTCAGGCTTTCTATCTTGTCACCAACACCTTGAATATATCAGCATTTTGGAGTGAGCCGTAACACATGCCTCGGGGAATAAACACCAGGGTACAGCTAACCCAGGGATCTATATATAACTCCAAGGAAGGAATGCATGAGCTGTAACTTGTCAGGTATTTTCTCTAATGAAGGTTGAGCTGTGAGAAATTAGCACCAGGGGGGTCTGCAGACCAGATGCTCTGGCACATAGTCCAGGGCTAGGAGTTTTAACTCCATGGTCCACCCAGTGTCAGCTCTGTGTGTCACAGAAGTGTCAGGAGAAGTTCTCTGGAGCTTCCCATTATGGTAGATCTGAAGTTTAACCAGACCAGGACTTGACTATGCTTGACTGATGATGTGCTGATGGAGGTCTGACCACTTCTCCCCATCTGACCTCCATTCTAGCTTTGTGGTCGGTTTAGGTTCAGGTCAAATCAATGAGTAAGATCTGACTTGTTTCTCCCAGAGATCATTAATAGACAGCTTTCTGTGAGGGGAAGGGTTTGTTTAATAGTCAATGGGCTCTGGAAATCAGCAATAGGTAGTAGAGAGTTAAAAAACCCTTTCTCCCATGGGAGAAGGAAGTCTTCAGTTCTGCTTAGAAGAGAAAAAATACACCACAAAATCAAAAACACAGCCCCTCTTCTGTAAGTAAAACAGACGTGGCCCAATTTCCCAAAGTGCTGAACAGCCGTGGTGGAAATGCAGAAAATCAGGTCAATAGTCAATTTGCACCCTTGGACCTCACTGTCTGTGACCTCTACATTGACCTTCTGGTCTTCAGGCCTTGCTCTTACTGTCTTGAGCTGTTTACCCTTATCTGATGCTCATCTTTCTTCTTTCTCCTCTGCCTGCTGCGTCCCTTCTTCCCTTCCTCATTGGACCACTGTTCCTGGATCTAAAGGATCCAAAAGTTACATATGTCCCTGCCCATGGCAAGGAGTTGTAATTGGATGATCTTTAAGGTCCCTTCCAACCCAAACCATTCTGTGATAACCCACGTATGGCTCAGCACAAACAATCTACTAAATTTGGTCCTCTTGACTTCTGGGGTGGGATCAGCTGTGCGGAAATGGATCCAGGAGAAGTCATTTTCCAGATGTTTTTCCAAGTAGCATATCAAAGGAACCCATTCCTTGTCTCTCCAGCCACTTTTGAGTGATTCTTTTCCTTTGTGCAGTCATTTATCAAAGTTAATTTAAATGGTGAATACCTGATATGCTGATAACAGGGAATCAGCTAATCATGTAATAAACTGACTGATGCCCAGAACTCTTGGAATTCTTGCTGAGTTTGAGTTTCTGTTGAGATACCAATTGATGCCACCAACAGGATCTTTACCTGGCATGAAACTGAGTGTTAAAGTAGGTTTGGTTTTTATCCTGTCTTAGGAGCCTTTCCTTGGGGCACCCATATTTGTCTTCAGACTTTGTTTTTAAGCAGCAGACACGGATCAGGTGGACAGTGAGTTAAGGTCTAGGTATCAGAATGAACAAAACCATCCCAATTAATTAAAAGAAGGCCTAGGACTTCCTTTGGCAAGCAGTTCTCCTTCACTTAGCTGAATTTGGACTGAAATTACTGCCAGCTTATTTATGCAGAGTGGTGCGAATATCTGGGCAGCGTTTGCCCTCTTTGGAAAATTACATTTGTTCCTGTTTGTTATGCATTTCCAGAAGCCTTCCAAAGGTTTGTTTGGGAATATGAGCTGGGTCCAGATGAACATGCTAAATAGATAAGGTTATCCCAGGCAGCTGGGGTCCGGGAGTTTACTCATTGTCCGCTGCCACTGACCCCGCTGTCACCACCTAGCCCATGGAAATTGTGGTTATTTTCCATGGAGAGGCAACTGGGAGAGTGTTCTGGAGGATATTCATCTCCAAAACATGCAGGCTCCTGTGTTCTGTTGCCTGCCTACGGTCTCCATTCTCCATCTGCTGCACAGCCTCCCATTATGCAAATGAAGGAAGCTTGCTTCAAGTTTATTTCTTAATTTAATAAATGTAATTTAATAAATCTTAATGCAATACATTTCTAGTGAATGAAAGGGTAGCTGGCTGCATAAAATAGCATCAGCTGTCAGACAGCCCCCTGTTCCCCAGGATCTCTGACTGCTTCAGGGATTGTTTCTCTTAAGAAGACTTTGCCAAATCAGATCTGTAGCCCAGCTCTGCCTGTGTCTTGCTTTTGATCGTGGCCAGAAGTAAAAATTAACTGACCTGTCACTGAAATGGAGCCGGGCTAAGGAGGAGACCATCATGAGAGGGAGTTGTGTGCAATGTGACACTGGATGTGGTTTTCTGGTCGGGACCACGGTGTCACATCTCATTGATCTCTGTCCCTACACAACAGATTTCACTTGAGTTCTTTTTCCCTTGCTTGTCAGTAAAGCAGAAGTGAGTGGGCATCACATTCATCCCCCTCTGCAGAATTAATTTCCTAGTGCATATCACCCAGATTTGAATGTGCAATGCACCAGAGAAAGATGTTTGTAAGGACCTTCTTTTTGGGCATGAGGCAGCTTAGCCTGGTGATCCCTATTTTCCCAAGAAGATTCACAGTGTCTGATAAGACTTAAATACTGCAAGGTTAGAGTGGGTTGTTGTAATCTGCTAATCAAAAAAACTCCACAAATTAAACCAGGGATTTCTCTGAATTAACTCCTATTTGCAAAGGGTAAGGGAGTCAGATCTCTTTACTGTGTCTCCACTAATGTGACACACCAAGCCTAGAAAACACCTACTTAAACACTGAAGGCCAGCACAATCCTTGCCTTAGTAGCCAGCTGGAGTGAGGTTTAAAATCCAGATTCAAAGGCATCCTGAAGAGGATGGTCAACATTTAAGAGATTGGGACATTTTGCATCAAGGCATCCTAAAGGAGTTTCAAGGTTTCTGCAGAGGGGGCTTTACTGATACCACCACACAGTGTGGCTGTTTGTAGAGTCATATATGACCCCCATGCTGATAACTAGAGAAATACCTAAAAATGGTAAAAAACACCATCCATAAGTACAGTTTCCATGCCAAGTAGCCAGGATATATCCTTAAAGCAAAGCAGGAGATCAAAATGGAAACTGAACTATTGAAACTTTGGCAAAAACAAAGAGGAAAGAAGCAATTAGTGTGATTCTCATTATTTGGATGCCATTCCTGCAAGGATGACTATTCTGCCCTGTCCAGAGCAGCACTCACTATAACCTCAAGCAGAAAGATAGAAGAATCAAACATTTCTTTGCCCCCTTTTTCTGTTTCTTTTTTTTCTTTTTTTTTCATCATCATTAAAAAAAAACCCCACCTTGCCCTCATAATGAATCTTGGGGTCAAATGTTCAGCCACTTAAAAATACGTAAAGGAAAACACATGTATGAGCTGCAAAGGCAGTTGCTGGGTGATGAGTTACATATGCAAGAAACCAGCATACATATGCAAAAGGAGACTGTGAAGGCACCAACAAAGATGTATTTTTGGTCACAGACACAATTGTTTTTGGGTTTTTTTACATCATTCAAAATTTTTCATGAATATATTCATCTTCTTAATATCAATTTTTTATTTATAGACAAAAAATAACTGTCATTGTTTGGGGAAGACAATGAGAACAAATTTATGTCAGTTCTTACTCTTTTTCTCTATTTTTCCAGCAAGAAAAAAAGTCTGTGTGTAGGTTTATTAAAGTAAAAAAAAAAACCAACAAACTGCAACCCAAAACCCCAACAAAACAAAACCCCTTAGATTTTTTTTTCCACAGAATCCAAGGATTGTTTATGTTGGAAAAGACCTCCATGATCATTGAGATCAATTGTTAACCCAGCACTGCTAAAGCCACCACTAACCCATGTCCCCCAGTGCCACATCAACACATCTTCTAAACCCCTCCAGGGATGATGATACCCCCCTTGTCTTGAGCAGCCTCTTTCAGTGCTTGATAACCTTGCAGTGAAGGGATTTTCTATAATATCCAATCTGCCCCTGCCCTTTCCCAGCCTGAGGCTGTCACCTCTCCTCCTGTCCCTGTTCCCTGGGAGAAGAGACCAACCCCTCCTGGCTCCCCCTCCTGTCCCAGAGAGCCAGAAGGTGCCCCCTGAGCCTCCTTTTCTCCAGGCTGAGCCCCCCCAGCTCCCTCAGCCGCTCCTGCTGCTCCAGCCCCTTCCCAGCTCCCTTCCCTTCCCTGCCCACACTCCAGCCCCTCAGGGTCTCTCTTGTCATGAATGGCCCAAAACTGGACACAGAACTCGAGGTGCCTCAGCAGTGCCAGCCCAGGGACAGGCACTGCCCTCGTCCTGTGACCACACTATTCCTGGTGCCAGCCAGGATGCCTTTGGTGTTCAGTGGGGTGAGAGATGGGCATTCAAAGCAACTAAAGGAAATGGTTTCACCTTCCACGTGCCCACCCAGGTGAGAAGCTGCTATTCCTTTCCTCAGACACAGAGTAAAAGACCCATTATTCTGCCTGCTGTTCCCTTGCTGGGTTTTAGGGCTATTAGAAAGATGAAAGAGAAAATTGCTCTCACTCCTGAGTTTGAGCGTGTGGGAGGAGTGTTTGAGAACTGAAATTTCAGGTCCAAAGCTCTTTTCAACAGCCCAGCAAACCCTTTGCCTGTTTCCTGCAGGCTCCTGCAATAAAACTTCCATGGTAGGCATGGGAATGAAGTGCCCAGCTAATATTAGCATCTTGGAAGGGCATTGAGCACAGAAACCCACTCTGCTCCTCTGGAAACCAGACCATGGCAATAGGGACCATCTGTGAAGGAGCAGCGTTATCCTCCCTTGCAATCACTCAAGGCTGCAAATTCTCGGAAAAATCCTCCTTGTGTAGCAGGCTAAAGTGCTGTAAGAGGACACGTGGGGCTGTGGGTGGGTAAAAAGCACACAGACTTCCAACAGCTGGCAGTCCTTCTCCCACCCACCACAGAAAAAGGGCAGGGTGGTTGTGTTTGGAAAAACACCAGTGCCACCAGAGACTGCGTCACACCAAAAAGGTGCCTTATTTGTGGTCCAGCTTGCCCCAACTGGGGTCTTATTTGCACAGGACTGGGTTTTCCCTGTCCTGCTGCATCCTGATTCACTCAGGGAGTGTATGCACAGGTTCCTGCTCCAGAAAGTGACACAGCTGCTCAAACATCTTGCAGCAGCAGAGAACTGAGTTGGTCTTCTGAGGTTACAGGAAAAAATGATGCAGGTTCTGGAAACTGCACCCACCAAGGGGTCAGCTGTGTGTCATCGGTGCAGAATGAATTGGGCAAGATGTGACATGAATAGATGGACTGTGAGGGGGAAGTTATCACCTCTAATAACTCCTGAGGGTTTGCCACTAGGAGAAACTGCCAGGGATCCAGCAAGGAGCTGTTGTCACCCCTGGTGGGAAGGTCTGGCTCGTCCCTTGCTGACCCTGTTTCTCTGGCAGCATCATCTGGGTGCTCATAATATATCAGGGAGATGAAAGAAGCATCTTTGCAAGAAATATCTCTGTTGACTGCCAAGGAAGCTCTTTTTCTTCCCTGGCAATGGACAGTTCTTTGTTTTCTCTATCTGTGTCTGATTTTGGCTGGCTCTTTCTGGTTTGGATGCAGTTCCTGTGTCCAGGATGCAGGAGGGTGGATGGAGGAAGTCTCTGGGCTGTATCCTTTTCTCCAAGTCACCCTTTCTCATCTCTCTCTCTTTGGAACTGCTCTACATGTTTCTCCTGGGTCTTCCCCTTATGGAAAGTCCAAGGTCGGAGTTACCATTTACTCCAAAGGCTGCCTGTTGTATCAACCAGAGAGGAATGAAAGCCAAGGGAGAACAACTTTGATGCATAGGACAGTGTGTGTCTGTTCCCAGCTGCTTTTGGACAGCTCACTGAAGACAATTTCTACCTGTCCCTCACCCTTGGCTTTGCAAGACTTGCAAGGGAAGATGAAAAGTCCTTAGCACAAGCACTTGGTGGTTAGGCATCAGAAAAAGAGACAACACCTAGGTTTTTATTTGATTTAGACTTTTCTCAGGAGAGGCAAATTTTTATATAAATCCCCAGGGTCTGGCTCAGTGATAACAGAGATTCCCAAAGGGCTCAGCTTCCTGTGCTGAGTGCTGTAGGACCCCAGGGAAGGGGTCTAGGGCTGACAAGAGCAGAGTGTAATGCTTGTTTCTACCTCAAATAATCAGTGTGATCGTGGCTTTCTGCTGGGGGCTGAATCTCTGATTAAGCTTTTTCTTCCCCTTGATGTCAGTGATAGCAGCCCTCTATGCTCCTTTGTGGATCTGGACATCAAGGTGCCTAAATACTTGTCAGGTTGGGCTTGTTTTGGCTATGGTGGCCTCCCCAAGAGTGCCTGAAGTTTGGCATTTGGTGGGCCTTGGGTTTCTTCTGAAGAAGGTTCATCCATCACGGTACAGGAGCCAGGCACCTTTTGGGATATCCCCATATCAGTGCCCCAGGGTGTCTTGGGGAGGGAGTTGTGACTCTGCAGTGAGTAACATTCGGCACAGTGGAGCTGCTTGGTTGTTTGGCAATGGAAGATGCAAATACAGGCCTGCCACAACTTCTCCCCTGCTTTTGACTTGGTGAACTCCCTCTGGACAGTGTGGGAACTGAGGGAAGCAGTGAAAAGAAAGACTTAACCTAAAAATCCCCATGGTTACACCTGAGGGGCATTGCTTGTCTCTGCCTTTGAGTTCTTGAAGATTCCTTTCCTACTCACTGCAGGGACCTGCTCGAACCACCTTCTAGAATGGAGTCTTTTTCCTCTCCCAGCTTTGGCCTGTTTTGAAAAATATTGAGGTTCATGGCAAGGGTAGAGAGAAGAAACAAAGCACTGTGCTGTTACTGGAGCTCTTTCCAGACCCAAACCATCAAGATCTCTGAAGCAGAAAACATCCAAGTAAGATTGACTCTATAGAAATGGTGATGGATAATTACCACTATCCTAAATATATGTAAAAAAGCAGCTCCTGTCAAGAGGTCACTAGTAAATCAAGTTTCAGCCAACGCTATTTGTTTAAATGGGGCTCATTTTTTATTCCTCTCCCTTTAATACCCTTTTTGCATATTCATACAAAAGATAATGATGCTGTTGAATATTGTCCAGTGAATGCAGGGAGGGGCCTGATGGGAAAATGAGTCATTATCTCTCCCTCCCTCCACATCCAGGTGCAACCTTCTGTCAGTGTCCCCCAGTGATTCATTGGTACGGCAATCTGATTTTGGTAATTAAAATTGATTTTCAGCTTAAGCTTTGTAAATACACTGATCCATAACAAACTTGGGTCATGTTCTGGTGGGGGGGGTGGAAAGGGGAAATTAGGGAGCAGGGATGCCAGGAGGAGTGATGAGGATGAGAGTCGCAGTGCTGGAGGAGGAGAGAGGCAGGAAGAGATTAGGGGGTGGGCAGTCTGCGAGATGAAGTGGGGTCTGCAGGACATCCAGAAAAAGCCTTGCACAGTGCCTGGGAATGTGCTGATTCCTGCTCCAGTTGCAGTTGGATGACAGTAGGGCCACAGCAAACCTGGATTCCAGCGTTATCAGCTCTGGCAGCTCCGAGGGCAGCCAAGAAAAGCAGCTGGATCTGGGAGCAAAATGTTGCTTTGCTATTGAGACATGGTGTGGAAAAGGAACAGAAGGAACAACTGGCTCCTGGGAAAGGCTTTGGGGACTGTGATAGGAATCCAGACACTCAGGTCTTCTCCTTAGCCCACTTTTGATGTAAATCCACAGGTCTTAGAGCAGATCCCGAGGAGGCCACGGAGATGCTCTGATGGCTGGAGCAACTCTGCTCTGGAGACAGGGTGGGACAGCTGGGGGTGTTCACCTGGAGAAGAGAAGGCTCTGGGCAGACCTTATCGAGGCCTTCCAGGACTTAAAGGGAGCTCATTAAAAAGAGAGAGAGTGACTTTTTACAAGGCAGGAAGTGATAGGACAAGGGGAATCAGTTTTAAACTAAAAGAGGAGAGATTTAGGTTAGATATTAGAAGTAAATTCTTTACTCAGAGGGTGGGCAGGCCCTGGCACAGGTTGTCCAGAGAAGCTGTGGCTGCCCCTGGATCCCTGGAAGTGTCCAAGGCCAGGATGGACAGGGCTTGGAGCAACCTGGGCTAGTGGAAGGTGTCCCTGCCCATGGCAGGGGTTGGAGTGAGATGATCTTTAAGGTCCTTTCTAACCCAAACCTTTCTGTAATTCTAAGAAATCACTTTGTTGTCTGCAAAACAGGGGCTGAGAGCACAGCACCTGCTGCAGGGCTTTGTGCCCCATCTGCCCACTCCTGGTTTCACCCATTTCTACCAAAACCTTTCCTCTTTCCCTGTGAGGTTGGTCCTTCCTGAGGCAAGGGCAGCCTGTGCTCACCTTGCACATGCACAGAAAGTCCTGTGCCTTGAACGTGCTCTGGGGTAGAGGGTGAGACCTGGGGATTCTGTGCTTTGTTTAGCACTGATTGGGGTGAATCAAGAATGTTTTCCTTTTTCCCTCAGCTCACTGGAGGCAAAGTTTGGTTTCCCTTCTGCCAGCAGCCGTGAGATCACACAGCCCATACAGCAGGGCTGCCTTTGAACTGCACCCCTTTCTGGGGGAGGGATGACGTCCCTGGGCTGTTCTCATCCCGGGGACTGATAAACTGAGCTCTGCTGGGAGATTTGCACGTTGCAAAAGGCTGGGAGCTCTCTGAAATCCGAGCAGAAGAGCTCTCCGAGCCTGAACCCCTCCACCTCCTTCTTCCCCAGGCCAAGCACTTAAATAACTCACTTTTGAGGTTGAGAATGAACATGGCAAGCCAGCCCACACACTGGCTGTTTTCTGCTTCCCAGCCACTTTTCTAAGCCAGCCCACTTCTATAGCACAACTTCTTCCATTAGCTGATAATCTCCCTGTACAACTTCTCCAATTGCTTTTGGGAAATCTAAGTGCATAACATCTATTACATTTCCCTCGCCTACCTTGGCAGTAACACTGCAGCTTCAAAGAACTCCAACAAGTTAGTTAAGCAAAAGACCTCCTGCTTGTAAATCCAATGCTGGCTGTCTCCTCTAATCCAATTATGCTTTACAAGGTGCTCCCTTCGCTAAATCCTGAAAAATTGTTTCTGATATTTTTACCCACAATTTATGTTAAGCTACTCGGTGTATAATTGCTTGTCTAATCACGTGCTCCTGTTTTTGAATAATGGTGTTAGGTTTGACATTTCTGCAGCTCTCCTGTGTCATCTGAGAACTGCTAAAATATTATTACTTAAGACTTCACTCACTTGCACGCTCGTTGCCTTCAAAGCCGGTGGAGTTCATCGACCTGCACCATGTGGATGGCTTTTGTTGTCATTAATGTCCACCTGTCAGCTGAACCCCTTTTTAAAATTGAGAATAATCCAGACATGAAGATGAAGTAGTACAGGTCCTACTCATAGTAGTAGTTCTGCTTCTAGTATGAGTATGAGTATGAGCACAGGGAGATATGGGACTTATTTAAGTCTCCACCTTAAGGTATGAGGAACCTTCAAAAAAGGATGTTGGACTTTGTGTTGAAAATCTTGTCAGTAAGAAGAATTCTTATTCTTTTCTGGAAAAGAAGGCTCAAGGGAGACCTTATTACGTTCTATAACTCCCTGACAGGAGGTTATGGGCAGGTGGGGTCGGTCTCTTCTCCCAGCAAACAAACAGTAGGACAAGAGGAAACAGCCTCAGGTTGTGCCAGGGCTGGTTTACATGGGATAGTAGGGAAAATTTCTTAACTGAAAGAGGACTAAGCACTGAAACAGACTGTCCAGGGATGTGGTAGAGTCACCATCCCTGGAGGTGTTCAAAAAATTCATAGATGTGGCACTTCACAAGATGATTTAGTTCATATGGTGGTGTTCAATTGCAGGTTGGCCTTAATGATCTTGGAGATCTTTTCCAACCTTAATGATTCTATCATAAGGAACAGAGCAGTGAGTCTCCCACACCCCAGAATACCAGGGGTTTGCCACCAGAGCCACCAGATTTTTTTAGCTTGAGCAGGTCCAAGACATAACACCCCTGACCTGTGAACGTGGGTGAAATTCCCAGGACACCAGGAGGAGACAGGCAATATCAGATGAGGGACCTGTGCTGGTGGAGGTTTGTTGTCTTGCCCTTTTTGTGTTTTCAAAGACAGCAGCAATTTCACGTGCAAATGCCTCTGCCTCTGACGGTGGGATCGGTTGAGAGTATTTTTACACAGGACTGGCAGGGAGTTCTGTTGAGATGTCACATCATCACATCACCAAGATTTAGTGAATAATCCGTGATGTACAATCTAGAAACACGATGGTTTGGAGCCAGATGAAGAAAAGTGGCATCCTCTCTCTTGCAGCCAGGCAACAAAAGGGATGGAACTGAAGAGGGGAGCAACATATGTTTTTGAACCTTAAATAGACTGGTCTTTTCAAACGAAGAGGAAGAGTGGTGATTCCTCATGCTGGAATCCTTCCTAGCCAAATATCACATTTGCAATCTTCAGCCTTTCCTTAAAGTTTATCTGGGAAAAAAAACAAGAAGGAGAAAAGAGCAGAACAGCTTCTCTGGCAAATGCCTCCTCTTGAGGCCCATGTTTTTAACCTCTAGAAAGGATTAAACAACTCGTTTCCAAAACCAGCCTTTACATTGGGGAAAGAAGTTTAGGATAACTGGAAACATCATTGTGGGGGTTTTTTTGGTGGGCTTTTTATGTTTGTTTTTTTGAGTTTTTTGTTGGTTTGTATGGGTTTCATAGGTTTTTCTGGAGGAGTTTTGTGGGTTTTTTTTTGAGGGCTTTGTTGTTTTATAAGCAGCATAAAATACATGAATTACGACCTCTTGAAAATAAGGTTCATAATGAAACCCAAGTGACCCTTAACTGTGACACAGAGAAGCTCATCTGTATATTACTGGGGAAAAGGGAAGGGCTGGTGGCAGAATCCTGCCCTTGCTGGGTCCTCAGGCACACAACTTCCCCAGACAAATTTCTCCATGGAATCACTCCCTCTCACCATGTAACAGGGGATCTTCCCACTGAGACAGGACCACCTCCCCTGGAGGTGTCTGGTCCTGCCTTCATTTCCTAATCAAGGCAATTCTACAATGCAAAACTGCCTGGAAAATTAACAGTTTTCTCTAAAACTTCAAATCCATCCTCAGTGATGACCTTGTCTCTCCTCTGCTTGTATCCCATCCCTTGTTGTATCATGTTTGAGCTTCACATTTGCAAGAAGGGATGCTGCTGTTGGTTTGTTCCTTCTTCAGTGGCACAGAGGTATACTTTGTCTGGTCCAGCTGCACTGATCACACTGGGATGGGGAGGGATTGGTGGGATGGACCACCTCTGCTCTGGAGCCCGGCTGGGAGGGCTGGGGAGGTGGTCCATCTGGGGAAGAGAAGGCTCCAGGAAGACCTGAGAGCCCCTTCCAGTGCCTACAGAGGCTCCAGGAGAGCTGGAGAGGGACTTTGGACAAGTGATAGGGCAGAGGGGAATGGTTTCCCACTGACAGAGGGCAGGGTTAGGTGGGATATTGGGAAGGAATTGCTGGCTGTGAGGGTGGGCAGGCCCTGGCACAGGTTGTCCATTGCCTTGGCCAACTACCTAAGCAGAAATAGCTTTGATTTGTCCTCAGTGTTTCTATAGACTTGGAAACCCTCAGAGGAACTGGGGACAGGTGAGCACAGAGATCTTCTTTAGCCACTTGAAGTTGTCAGCAGGTCAAAATCAGAGCAATTAGGCTGCACAACTCTTTCAGAGCTCTGTTTGATAAACACACCACAGTTCTCCTGTCCTTCCCAACTCCTTCTTGCAGATGAGCTATTAAACCCTGCCCCTAAAACAGCCAGGAATTTTAAGGGAAGCAAAGAGGTCCCTTGCCCAGTGGCAACTGTGCCTTGTTAGTTTGATGGGTTTTGTTGCACTCTGTCCCTGGAAAGAGGAAATTGTTCTCACTTTATAGCCATAGGCTATGCCAGAGTGATGCTTTCCAATGTTTGCAGGGTGAGTTGGGTTAGTGTGTCCCCAGGTCTGAGCTCCCACAGACGTGCTGAGATCCTTCAACACAAGCACCACTGCAGAAATTTGAGTTTCTAGCCCTGCTGGACAAAGAGAAGTGACTGCAGGGACCTGGAGGAAATAGGCAGAAAAAGTAAAAATGAAACCCAGTTCATTAAAGGGAGAGCTGCACTGTGAGCCCCTTCCTTTCCCAATAGTCTGGGGGTTTTGTCCTGAGCTTATCAACATCCAGCAGCTTAGAGGAGCTGAAGGATGCTCTGGGAATTCTGCTTTGATTCCCAAGCTTGGGACTGCTTGTCTAACCACCAGCAGGTGTTTTAATTTCCTTCCTTTTGGTGGGCAGTTTGAAGAGCATCTCTCAATCCTGTCTTTTCTCTCGTGAAGGGTGAAAACTAATCGTCCTCACTCACCATTTTGCCACTCAAAATGTGAAGCTGTCCAGGATTTCAGGGCTCTCTTATAATAAAGGCAATGATTTCCCAAGCAGGGGCAGGTGTTGCTGAGACATCTCCCACACTCCTGCTCATTAATGGGTTCTTAATGCTTGTCCATACATATTTATCCAAATTATGATCCATAGGGGACTGTTCTGCCTCATCCCCTTAATTTTCAGTGCTTGGGTTTGAGTTCCTGCTCATCTCCCACCCCTGCAACTCACCCAGATAAACTGCTACCACAGGTATTTCGAGCATAACACCTGATCCTTTAATTCCTTTATGGGGAAAGGTTTATTTGGGCAAGATTATTCTTATTGCTCCAGAACCAGCTCAGCATTTCTAAGTTCAGGTGCACAACTTGCAAATTACTGGTTTTCTCCTTCCTCTCTGATGTGCTGAGCCTAAAACCAGCTCATTGCAATCTGTCAGTGCTCCATGAATCGAATTTGGTGAACCAGCATCTCCCCATGGAAGTTTCAGTTCAGTCCTTGCAGTGGGTCCTGGCAGTGATTCTGGAGGTGCAGCACAATGGATAAGGTGGTTATTTATTTTTTAATCCCCTGGCTTTCATTCTAAACAGCATCCTTGGAGATGCATTTGCAAGCAACGGCAGAAAAAATACCCAAGAAAATGAAACATTTTGGATCTTAATGCTTCGAAATGATTTTTAATTAAAAGAAATAATCACCTAGACATTTAGAAGTCTTAACTGCGGTTATTCAGATTATAAACCAGTCTCTAGGTATTAGAGAATACAGATACCTAATACAAAGCCCTGGCTTTTGTAGGATGCTTTTACCTTTTATGAAGCATCTGGCTCAACTTGACAGCAGAAATAGGAGATAGAGAGGGATGGATATTGGGTTTTATTAAGTCTGTCAATTTTTAAGTAATTAAGGGAGCATTTGATATGAACAGAACTTCTAAATCATGCTTTAATCTCCCTTATTTTGCCAAAATGGTTTCTTAGTGAGTCTTTATGCTTAAACACACCCCTGGGCATTTGCTACCCATCTGTGTGATGATGGGGTGGCTGGTGGCCTTTAGCTCTGCTTTTGGCTGTTTCCATCTCTTCACTCAAAGAATAAACCTTCTGATAAATGGCACTGTCAATAAAAAGGTTAATATTTTTTAAAAGCCAGATAGATCTTTATTTAGCTGCCATTTTGTGGCAGTCATGGAGTTACATTAGGAGGGGTTTGCCTGTTGCTGGGTTGACTAATTGGTCTCTGAGCTATCCTTTTCAAGAAGAGCAATGCATCAACTTCTGCTTGACAAATTGTACAAAAAAATAAGTTAAAACCCCACAAACAAAGCCAAGGAAATGGAGAAGTTAATACTAAACTATGAGTAAATGTTCTGGTGCAATGGAATATTACTGAGATCAGACCCATTACGAGTCATAGGAAAATTAATTCTTTTAATTCTTTTCTGGAAGGATTATGATTTCTGCAGCAAACAGACAGGATGTTGGGGAAACTGTTCTGTCAGTTTGTTGTTTTCTCATTCGAAAAATCAGTTTTGATGGTTTTTAAGGGGATAATCTGAGTTTGAATTTAGGAATTCAGAAGAGGTCAAGTAGTGGTGGTCTCACTGATACTACAGACATTTAAATACAGAATCACATTCCATAATTGCCTGTATAAGAATGTTTGGTATCCTTGTTAGCTGAGGAGCAAGTAACGGAAAATGGCAACATTTGCAGCAATTAAAAAAAAGCAACTAAAAAAAATGGAAAGGGAACAACATTGATGATGATGATCATAGAATCATGGAATGGTTTGGGTTGCAAGGGACCTTAAAGATCATCTTGTTCCAACTCCCTTCCATGGGCAGGGACACCTTCCACTAGACCAGGCTGCTCAGAGTCCAACCTGGCCTTGGACAATTCCACACATGGGTTGTCCACAGCTACACTGGCCAACCTGTTCCAGTGCCCCCCTCCCCAGTGGCAAGGATATAATTAAAACAGAATGAATTCTCCAGCTTTAATTATCTTCTAGACCTTTTGGTTCCTGGAATTACAGATGAAAAACCCTCTTGTGCTGTTTTGCTCATTAGGACACTGCACTTGGAGCAGAGCAGGCTCTGAAGGATGTGACTTGGGTTTGGTTGGATGGGACGTGATTCTGCCCCTGGACTGGGCACTGGTGAGGCCACACCTCGAGTGCCATGTCCAGTTCTGGGCCCCTCAGTTTAGGAGGGACATTGAGGAGCTGGAGAGTGGCCAGGGAAGGGCAATGAGGCTGGTGAAGGGTCTGGAGCAGAAATCCTGTGAGGAGCAGCTGGGAGGGCTCAGTCTGGAGAAAAGGAGGCTCAGGGGGGACATTGTCACCCTCTACAACTCCCTGACAGGAGTGGGGAGATGGGGTGGGGTTGGGTTCTGCTCCCAGGGAAACAGCAGAAAGACAAGAGGGCCTTAAAGTGCACCAGGGAAGGTTTAGGTGACACATTAGGAAGGAGTTCTTTACAGAGAGTGTTTGGTCATTGGAATGGTCTGCCCAGGGAGGTGGTGGAGTCACCATCCCTGGTGGTGTTAAAGGAAAGAATGGATGTGGGCTGGGTGACAAGGTGATGTTGGGCCAAAGGTTGGACTTGATGATCTCAGAGGTCTTTTCCAACTTGGTTGATTCTGTGATTTCCTCTGTGGTTGGTGATCAGAGCTGGGCTTTTGGAAGATCAGTCCTCTGTTCAAAGCCTTGTTGATGTGTTCCTTTTTGTATTCCCCTTGGTTTCTTTTATGAATAAGTATCACTTTTTCCCAGGACATCTCTCAGGTATCTTGGAGGAAACAAGAAGTTGTGGCTGCTCCAACCCTGGAAGTGTCCAAGGCCAGGTTGGACAGGGCTTGGAGCAACCTGGGCTAGTGGAAGGTGTCCCTGCTCAGGGCAGGGGGTGGAACAAAATGGTTTTTAAGGTCCCTTTCAACCCAGACCATTCTAGGATTCTTCGAAATGAGCAGGAGAACACTGGGGACATTTTTTTAAAGCCCTGGTCTAATCAGATGGGGATTCAATTAATTAATCTCAACTTGGTAAATAGCTCTTACACCACCAATCAACATCCTCCTCTTCCCAGAATTTCTAGGATCACAGATGCTCTAAATCTGGAATACACTCCAAACCAGCAAAGAATTCAGATTCATGCACTAATATTTGAGGGTGCTGGAGCTGTCACAGAATCAGAGAATCATTGAAGTTGGAAATCATTGAATCCAACCATTAACCCAGCACTGCCAAAGCCAACACTAATTCATGTCCCCAAGTGCCACATCTACACATTTTTTGAACGCCTCAAGGGATGGTGATTTCACCACCTTGGACAGTCTGTTCCAATGCCTGACCACCCTTTAAGTGATAGTGGTCATTTCCCTGTGAATTGTCTTAAAAGCCTACGCTGTCGATAGTTCACAAAAACTCTGATATAAAACCAGGAAAAAAATCTGTGGAAAAGAGGACCTTAACACAGCAAACTAATTGCTGGAATGTTTATGCATCAGCAGAAAACAAAACACATTTAGGGCAGTGATAAACTTCATCTCCACTGTCTGTGTGGCTCATCTAGAAGAGGCAATTCATACTTGTCTTGCAAATATGGCAATTACTGTCACAGTCCCATTACAGGCCTGGTCTCTGGGTCAGGCAACTTGTCTTCTAAAATCTACATCCTGATAGAGCAAATGTAGTTTAAAGCTGAGCAAGACGAAGCCCGTCTGCAATAACAATAATAATAATAAAAACTTTTCACTTCACATAAGCCCCATGTGCTTAGCTAAGCTCTTTGCAGCACAGGCTGACAATTATCGTTGGAACTATTTGGTGGCTATTTATAAATTCATGGGATTGAAAGCTAAAAGAGACCAGTGTGATTGTCTAATGTGATCTGCATAACTCGGGTCACAGAGCTCCTCGGGGACATGTCTGCTCTGAGCCCCCAGCTCAGCAATATTTGAGGAAAACAAAGTGTCTGAGCTAAATTTTTCCAGGGATTCAGCACATGTCTTTCTAACCATCCACAAGTAGCACCAGGCAGTCCTCCTAGTCCTGGAGCTTCACAACATCCTTGTGAGCTGCAAATGTGGTCTAACCCTTCCATGGGCAAAGAAAAGATGTCCCAGATTTATTCCACCTCCCATATAGGCTTTCCTCATTAACAATGGGGGCAAATAGTCCTGGATGGTGTTTATGTCCCTTTCAGAGATGCTTTGGCTACATGAAGTGAATTGGAGATTAAATAAATGTATGCAGGGTTTCTGGCCAGGGAGGGACTTGAGCTGTGCTCCTCCCTGGCTGGTCTTCTCTCCTTCCCAGGCTGTTTCTGTTTACAAAGGTATAAATAAGATCTTCAAGCAGGAAAGCATGTTCAAAGGTGCTGATTCTGGGAGTGGTGGCTGAAATGAGAAATAAAATAAGTATAAAACATCACTTTTCCTTCACTGCCCTTGGGGCAAATACCTATAAAATCTGTTGTGTCCTCTGGAGAAGATAAAGGAACAGGAGCATGAGCTCTTTTGTTTTTCTAAAACATAAGCCAAAAAGGTCATGTTGTAACTCACAGCACTACAGCAGGAGATATACAGGTCTCCTCAGGTAAAATCCCAGGGAAGTGGAAGGAAGGAAGCTCTCCTCCTCACCTATTATTTTGGAGAGATTTAAATCTGATCCCCAGCTGTCCTCTGGCTTGATTATACATTCCTAATTTCCTGCCCTCTCCATAAATGCTGAGGAACTCATGGTGTGGGCGAGGGCCTTTCCCCACGCCTGCTGGTGGGTTAATAAACCAGGGGCAGGGATTGCTGTCCTGGGAAGAGACAGGCTGTAATCCTCAGAAAGCAGAGGGAATATTGCTCCTCCAGGACAGGCATTGTTGCCACCATGATCCACATGTGTAGGGAGGTAGGAGACAGAGACCCCTAAGAGACAGGGAAAAGCTGTAGTTATAATTTTACGGTTCACCGGTGTGAAATGGAAGCTGATAAATAAAAGAAATGTTTCCCACAGCCCCTCTCTGAAGGGTATAAACCTGCCAGGACTTACAGATGCCCTCAGCTGGCTGCCAGGGCTGTGTTTGGGCACACACAGGAACACACACACACCCCTGAGGAGGAGTGTGGTGCTGGATCATCCTCACCTCTGGTCCTCGATCATCCTCACCTCTGCTCCTCCCTGCTGATCTCAAGGGTGCTACAAGCCTGTTGTGGCTGGAAGGAGCTCAGATCCAGTGCACAGACCACAGGAGGAGGGATAGAATCTCCCTCAGATTCCTTCCACTTCGGTCAGTCTGTACATCAGAGGGTTTCTTAAGCCAAGTCACGTGTGGCCACAGCAGTATTTAGATAGTGGCCAGATTAGTTTAATAAAACCGGTGTCAATTCTCATGCCAATAAAAGGATGAGTGTGTTTGACCTTCAGGCAGCCACTTCAGTGCCTGACTTTCTCATCCCTGATGCTTTTAGTTCCCCATCCCCTTCCTGAATGGCTCTGAGGACTGCAGGTGAAGAGCACAGGCCCTTTTGTGAGTGTGTTTGAATCAGCTGGAGAAAAGGATGAGTAAAGAAGAGCAGTGAGAAGGTCACTGCTGCTGCTGAGATGGGGAACTTGAGTCCCCTGAACTCTGCCAACTCCAAAACTCTGTGAAACCACTTGTTCCTTTTTGGGATTAGGGTGAGACGTGGATAAAACAGTCCAGGAAGGTCAGCAGTGTCCTGCCCAGAGAAACAAGTGTCACCTGCAATGCTGGCAGTGTGTGTGTGAGCTAGCCCTGCTGCCCCAGGAGTGAGGACAGTTCACTGTCCCAGCTGCTCAATGTGGACAGGAGAGAGTCCTCTGAGTTTCACATCATGGCTTGTGTTTCAGAGGTGCTCTCTAAACACCTGGCACTGCTCCTTGCTCTCATCCCTGTCCCTTTGCATTACACGCCAAACACAGCTCCCTTCTTTGTGGCCAGGGACAAAAGGGTATTTTGGGGTTGGTATTCTTTCTGTTTCTTTTGCATGGAGTGGTGAGCACTGTGAAAATGCACCTGAGCAAATCCCCCAGCCCAGATCCCTTTTGTACGGGATGCCCACAAGGGAGGCAGGTGTAATCAGAGCCCGGAGCCAGCGTGCCTTTGATCTTTGGGGTGGAGGGCTCCTTCAAGGTGCCTCAGTGGCTTAATCCCACTCTGCTTCAGGATGCCAGTTTGGGAACCACCTGGACAGAGTTGGCAAAGGCTTTGTGGGGTCTCTTGGGTCTCAGTCCTTTATGCACAGGCCAGCTGGCAGTGTTCATCTTGTAGTCATCCAAGAACATCATCCCCCCTCCCAGCCCCTGTTTTTGCCCCCCTGGACAGTGTTCCTGCTCAGCAGCGGCTTTTGTGAACTCAGGGCCTGGCAGCATGGGGCTGAAAGGAGATCTCTCTGTTTCATACAGCACCTAAGCAGTAGCTGAAATCAAATTTGAATAGTTATCTACGGGGGACAAAAGTTCTGTTTCTCTCCAGATCTCATGCCAGCTGTTTTTCCCCCATGAAATCTGGGCGCCCTGTGTGTCTTTCCATAAAAAGAAAGGTGCTGTGGGAGTCTCGGCTTTCTGCTTTGGCTGGAGGAAAATGTGAAATTACAGGAGTACAAATGAAAGAGGAACTAATTGGAGAAATAAGAACCTTGTGTGCTCCTGCACAAGCTTAGGGATCCATGAAAAGGCCTGGATTCAGAGTTATGGCCAGGAGTCAGGAGATCCTGACAACTCCAGAGGTTTCCAGTACCCAGGTTGATCCTGTCTAACCTTAGTCTGTTCACCAGTGCATTTTAGCAGGTGCAAAACTACAATATACAGGCACTGAGTAGGGCAAGGCTCTTCTGAGGATGGCCTGAAATACCCTACATCAAATATGTTGGGGAATATATTCATAATTTAGGCGCATTTAGCCCCCACTCCAGTGGTTCATAGTGGCTAAAGAAGGGTAATATTAAGTAATAAAGTCCCTGGTTACATCTGAAGCTCCTAAATGGGGCCAAACGGCATTTTTTAATGGAAAAATCAGACATTTTTCAATCTTTGAGGAAATAGGTGATTCATTCTTCAAGGAAAGAATGAAGTTTCATGGTGTGAATGCCCTGTCCTTACCTTTCCATACAGCACTTGAGACAACACCACAACTTGTTCCCATTAAATAAAAAGCCCCAAACCTAAAAATAGTATGAGGATATCTCTGAAACGGCTTAACACTTGGCAGCTCTCAAAGAGCCTGAGGGTTTTCCTAGTAGTACTCTCCAGGGATCAATACTGGGCCCAAATCTATTGCAAAATTTCATGAATGAGTGGGAGGTAGACATTAAATCCCACAGATAAAATATTCAGGGGAACAATGATTAGCTCAGCATTAACAACAACGAGGGCAGAGCATTTGGGTGATTTTGGCTTCCTCAAACAAAACAAGTGCAAACTTTGCTGTCTCATGGGAAGGAATGTAGGTCAGGCTGGAAAGTGGGAGATGTGTCCTAGAAAGCAATGACTGAAATGGATGAGCGGCTCATTTCCTTATATCCTTTGAAAAGGGTTTTTCCCAGTCTAGCCCATATTAGAAACAAGCTGGCACCTCCCTGCATCCTTGGAGGGGTGCAGGAGAGTGGGAGAGTCATGTGGACAGGTAGGAAAAGGAGCACTGAAGACCCACAAAAATTATTTATAGGAAGTGGGAAGGTGTGATTTCCTCAGAGGGTTTGAAAGCATCTCAAGTGTTGATTTATCAGAAGGAAGATTAAGGAATGACTCCATTAGGATCTCTGAGCATCTTCACAGGGTGAAAACAGCAGGTTAAAGGGCTCTTCAACCTAGAAAAGAAAAACAAAGTAAGAATCAGTGTTTGGCAGCCAAAACCTGATGAATTCATGTGAAAAGTAAGGCACGTACAAGATTTTTATCGTGTGAGTGACAAAGTGCTGGAACAAACTGCCTGTGAAATGGAGGATTCTCCTTTTCTTGGGTTCTTCACAACACAATGGGAGGTCTTTCTGGGCAACAGGCTCCATCTAAACCCCAATTACTTGGTTGAGAGTACATGGGTAGTGGCTGTGATGCACAGGAGGTGAGAAGAGATGATGTAGTGGTCCCTTCTGACCTGAAATGTGATGCATTTATACGATCCCTGAATTAAATATCCTTGAACTTTCATTTTATGGCACAATGAATGTCTGAGAAAGCTGGGAAAACACGTGTAGTGCTTGCTGCACTTAATCCATTGAAATATGGGCTGGCTCTGGGGACTAGGATGGAACAACCCTGCACTCAGTAGGAATTCTGCATTTCGAGCCCTGTGTGAATCAAAACCCTGCAGAGAGGGAGCTGGGCTTTGCTGGGAACTTTTTCTCTCTCATTCCACAGCGAAACAAACAGAGAGAGATGTCTAAAGACAAATAGATGTGCCCCAAAATAGTCGCCTGCATCTCTGCCTGGTCGCTGTCTTTTTGGCAGCTCTAATTACCACCCAAACCTTGAGAGTGCTGAGCTCCCGCAGGCGCCAGCTGAGCCGTGAGTGCTGTCTGCTTTTCTCTCCTTTAATAAACTGAGACATAAATTTAAGGGCTTGGGAAGAGCCTCGTTCACATTTTCTCCCTGGATCCTGCGTAGCTCTTGACTGAAACCCTCGGTAATGCTGCTGGTGGTGAGTGCTCTGGAGAGGCAGAGGTGTACCAGTCCTGAAAGCCCCAAGTTTGTGTTTCTGGGCTGGGTTTGCTGCAGCTCAGGTTGTCTTGGCTCTCCTTGCCTCAGATCTGGAGCTTTTGGGCTGCAGGTTAAGCAGTGTGACCTCATAATGATTCATCTGGTGTCATCACTCCGATTGATGGTGCGGAGCTCGTGCCAGGGAGATTTGATGGCACTTCCCAGAGAATGGCTTGTAAAAGGAGAGGAGGCAGAGCTAAATTTGAAGTGGGGTATGTGTGAGGGTGTCTGGGAGCAAACCAAATGCCCCTTTTCATGGCAAGGAGGAGCGTGGCCTCTGAGGAGCGGGGTGAAGATCACTCTCACTGTACACTCACACTGCTAAAAGCAATCAAGCTTTACAAGGTCCCTGCCTGGGATGAAACACAGTCTTAATCACAGTTTAATCTGATGTGTTTTCTTTCTCAGCTGGGATGATCCTGAAGGATACACAAGGTCGTGGACCTCAAGCTGAGAGGTGGAACCCTGCTAAAGGCAGTCACTTAATAGTTTTTGATGATGTGATTGGTGCCTGGGAGTCCAGGGGGGAGACAAGGCTACAAAGAGGTGGCCCAGAACACCAAGTAGCCTCTCCTTTTGCCCAATATTTGGCTAATGAGGGTAAATAAAGGGTCAAAAGAGAAAGGGAACCAGGATGAGAATAAGTGGTATGGGAGTAAGTCCTATGAGGAGCAGCTGAGGGAGCTGGGGGGACTCAAGCGGGGGAAAAGGAGGCTCAGGGGGACCTTCTGGCTCTGCAACTCCCTGACAGGAGGGGGGAGGTTTAGGTTGGATATTGGGAAAAATTCTTCCCAGAAATGGTTGTCAAGCATTGGAACAGGCTGCCAAGGGAAGTGGTGGAATCAGCATCCCTGGAAGCGTTCAAAAGGATTAGGGATGTGGCACTTGGGGGCATCATTTAGTGGTGGCCTTGGCAGTGCTGGGTTAATGGTTTGACTCAATGGCTGGAAAGGTCTTTTCCAATCTTCATGATTCTATGATCAGGGGTATGGAGTGGTTACCATATGGGAGGTGACTGAAGAAGTAGGAACTCCTCAGCCTGGCAGGAGGTGAGATGGGAGATATTAAGTGATTAGCAAATTTATGAACAGTATAAAGGGGTGGATAAGAAATGGCTGTTCACCACCTCTGCAAATATGAGAATTATAGGGCATGAAATTAAACTTTTGAAAAATCAAGCCCAGAACAATGAAAAGAGGTGATTCCTTCAAGCAGTGGGCTCCGGACCTGTGAAACTCCATGGCACAGCATGGGTTGGATGCAAAAAGTCAATGCAATCGCAAAATAAACTGAAAAACTAAAGAAAGACCTTTTTTTGGTTATGACAGAGAACCAGATAAGATGCAGAAGTTCCCCTGAGTGAAAATGGCCAAAGGCTGGGCACATACTGGGGGCATGTATGTTTACCCTGTTTTTATACTTTGCTTATAAGCCACGGCTGAAGACAAGGAACTGGGACCTGTGGAATGCTGGCCCCAGCCAGTACAGCTGGTTTTATGTCCTATTATGAGGGGGTTTAAGTCTGATCACAACTGAAAAAGGGGCATTTTTCACACTACCACAATTTCTTTAGCTTGATAGTGCCTGCACAAGGGAGTTTGATCAACACAATCCTTCATGAACTGCCTGGGCTATCAGCAGTGGAGCCAGAAACCTGGGAGAGGGAAGGGGTGGCTGGGGAGAGAGATGAGGCAAAGTTCCTCCAGGAAATTGGATGAGGACTTCTTAGCCCAGGGGGATATTAAATGTGTAAAGATGGGATTTGTAGTGGTGGTAGGATTGAATTGGTGGGAATGGACAAGGAGGTACAATAGGATGCCTGAGAGGGCTGCTGAGGAGAATTAATCTATAGGAAGATGCTCCTTGATAACTGAGGGTAAGGATCCCTTCCCATGGTGTGTGGGGTGGAACTAGATGATCTTTAATGTCCCTTCCAACCCCAGCCTTTGTCTGATTCTCTGATGGGAACATCTGGAAAGAGGATGGAACAATATGACCTGGAAAGTAGCCACCACCAGTAGAAACAAGTATTAACATCTCCCTGTGTGTTTTAACTGTTCATGCCTCCAGCAGGGGCCTTCAAGGGATGCTTGACTGGGAGAAAGGCTATTGCAGTGACATAAATTCCTTTAGAGGTCCCAATTAAATCTATATATAGCCTTTATAGAGCCTGGGTAACGATCTCAGCCTTGCTCAGCAGCCACGCTCCAGTGGCCACACAGGCACTGCCTCTCGTTAAGCCTGGCCTGGCCCTGCATTAATTGTGACATGAGGCCTTTATTTTGAAGGCTTTTGAACACAAATGTGTCACCAAACCTCATTTGTTTTACAGTTTACAGACTGAAGCACTTGGCCAGGGGATAAAGAATGAGGGTGAACAGGGCAGGGGGGAATCTGTAGGTACATGGACCCAGCAGGGAAAAACACTCTGCTACAGGCAGAGGAAGTTGGCCAGAGCTGGAGGCTTGCTGAGTGGGTAAGAAGGTGGCTGGTTTCAGTAGATTTGGGTAAAATCACTTGAATCTCCCTCCACACCTCTGAGCTGGTATACTGTGCCTTTTACAAAGGATTCCTAACAATTTGTCCTGCCTTATGCCAGTGGGATGAGCTGTTACTGCCCCAGTCGAGGAAGAGTTTTGCCTTCTTGGCAGGGATAAAACAAGAGTGAATTCAGAGGAAAGCTGAGTGAGATTCAACTCTGAAACCTCTGAGTGTGTGAAACACACTCTTCAGTCTCCAAGTTGCCAACCATATTCCCAGCAGGATGGTGTGTCCCTTGCTCCTGCTCAAGTGCTGATGTTTTTGGGAGGAGAGACACTATGGAGTGGTAGAATTTTTGAAGAAGGGACAGCACAGTTGTGCTGTTGTGGAGGGGGAGCCTGGGAAGCTGCCAAGCCTTTCAGAAAAGGGCTGAGATAATCTCTGTTGTCTGGGTGTCTGTTCCTTTGTAAATAAAGCCAGAACAGAGAGCAGGGTGTGAGGGTTGTATTGACAGAGCAGATGGTGAAAGGCACTTGCTCAAACACAACCCATGTCATCACATGAGATCTTTTGAGCTATGGAATGGTTTTCTAGCTGTGTAACACAGTGGATTTCCTCTACCACTCTCCCAGATATGAAACAAAAATCATTTTGTATTGTGACTGCTTATTCTGGTGCTACAACTATGAAGAGAGTAGGCCTTAACGTGTTTGGGGACTGTTCTCAGTGGCAGGATTTGAGGAAGAGCAGAACATGATGTGGGATTCACCTCACTCCATGACCATGGTGTATATTGTAAATGTCTCTGTCTGGACTCCTTTATATTCAGTGGATACATCCAGGCACATCCAGGATGTGATTTATCTCATCCCTGGTCAACATCTAAACCAGAGAGCAGACAAATCCTGCCCTGCCAAAGGTCTCTCATTCAACAGAGGCTGAGTTTCTAGCTTAGAATTAGACTCTGATGTTGCAGACAGACTTTAGTGAGACGGCAAACCCTTCATTTTTCACACCTGCCATGACAGAGCTGTTCCCCACAAGCTGCAAGACTGACAGTCTTGATGGAGCAGAAATGAAGCCCAGTGTGGTCTACATCGAAAAGCCCTAATTTGGCTTTTCTGAGCCAGCTGCAAAGCAGGGTCCTGCCAGGGGAGGCATGAAGAGGAGAACCTCACTGCAAGGTGTGCACAGCAAATGTCACTGCTGTAGGAGCATCAATAGCAACCTCCTCATGAGGAGGGAACTGCCATCCCTCAGCCTTACCCCAGGGGATTCTGTTGCCACAGAAGCTGTGGGCATCAAATCTTTCTCTTTCTCTTTCTCTCTTTCTCTTTCTCTTTCTCTTTCTCTTTCTCTTTCTCTTTCTCTTTCTCTTTCTCTTTCTCTTTCTCTTTCTCTTTCTCTTCTTGCTTTACCTCTGTTGGTGTAAATGGTGTGTGATTGTGGCTGGGGATTTGCTCTGGCAATGCCAAAATCATCTCTCAGCAAAGCTGTGCAGGCAGCTCAGGGCAGAGAAGAGGAGGAGGAGGAGGAGCAGCACACACACAACTGGAGGTAGAGAGCCTTTGGTGAACAAGAATATTTGAGCAGGTAATTTATCCTGCCATGCAGCAGGACATTGGCCCCCGGTTTAATTATTGTGTCATTTGGCCTTGACAGCTACTGCTGCTTCCAATTAACGCTCTTAATTAAAGCCCCCAATTTTCCAAGTGTGTAAGCATGAATTTCCTGGGAAGAGTGCTACGATAAAGAGCCACATCTTGGGGGTGTCTGATGAGAAATGACATTCCCTGTCCCAGTGGGACTGGGAAGTTATTTACTTGTCATGCTGGAGTGGCAGGCTGGGATCACACCAAGATTCCCATCTCTATCCCCACAGGATCATCTCCTCTCCCACCAGTTTTACATCTCCATGTTTGTGAGTCCTGTTTCTTACCAATATAATGCCATGTGCGTCAGCTTCCCTGGGCTTTGCTTTTCTGTGTTCCTGCTTTTTTACTGAGTTTGTAGGTCAGATAAAAAGGCACAGAGTATCAAACATGTCAGAGGAATTCTAAGTCCCTTTTGTCCATCATTCAGGCCAAAATAAAATTGGCATCTTGGGATGTTGTGCAGGTGACTGAACATCTTCGCTGACTCTGTTCAGGGTGCAGAAATGGTTCCTTCAATGGTCCTCAGGTGTTTTTTGCCTTGCTCTATTTAATAAACTCTATTATCAGGAGCACTCTATTCAAGGCTTTGAAATCAAATAAGCTCCTCTCTTAATCTTTGTGCAGTTTTTTTGGGGCTGGCTGAGTCTTGAAAGATAGCAGCATTCCCAGAACCCACATGGCTTGCCTGAGTCACTGTTCAGTGTTTTGGAAATGTATCTTTTGACTGCTGGGAAGGAAATTGGCTACTTAAGATGCCTTTTTGTACATTTAAATTAACTTAGTCCATCAGACTGAATAAATCCTGCCGCTGTATTAACATCCAATTATAACAGCCGAGATTGAGCAGTGATTCACGTTTTGACCAGCATGTTGGCAGTTTAAGGGGAAAAAGAAGTAATGTATATTGAAATAAAAAAGTCAAAAGGGGGAGCCAGAAAATTATGACTGAGCACATAGCAGGAGCTTTTGTGAATATATAATGGCAGAAGTGGGAGCCAAATTTCTAACAGGATTAACTGTGACTGTCTATCAGATCCAAAAAACTCAATCATTTTGTTTTAAATGACTTCTTGTACCTCATTCATATTGGAAATGGAGGGTAGAAGGGAGGCTGGAGGAGCTGCAGTTTGGAAGTTAGACTGGATCAGAGGTGAGATGTTGTGTGAAAAGCCCTGAAGTGGCAGGTGAGATCTGAACTGACAGATTTTGCCAGATTTTTCATGATGTTCTTATGAGCCAGAAACTCATGAACGATTTTTTTAGGGGGATCAGTGAATGGATATGTTGATGAAATGAAATATCTCTTCAAATCCTGCCACAGAAATGGCAGCTGGACCTGCTTGTTGTTTCTTGCTGCCCTTGAGAAGGACCTTGGACTCACTTATTCCTTGTCCAGCCCTGGTCCTGGAATCCCATCTCACTTTGGATAGAATGAGTGATAGAATGATGGAAAGGTTGGGGTGGGAAGGGACCTTAAAGACCATCCAGTGCCACCCCCTGCCATGGGCAGGGACACCTTCCACTGGCCCAGGTTGCTCCAAACCCCATCCAACCTGGTCGTGAGCACTTACAGGGATGGGGCAGCCACAGCTTCTCTGATCAATCTACTCCAAGGTCTCACTTCCCCAGCTGTGAGCTGGGAAGGGTCTAGATGGTGCAGATGCCTGAGGGATGCAGGTCCTGACCCTTTGATCTCCCCTGTTTAAGCAAGATAGTGGTGGGGGGTGCTCCTGGGTCTTTCACACCCTTCGATAATCTTGGAAATCACGTGCTGAGCTGGTTGCTCTGGAAATGCCAGTGTAGGAGATGTTCAGAGAACATCTGTCCCTCTGGTCTGCTACAGAGCCTTGGAAGCATAGCAGCTCCTAGATGTCCATCAGGTGTGTGGACTGGCATCTATGGGAACTTTACCATCATATCTTCAACATTTCAATGAACCCAAAGTCTAAATGTGTTGTACTCAATAGCTTAGTGTTCAATATTCAGGTCTTACCTGAACTTCTTGCATGAACTTAGGTGTCATGAGCCCACATCTTCAAAAACCTGTAGAAAGCTCCTGCTTCAGCTGCATGAGACCTCATTTTTCAGCTTCAGCTCTCAGTGGGAGTATGTGCTTCCTCACATATGGAATTACAGAGTATCCTGACTTGGAAGGGACCCACACGGATCACTGAGTCAATTCCTGGCTCTGCACAGGACACCCCAAAAATCCCACTATGAACTTCAGAGCATTGTCCAAACACTCCTTGAGCTCTGGCAGCCTTGGGGCAGTGCCCACTGCCCTGGGGAGCCGGTTCAGTGCTTGACCACCCTCTGGGAGAAGAACCTTTTCTTAATATATTTCCTCTGCCTGCTGAAACCCTGGCTTTATTTTGACAATGCTTTCAGGCTCATGGTGGGATTTTAGGCGTGTCCTGTGCAGGGCCACAAGTTGGGCTTGATGATCCTGATGGGTCCCTTCCAGCTGAGGATATTCTGTGATTCTGTGATATTTGCTGCAAAATGTTGAATCCAAGTTCCACCCCACTGAAAGACCAGCTGGGGGGATCCTCACTGATGTTGGGAAACAGCCTTGAAAAGTTTGCCAGACTTGCTAAGGATGGAGAAGGGGTGGAAGGAGTTATCACAGCTTGGTTTACCATGGAGTTTTCAACCTTCAGCACTGTCTGGTCCCTTCACTGCAGTGAATAATGGCAAGGCTTTGTAATTGGGAGGCTGCGGGGACTTTTCCTTTCCCAGATATTTTAGCAGCAGCACAAAAAGCTGACTGTTCCCTGGAGGGACACAGTTAGTTCTCAAAACTTTCAGCTTGGAAAGCTGAGCTGAATTAATTGCAGTTTATGTTCCAAAAAAGAAAATAAGAGCTCAGATGTGCCTTATTTGCTTGATGTTCTTTCTCTTTTCAGCGGACGACCCTTAGGTGGCTTTCCTTTCAGTTGCAGCTCCTTTGTTTTTTGTGGTTTCTTTCTGTATTAATTAGAAGGTCTGACACTTACAGCCCCAGACATTTACCAGCGTGGTGCACTTTTAATTAATCTCACAATAAAGCTGCTTGAGGTAAACTCATAAAAGGTCTTACATAGCAGGAGTAACATGTCACAAAGCAAACAGTGACACAGGACACAGTCTGGTGTGATGGGCAGGATGGAAGCTCTTACCACATACCTGTGGTCTCTGGGACAGCAACACAAGCAAGGTGTGATCCTAAACAACACACATCCTACAAAGTGCCCTAAATACACTGGAAGGAAAACATCTCTGCAAAGATGAAGATCTGGGTTCCCAGTAGGCTCCTCCTGCCTCTGAAAGGAGCTTGGATATCCTTTGATGGCTAATTAAATAATAATACTAATAAAACCTACAGAGACCACTTTTTATCTACTCTTTTTGTAGCAATTTGCAAACAAATAGCAAATTTCTGTCCTCTAGGACTTCTTTCTTGTGCATACATCAAAGCCACAAGTGGATTTTGACTCAGAACATTCAAACATCACTAGATGTTTGAAAAGTGCATGTTCTGATTTCAACTTCTTAACCAAGGCTCGGTTCTGTGAGACAGATGTGAAGTAGCTCAGAGATGGGGTTGAGAAAAACTATCTCCAGCTAATGAGGATAAATTAGACATCACCATATGATAAACTGAAGGTGGTTTGGGTAGGAACTGCATAGCCAACCCCAACTATGCCCACAAATTTCTAATTCCAGGGTGGACATTGCACAATCAGTTACATCTGGATTGAAGAATGGCAGATTTACAGTCTTTAAAAATCGAATTATCTGCTTCTTCTTCAAGTACTGTGGTGCTCAGGCTAGATGTGATCAAGGAAAAATAATATATTTTTCTTAGGTGGAAGTAAGAAGTGGGAATGACTGGCATAATAAATTATAAAGTCTGCAACTCTTGATATCTTCTTGTAAAGAATACTGTGTATTTCTGGAAATTGGATGTAACACAGACTCTTGGGTTCAACAAGTCTAATTGGGTGAAATCCTAGAGCATAACATTTATATTTGATGAACAGCTGATACCTCCTTGACCTGAAGCTTAAGGAAGGTGGAACAACTGCATTCATGGCCAAACTATCTTACCTTTGATATTTCTTGATAGAATCATGGAATTATATAGGTTGGGAAAGACCTTTAAGATCATGAAATCCAACCATTAACTTCTCAGTGCCAGGTCTACTATAGTAACAGAAGTTTGAATGACTCCATCCCTATTTTGATCTCACTTTCATTGCTCTGAGGTCTGTCCTGGTTATGTTGTTGTGCTCCTGGCAACAGACTCAAGTTTGAGAAGAGTCTTCTGTGTTGGTTTTTGTTCGGGTTTTTCCCCACATTCTCATTTTTTCATTAAAAGCTTTCAGTAGCCTCAGTTGGTTACTCTGGGCTGCCTCTTGGCACAGGCAACAGGGCAATGATAAATAAAACCCCAGGATATTTCTACCTGAAGTTTTCCAAAGCTACTGCCACTTGCCAGAGGAAAAGCCACACATTTTCAGCTTTTGCTCATAGAATATCAACCAACCACATGGGATTTGTGTATGGGGGTGAGAAAGACAGTTTCTGATACAAATAGTAAAGGTCTTCATACACAGCTGGAATTTTGCCTGATATATATATATATATATATATATTTATATTTATATTAAAAATAATTTTAAAAAAGCCAGTTCTTGGTTCATTTACAGGTGCAAACAGGATGGATCTTAATCTGTCACTTTACAAATCAAACTCTCCTGGATGTTGTGCCAAGTAAAAAATTGTGGGAAATTGACTGGGATCCAGGTGTATTCCCTTGTCATTTGTCATGAGTAACTGTTGTGCAGTTTATAGCTGGCAGTCCTCAGTGGTGTTTCATCAGGATCATACCACGCTATATCATCTGCAGAAATAAACTCTCCCTGCTGACAGGAGCTGGGGTGAAAACACTGGCAATTGACTGGATATTATAGAAGCTCTCTGAAGTTTATTCAATGGAAAAGAGACTATCAGGTCATTGGGCCCAAATTGTATGTTTGGCTTCAAAAGATGTAAGGGCCTTACAAAACCTAAGAGAAATCAAAAGGCACTGGCCTGTGAGACAGGAGGTCAGGCTGGGCAGTCTCTTCTGCCTTTGAAAGCTCTCACTGAAATACTTTAATTAAAAAGGAAAAATGAAAGAAAAATGGATAATAAAATGCAGCATTTTGGCAGTAGGTGGGTGTTTCAGGTCCACATCTAATGCCTTCTGAGCTGCAAAGGCAGGGTGACAGCAAGAAAACACCCAGTCTGGTAGTCTTTGTCCTTTTCTTGCTGGGAGCAACCTCTCCAGGAATGGGACAACTGATGGTTGGAAAGATGCAGAGGGAATGGAGAGTGGTGCTAATGCTCTCCTGGGACCAGAAGTGGTGGTGGCAATGGGGAGTGGTGGTGTAGGAGGTCATGGGAGGGGGACAAAGACAGCACAAGACCTCACAGTTCTCACAGGAAGCCAGAAAGCAACAGTGTGAGGACATTGAGATCCCATGAGTTGGACTTGCTGCAGAAGTTTAATTGTCCCAAGGTATCAGGTGCCCACAGCCAGCCTGATGTGTTTGATTCCATGGGAAACTGTGCAAGTGAGGCCATCTGGCAATGAAGGGTGGAAGGCCATGGGGAAGAGGGGAAGGTCACAGGGGATGTGATGATCTGGACAGGGATTGCACCAGGTTGAGCTCTGGAGCAAACTGCATCCACATCCCTTGGGCTTGCTGAGCTCTGCATAGATGACCCTCTGGGAGGACAGGCAGCAGGGGAAGAGGACAGGGAGGGCTGCAGCTCCATCAAGCCATGGTGGGCATTGCAGAGCCCTGTGAAAAGCCTGACAGGTTGTCCTCTTTCCTTCTGCAGCTCACTCGGGTGCCTGTGGAGTCGTGTAGCCAGTACGAGACCTGCAGCGAGTGCTTGGGCTCAGGAGACCCTCACTGTGGATGGTGTGTCCTTCACAACACGTAAGTACCTGCTGGTATTTGTCAGCATCCCAGCCCTGCTTTTCCACCACCCACCTTCCCTCAATGGCTGTGGTAACACATGACAGAGATTAAAAATGCGGTCTCACCTGCGCCAGGTGAGTGGAGGACACATTCAGGTACCTCCAGCAAGGTCTCTGGGACTTGCTGGAAAGGACTTTGTTTAACTGAGGAGGATTTTTTGGAAGGCAAGGGGAAAGAAAGGTGGTAGAGAATGGACAGATCTCCTCCATCACATGATCTGTGATCTGCTGACTGCACTAGGAAAGCACCTGTCCACCCTGATGTGCTTTGAATCAAACCCTCCAGCAGCTCTTCTCCGGGTGACATTCACCTTGTTGCTTCCATTCCTTGAGGCAGTTTGGCTCTGGCTGGGTGCCCTTGTCTCAGCAGCTCCAACTTTCCACTGCTGACCTGAACCTCTCCTCTTTCAGGCTTGTCATGATCTCCATTGCTCCTAGAGAGGAATCAAATCCCTGTAGGCATGATGGGGGCCACCCCAAGTTAGTTTTCAAGGGGACCTTATGGTCTGTATGTCCCCTGTGGGAAAATGTTGACCCTGAAGTTGAGCATTTGTCCTGTGTGGGCCAACTCAGTTGGGCCAAATGAGCACAAAGGGCTCAAACTGCTCTTTTGGCTTATCTGGACAGGAAGATGAGAAAATATATGTCCATATTCTTGGGTTTCTTTATAACAGGCTAAGAAGGGACCTCATTTCACTGTTTCATTATTGTCTCATACTGGCTTATGCTCCTGTCAAGGAGTGCTGGATCCAGGTGTCCTCAGGGCTGGGATATTAGTTCTCTGGCTTTTGTTTTCTTTAGGCTTTTAATGATGTTATTGATCTTGAAGTTTCCCCTCAGCAGCCTTTCCCTGCCAGTGTCCTCCTCCTGCAGAGAGCCCTTTGCCAGAGCTGTGGACAGGGAGGTGTCAGGTTGGCTGAGCTCCTGGCTATGAGTGGCAGGCTGGGCTCATCTGCCAAGAACCTCTCAGCAGAGACAGTGGCTGGAAAGTGCATTGGATCTGTCTACCCAAACATCTCCAGCTGAGCGTGGCTCTGCAGGAGGCTGTCACTCCGAGGCTCACAATGTCCTTGGCAGCCTCAGAGGGTTTTTCTGATGGACACTGCTATTGCAGTGTGTTTGTCTTCTCCTGCTGAGTTCACCTCTGAGTTCTTCCTGTTGCATTGCAAACTCTCGTAGTAGAGACAGCGATCCAGTCAAAGTGCTGCTCTTTGCTACCTCTCCTTTCTAGAACAGAAAGGAACCAACCTGTACCATATTCCAACCTTCTGGTGATGCTCATCACCTTGTGTGACCCTCATCCAAAACCATGACAGTCTGCTTAATTTCAGATCAGATCTGGGGGATCCATCCCAAAACATGTCCAAAACGTGACTCATGCTCTGGAATTGTCCCAGGGATCCTTGGCAAACCAGTCCTGTGTTGTGGCCTGGTAGGTATCAGCCCATAAAATTTCCATCCTGCTGACCTGAGGATACTTCCCCTTGATGTACAGCTCTGTAGTATGTCTCCATCCCACTTTACCCTGCAGAACACGGTGTGTTCTGCCGTCAGTGGAGGGACAGCACAGACTATGTGCAAGCAGTGTAGGAAAGCATGAATTGGGCCACTGATTGTACCACAGCAATGCTGGATATTTCATCTCCTTCCATCCAGGGTCAGTGGCAAGGAACAATCAATACATCCAGCAGTAAATCCCCAAAAGGAGAGAAAAGGGGCAGAGACAACTGCAGATTGTGCAGCAGGTCATCATAAAGGAGTGTTAGAGATGAAATGGCTGGTGATGAGTGGGGTTGGCAGCATCGACTCAGTTGAAACAAAAAGAAATCCCTGTGCCCTCATCCTCCCTCTGGTCACTTGACCTCAGTTTCCTTATCTGGAAAAGAGATACCTCTTATTTATGGACATTTCAGCAGGGTCACTGAGATTAATTCCCCATGGGGTTGTTTTGAAGCAGTTTGAAGGCAAATGTTATCAAATCCCACTTCAATCTCCTCCTTTCCCTCTGGCTGCCATTGCAGTTCGGAAATGTGGTTTTCAGTCCTAGTTCGGGAGGGGGTTTCAGTGCAGCCTCAGGTGTTGCTTTCTGGGCCACAGTTTGCTCATCCTTTTAGGTAGTCCCTAAAACCCCATTCAACGAGTTTTGGCTGCACAGGATGTCCAGGGTAAAGTTACCACAGTATTAAGTCTCTTACTAGAATTTTTTGCACATCACAACCCCTTAAGATTCTTTAACAGACTTTTCCTCAAGTGGGATGACTCCTGCACAAGGATCCATGGGGAAATGGTACCAGAAGTGTTTCCTCTCCTGACTGTTAACCCTTCCCTCTTCCCTCCCAGTCAGGAATCCCATGGGATTTCCAATGCAGGGCTGAATCCAACCAGACTGATGTGGCAGCTTGTGGAGGGAACGGAGGAGGCAGGTGGGCTGGGGTAACCCATTTAGTAATAGGAGAATTGTTCATTTAGATTTCAGACATTCTCATTTTAGGGTTTTAGTTCAGATTTTAGTAAAGACCTGGGGTAGAGAAGGACTGGGAACCAGATTATGGGCAAAGCCATGCTGTTCACCTTTTCCCTCCAGTATAAACCATTAAGAGGAACAGCGTAGGCTGGGAGACAGGGGAAATCTGCATCTATTTTTTTGCCTCTCCCATGTGTGTCTCTCTTATTTTTGGGATTTTCACTCCAGGGGCTGATGCTGCCCCTCTTCCCCGGCCCCCCATTCCCAAGCTACCCCGGGAGAGGTTTGGGATGCCTGGGGAAGGCTCTCCATCCACCCTCTCATGGCGGAGCAGGGCTGTGTGTGCGGAGGGCAGCGTGCCAGGGCTCGGGAATCGATTTCCACAGCTCTGCTGTCCTAACCTTACACCGAGAAACTCGAGTCCTCTGAGAGAGAAGGAGACAGACAGACCCACAGATGGCTGCAGGAGAGGGGAGGGGGGTGGATTGATCGCCTGCTGCCCTGAGAAGGCAAGAGAAGAGCCCATGGAGAGCAGGTCACCGGAGCTTCTCGTCTCTGTATCCTTCCCTCGGTCTTATCCCCCCCTCCCTCTCCCTGCCACAGCTCTGCTCCCCTCCCAGGCTCTGTTCAGGCCTCTTTAGGCAGCAATGAATCATTTAGTTGGTGTAAATTGAAAATGTGGTGCTTGGCTGCTACAGGGGCCTCAAAGGGAGGGAGAGGGGCTGAGGTGGGAGCAGAGGGGAGGAACCAGAGCTAAGAGATGGCACTCGGTGCATCACTGCAAGGTCATGGCAATGTCACCATCCTGAGAGGGATGAGAGCAGAGCAAAGTTTTCTGCAAGCCTGGTATGAATTCAGCAGCTTCCCCCTCTGTCAGATCAGCAGATCATCTAGAGATGCCACCCAATATCTGACCATCCCTGTAAACCCTCTGGCAAGTTACTTCTTTCTCCATCCATGTGCAAACTACACCCTCCTCTTCCTTCCTTCCCACTCAGGTGCAGAGGGGCAGCAATAGCTCAGGCTCTTTGCCCCCAGAGGAGGGATAAATCCTTCAGGAGCTGAATGAGCCCTCTCTAAGTATAGATTGGATATTGAGAAAAAAATGCTTTCCTATGAAGGCAGTGAGACACTGGAACAGGTTGCCCAGAGAAGCTGTGGCTGCCCCATCCCTGGAAGTGTTCCAGGCCAGGTTAGATGGGGTTTTGAACAATGTGGGATAGTGGAAGGGACTTGAACCTGACTGGTCTTTAAGGTCCTTTCCAACCCAAACCATTCTGTTATTCCATCTACACACGCTGGTCCAGGTGCAGGTTCTCAGCCCTGCACAGTGTCTCTGGCTTGTGTTTAACCTCCCAGCTGCCAAAGGAATGGACATTTGGGGCAGAAATGCAGCATCCCTACAGGGACAGGCAATGTTTTCTTACAGGAAATACACTGACCTTGCTGGGTGCAGAAGGGACCTGTCCCAGGCTCTTTTGTGTTAGTGCCACTCCTAGAGTTTGGCTGTGCTGCCTCATTTCATCCATTTAATTCCAGGAAGAATAGTTGAACACATCAAGCTGTCCTTAAGGGAGGATGCACCCCCAGGCACCAGCCTCCTTCTGCTCTGGAATCTGCCCTTGCAGGTCTGGGGACTCCTTGGCTGGCAGGTCATTAATTGCAATCAGAGAGAAAAACAGTCCCATTTTCTGAGAGAACTCGTGATATTTCAAAACTTTTTTTTTTGTCACCCAGCTCATAGTGGCCAATTAGTTTTTTTTTAATAAGAAATGTTCCTGAAAGCTGTTTTGGAAGGCACTGATTCCATTTAGTAATTGGAGAATGATTCATTTAGACTTCGGAAGTTCTCATTTTGGGGTTTTATTTCAGTTTTCAGTAAATTGTATAAGATTTCAAAATGAAAAGTTATTCTGAAATGAAGCATTACTTTTTTTTTCCCCGTTTTTTTTTTCTTCATTAAAATGGAACATTTGGGCATCTGTGATTTCTTTCTTCCCCAGAAGCCTTTACCAGCTCTAGAGACTGAGCAAAGCAGGACGTCAACAAATGCTGTTGGTTTAGGAGGAACTGACATTTGCTGCAGAGGGAAAAGGGTTTGTTTAAGCATCTCCAGTCTGCCCTACTGTGGAGGTACCAGAGCCAGGAGTTGGCTCTGCTCTCTCCACTCCTCTGCTCATCTCTGAGGAGCTGCTCCTGTTCCTTGTGTGTCCTTCTGGCACCCAAGATCCTCACCAAGGTTGGCTTTGCATCCCAATTCCAGAGGATGTGCCAGGAGCACTCCTTTACTCCTGCACGATGGGAACAGGATGCAGTGGCCTCCTCTAGGCATCCTCACCCCATGAGAGAAGCAGTGATATAAAAGTCTTAGATATGGGCCATACCAGTCACCTTCGTGGATCCCTTTGGCTCTGGGTTAGTCAAGGGATGACCAAAATCTCCTACACACAATTCCTCATGCTGGGTTGACCAGGATTGACTGGATAACTTTATCAGCAGTGATGGTGTTTATGAAACACTTCAGAAGCCATAGGAGAGTTTTTTTGGATTCCCCAGAAAAGGACAGCCTTATTTAGAAGGGGTTTATGCCATCCTCTGGCAGCAGATACCCACTCCAGTGCCTGGGAAGTGCCCCTCCACATCCTCCTGCTCTCCATCCCTTCCCATTTGAGCTGTAGCCACAGGATACTTGTATATCCAGAAATTACAATTCTCCTTTCTAACACGATATGGGAGGAAAAAGGCACTTAAACAAGTTGTTTTCTGTGGAGTGAGGGATCAGTGTGAAGGGGGAGGAAGGTTTGTGATCCGTACTCAGACTCATTGCCAGACTACGAGAAAAAAAAAAGGGAAAAGTTCCAAAGTGCAGCTCCTGCTGTCTCGTCTCAGCAGGAAACCTGATAGGATGCTGCTTGCAGAGGCTCATTGATTGTCCCTGGCTTTAACTTTCTTGGTCAAAGTCTTCTGAATCACTAGAGAGTCTCAGGTAACCCAAGCTGCCCACAGATGCTTCAATGAGACCTTTATCTGAAGGGTCTTTTTCTTGCTTGACTTTCTGCTGTCTGAAAGCCTGTGACTGTCTTTCAGGCTGAGGGTTTTTTTTATTTCCTTTTCCCCTTCACCTCATCTCTTTCCCTTCCTAGTCTTTTCCTCCAGTGCTGTGTAGGGAAGGGGCCCTGGGAAGGGCTGTATGGGTCAGGCTTGAGGGACCCAGCAGGGCAGGAGGGTGGAATATCACACCCAGTCCTGTGCCACTCTGGGCTCGAACAGACAGTGAGAAAAGAGTGATTTACTGGCCCTTGGGAGGGCTTGTGATCCTGTAAACCTTCAGCTTCCATGTCAAGAAAGCAGGGCCTCAGCTGTGTCTGCCTCGTACCCCCCATGCTCTTTAGGTCCAAGGTGCAAACCAGAGTCCTTCCTGTAAGGCAGCAATTTGCAGGTGTTTTGCATTTTCCTGGCATGATGAGCAAGTCAGAGAACCACAGAAAATCCTGAGTTGGGCATTGTCTGAACACTTCTTGCACTCTGGCAGGTTTGGTGCTGTGACCACTTCCCTGGGGAGCCTGTTCCAGTGGCCAACTACCCTTTGGGTATCACAATTATGGCTGGGACCTTTTTCTTACAGAAAATTCTTTCTGTTTCCTTCCATTCCTTCACATTATCATGCCATGGGTCAGCTCTTGGTGCCTTCAGATAGCTGGGAGACCCTTTACATGCCAAAGATACATGATAATTATCCTAATCTTCCTAAAGATGGATCAGCTGCGTGGAGAACAAACAGCTTCCAGTTCAAATCCTGCTTTTCCTTGGAAATCTGCAGCCAGCTGGGCTGTCCTTCGCCATCAGAAGGGAGGCTCTGAGCTACTTCAGTTGTCAAGCTCAACCCCCCTGTGTGTCTGAGGTGTCTGGGGGCATTTCTCACCGCAACAGATTTCCACTTACACAATGGGGAGAAAACATAAATGCTGCGAGGGAAAGTATTTGCAGCAATCGGTTTGAAAGTCCTCAGCCTGTTGTTAGTCAGTGTTAGTGCTGCCCATCACTGGTGGCAAAGGTAGGAGTGAACCAGCTGTCAGGATGTCTCGTCTCCAAACAGTGCTTGGTTTGACTCCTCCTGGGAACCTCTTCCATCTGATAGCAAGGGAAAGTGGAGCCACCTTCCCCCAACTGGCCTTGGCACGGGGTGATTCCCACTTCTTCTCAGGTAGTTACTGAAACTGGAGATGCATTCCAGGCTCGGCGCAGAGGGGAGCGCAGCAGGGGGGGCTTGGTGGAGGGACATTGGCCAGCTCTGTACTGATCTTTAATCTTTAATCTGCCTGCTGAGGTATAGCTGAAGGACCCATCATGTCACACCTCGGCACTGCCTTGGCTTTGGAGCAGAGGAAACAGCCCCAAATGTGACAGCTCTCCAATGGCCTTTTGAAATGAGATCGGGGCTCTTAATCCAGAGAGGAGGAGGGAATTCTTGGGGCTGGGAGCGTGGCTATTGATGGTGATAAAGCCCTGAGTGAAATGGAGCCTCCTGGGAATCCCATTTCACTACAGGTGGGTGATGACACTGAATTAACCCCTCTGAACCAGCCCTTTGAGCAGAACATCCAATCACTAGTCCTGGAGAGCTGACCCATGGCTGTGTCCAGCACCACTGATGTCCTTACATCTTTAAATGCCACTGTGTCCTTTTTGGGAGCACTTTTCCTGCTCTGCCCTTCACAAGTTGATTATCTCTGTGACTGTACCTGCCCGAGGCAACCCGGGGACAGCACCGGGCACTGTGGACCATAAGAGGCAGGCGTGTGGTAAATGTGTTTTGATAACAACCTCCTTCTCCTTGATTAGCTTATTTTGCTACAGGGCAGCAGGGAGGGGGGTGAAGATAATTAGTTTGTGCAGTGGGTTCCAGCAGAAGCTTTCTCCTGATGCAGCCCTGTGAGTTAGGTGTCCTACTTGGGATTTGTCCTCGTCACAGAGACATCGGCAGCTCAGGTTTAGCACTGCAGAAAAGTCCAGCCTTTGCAGAGAAAGATCTCTGGGGTCTCTTCTCTGATGTGAAACACAGCACACAGCCTGCCGTGGGCTGGGAGGTGTCTCATCTGCTTGGACATGCAATGAGAGAGGGATAAAGGTACTCAGTGGTACTTCTTGGGGACCTTCTGTGTGCTGGTTCCCTGACAGGGTCACCCCTGTGTCACCTCAGCATGGCACTTGCTCTGGGACACTACAATCCAGTGAGTGTCATGTCTAGATGTCCCAGAGCAGATATCTAGGGAGGGAACAGGGACAGGGGAAAGCTGTATGGCCACCCTGATCAGCTTGAAAGGCTTGTCAGATGTGCACTGGAGCTGAGAAGCAAAGTTATAGGGAAGGAGTGCACCTCGATTTGGGTTATAAAGGAGATGTTGACAGACCCAGCGAGGAGATTTAGATATGGAGTAGAAACATAAGGCCTTAATTCAAGTGCCTAAACACAGATGTATGGAGAACATGAGAAGACTTTGACATATAAGTGTTTTTATTCACACAAGGGGCTCGATTCAGCTTCCCTTCCCTGCTGTCTGCTGCAACTGGAGCACCTGGGCTATCTGAGGTGTTCACCTGGCGCTGACAAATATGACACAGAGTGTACAGAGACCCATGGATAAGGACCAGCTGGGGTCCTGAGGAGATGACAAGTGACTTTAGGCCCCTGTAAGCTGGCAACAAAACAGAGCCTAACCCCAGGATGGGATGTCCTCCCCCCACAGATTCTCAGAATGGACAAAATTCTGTGGGTTTTGCAGCTTGACCAGTCTCCTTCCATAACTTTTAAAGTCTTCCAATATTCTAATTTGCAATAAAGCAGATCTGGGCTTTCCTGCAAGGTTGTGCCACTCTCTGAAAGTCACGATGGTTCAGGGAACTGTCTCAGTTGCTGGGCTGTTTGCAGGGAATTGCTCTCTGTGTTGCTGTCAGAGCCCCCTGGTGTCTCTGCTGCCAATGAGGGAAAATGGCACTCCAAACGAGCTGTCCCCAGGGTGGGGGAACATCAGCCTTCCATGTCCACTGCTGCTTCTGTGACATTTCATCATCCTCCACCTGTGACAGGTCTCAGAAGGGAGCGGAGGGTGGGAGGATCAGGAAGAGATTCCTCCTAAAGAAAAGCACAGCAAACCTTTTAGGTTTATCTTTATCCAGGCTCGGTCTCTCCATGGATCTGCACACACACACACTCCTACCCATAAATACAGGATATCACAGTCATAAAATCATGGAATGACATGGCTTGGAAGGGACCTCAAGATCATCTCATTCCACCCCCTGCCATGGGCAGGGACACCTTCCACTCTCCCAGATTACTCCAAGCCCCGTCCGAACTGGCCTTGGACACTTCCAGGGATGGGGAAGCCACAGCTTCTCTGCCCAACCTGTGCCAGGGCCTCACCACCACTCTCACATGCAATGACCTGCCAACAACTCTTCCCATGTGCCACCAGCACCTCTGTCTCCAGCTCCTAACTCTCCCTATTGCTCCCACATCCCTCTGCACTCCATCTCCCAGCAGAGCTGCTGAGGTAGATCTTTCCCCTTTTCGCTTCTCTACCAGGGAGATTTTAATTTATTTTTTTTAAATATTTTTTGATACTTTTGGATTACAAGAATTGAGTATTTTTGGAACATGCTTCCTGGGGAAGTGGTCATGGTCGCAAGCCATGAGTTCAAGAAGTGTTTGGACAATGGTCTCAGGCATATAGTGGGATTTTTGGGGGTCATCCTGTGCTGGGTGAGGAGGTGGACTCAGTGATCCTTGTGGGTCCCTTCCACCTCAGTATATTCTTTGATTCTCTCTCACTTCCCAGCTGTCCTGTGGCCCTGGAGGCAGGTTGTGAGAGTTCACAAGAGCTTCTGAGGTTGAAGCTGATTATCTCATCCTGCTGATGGGGATTTGTTTTTGGGGGTCCTCCTTTCTTTGCTGTGCTATGAGCACAGTCTCTTCCTCCTTACCCCAACCATAAACATATTTCTTCTGTTTGTTGAGTGGATCTGAGCAATTCATGGCTCTGTTTTCTTAAACATCTTTTCTTCCATCATTTTCCACTTCAGATATGTCCTTCAGCAGCTTTTGAATAGCATACTATCAATGTATAGCAGGAGCCATCTCCCAAGGCAGACACAGATGTTTTAGTTCCATGAATTACAGGAGCCAGACAACAGCCTGATCTCTGGCCTGTGGGGAGGTATAAAAGTCTCTTCCTCATGTACAACACAACATTCAAGTAGACTGAGAGGCAGATGTGGGCATGGAACAACATTTCTTCCCTCTTATTCTCATGCCAAATAGATTGGACCGAAATAATTTCTTCCAGGGTAATGGGTGCATTTTTAATGGAGTCTCATCCCTGGAGCCAGAGCTAGACAGAAGTGGCTAAGACAGCTGGATGCAAAAAAAACCAGGACATTCAAAGAAAATATGTTTTCTTGCCATCCTGCCACAGAGGAGGCTGAAATCACAGGGAAGAACAGATGTGTTGGCTCTGAATTTCTCCTGCTCCTTGCTCTGGGCTTCTTTGTGTGCTGTAGGACATGGGGCAGCCCCACTTGTAATACAGCATCTACCAGCCCCTGTTCATGGCAGGAAGGGCAGGTTGCTTATTATTTCCCTCCACCGTTTGCTTCCCTGCCTGGGAAGCTGCACCAGCAGCTAAAAGTGTCTTTCTGTTGGTTGTCTTGTGGCAAAAAATAAAAAGAAAGTTGAGAGCAGGGAAATACTTTGAGGAGGAGGAGAAAGGCTGGAGGGTCTGCTGGGACAGAATGAAGGAGCTGGAGGATGATTCTTCCTAACCTGGCTAAAGGGATTTGAGAGGTTGCGAGTAACACGAGGAAGTGGGAATTGTTGTAAGCTGAAGGACTGAGACACTGATGTAGAGACAAGATCTGGGCCAGTTTCTGGCCAGAGAAAACAAGTTCTGGACCCCTTGGTGCATTTAGAAAGGGATGTCAGCATGATCCACTGGGTACAGAATTTTCCTTAGGAAAGAGAGAGTAGAATTAATTTCCCTGCTGTGCTACAGATACTTTGCATGATTTTGGACAAGTTACTTAGGATGAGCTTTATCTCATGCACTACTAAGTTTCTTGATTCAGTAACCACTGAAAAGAGGGACTTTTTCCTGAACACATTCCTTGTAACCCTGAATTGCTTTCTGGAGGGACCAGTAAGTTTTGGTACCTATTGGTGAAACCTAAATGACTATATTAAACAATGCCCAGCTTAAAATTACTGAAACCTTTAATTTCTCTGTGTTTTAACCCTTTGTTTGTAGGAGAGGAGTAACATTTCCTCACCTCACAGGTGGATGTGAGATCCTAAGCCTTAATGCACTTGGGGTGATGAGTTACTTGCAGGAGTCCTGCAGGGAGCTGGATGTAATGACTGCAGGCTCCCAGACAGTGAAACATATATATAAAGCATATATAAAGCATGAAAATAATAATTTCATCTCACCCCTGGCTGAGTAAGTTTTGATTTGTTTAATTAAAGCAGAAGGAGCCTTGGCAGACATGGCAAGGTGCAAACACACGTGTAGTCCCTTGTTTAACCCTGTGCCCTTCTGTTAGAGCAGAGGTGGCACCAGAAGGGTTAAGGCAGACAGAGATGAAGAAAAGGCCCCTGTGTCTTGCTTGTCCCTCCCATATCTCATTCCCAAAGCCTCCTGCCCCTCTGCCCCAGGCAGCAAAGGAGATCTACATTTTAATTGAGATATGTTAAGAAAGTAATCTCAATCTAACTCCCCCATGCCTGGGAGGCTTCTCCCTGGTTACCTTGGTGCACATGCTGAATGCACATTTTGGGGGGGGGTTTAGTTCTCTCTTTTTTTTCTTCCCCATCCTTGCTTGATTCCCAGGTCTAGGGAGAAGGGCTGGAGCTGGCAGGAGAAAGTAGAGCAGAAAGGGCAGGACTTCATTTAGATCTCATTTGCAAATTGGAGTGGCATGCAAAACCCAGCCACTGTGCCCCAAGAGGTGCTGGTGCCTGGCTCTTGAGGACCCTGGGAAGCCAGAATTCACCAGGGGGTGTCCTCTGGGTGCAGTTGCATCCTCCCTTCCCTCCCTGTGATCCTCTGTAGCAGCAGTAGAAAGGAGGCCAAATTCTTCCGAGGCTTGAAACACATCCTTGCCTGCAGTTGGATGAGAAGGAAAGGGGGTGAAGTGAGACCCTTTTAGTATTTCACTTCTGCTAATCACAAAATCATAGAATGGTTTGAGTTGGAAGTGACCTTTTAAAGGTCATCTAGTTCAGCCTTCCTGAAAGGAGCAGGGACACCTTTAACCAGATCAGGTTGCTCAGAACCACATCCAACCTGACCTTGGATGTTTTCAGGGATGGGGCATCCACCACCTCTTTGGGCAGCCTGTGCCACAGCCTCACCACCCTCATTGTAAACACTTATATCTTATTTAAATCAACCCTCTTTCAGTTAAAACCATTATTAATGAGGCCCCTGCATTAATGGGGCCCCACCCTCATGGCTCAGAGCTGAGGTGGGGACATGACCACAACAAAACCAAACCCCTTCTGTCTTGTTGCAGACCCAAACCTTCAGCACAAAGAGGTGCAGGTTTTGTCTGCAGACTTTCTGAGCTGCAGCAGAGGGTCTGGAGCCCCCCTGATCTGTCCTTTCCCTTGGCACCCCAGGAGCTGGGAACAGGCAGCCAGACACATCCTGCCTCCGACACCACTCTGGAAGGGATGCCAGCCAGCCCTGCCAAGGGGCACTGAATTATTTTGTGCAGGGCAAAAGGGCAGGATTTCAGTTCAGATAACACTGGCCTGTTCTGTCTGTTCTGTCTCTCAGAGCTTGCCTGGCCTGATAAGGTGTTATCAGAGCAGAGCATCTCTGTTGGAGCCACCAGAGATGTGGCAGGGCAAGAGGTGGCTTTTCCTCAGGCTGCCCTGGCCCTTTTCCACCCAACTCCTCTAGAGAGCCAGCCAGTTAATAATGGTAGGAGGATGATGTTGGGATGCTTGCCAAGAGCTTTAGCTCTGTGCTTTTCTCAGGGAGAAGGGAAAATGCAAACATGGATGAGAGCAAATTAAGCTGATCCCTTCCTCATTTCCACCCAGCCCCAGTCCTGCAGACAAGGCCACAAATAACTTTCAGTGTATGAGTAACCCAGAAAGCAGAATGATTTTTCCATCTTAAGCCTATTGCCTCCTAAAATGTAGTTTCAGGAGTGGTTCTGAATTTTACAGTATCTCTGGGAAGGGTCTCAGTATACCTGGGGATAAAAGTGATTTTCTGTGGTAGGGAGTTAATTCTTCCCAGCCCCGTTAGGACAGCAGTGAATCTCTGCCCTCTGTTCCCTTCTCTGCTCTCAAGGACCAAAGGCAAAAAGCTGACCTGGAGAATTCCCTTCCAGCTTTATCTGATGGAGGATCATAGAATCATAGAGTCCTAGGATGGTTTGGGTTGAAAGGGACCTTAAAGATCACCTCATTCCAACCCTTTACCTTGGGCAGGGACACCTTCCACTAGACCAGGTTGGTCCAAGTCCCATCCACCTTGGCCTTGAGCACTTCCAGGGATGGGACATCTGGATTAGGATCTGGAAAGGTTTGTGACAAAGGAAGAAAAGTGGACCCACTGCATAAACTAATCTGGCCAACTGACAGAATATCATTTGATGGCCTCTTGAGCTGTTCAGGAACATATCAGTCCAGTTATTGAGTGTTGTACTTAATCAGCTATTGATTAGGGTGAGTTGGAGAGGTCAGCCTTCCCCACTATCCCCATTCCCAAATTAAAAACTAGGAGGAGAAGTAAATGCTTTGATTTTGTTTAATTCTGTCTGGATATTTAGGGAATTTACCATTGATAAACTGCCCCCTCCCAGTCCTTAAGAGTGAAAACATGCATAGAATGAATTATAGCAAAATCAATTAATACTAACAGTGTCTATTAAATATTGCACTCTGGAGCTTTGCAGGAGTACATTGCTGCTCTGATATGATCATGACATCATTAGCATAATATAAAGAATCAAAAAATCAATAGCTTGCTGAAGCCCAAAATTAAGGCCAAGCAGTGTTAGAACATATCTCTAAAATATCTGAAGTGGCAACTTGTCTCTGTCATGTCCAACCTATTTGCAGATGAAACATCTCTCCCCAAGTAGATGGGAATTTGTTGGCCTGCCTGTCTCTCCTGCAGCTGCTCTCTTGGGATACTTGGCATGAGGGTTGGCTCATTTTTTCCAACAGCATGGACACAAATGGAGGAGAAAATCTGGTCAGGATTAAAACTGGCATAACCCTGGAGGGGCTCCAGAGCAGGCACAGGGTCATTGCACTGATGGATGTATCTCTGTAGGATGGAAACATGGACAAGGTGTCTTCTCCCACTGACTCGATTTATGTTTTACACTGTCAATGTTGTGGAGTTACTTTAGCCTGAGGTAGCAGGCTTAGACATTACAACTCTTCTGCCTGCACCAAAAAACAAAGAAATGGAGCAGGAGAGGCTTTCAGAAGGACTAGGAGAGATATTTGAGCAGGAACTTGAGGTGGCAGGGACATGATAGAGCAATCCTTCCATCAGATTAGAGAGAGGGATACTTTTATGGCAAATTTAAGAGGAAGGAACACCTTGTAAGATGCTGGAGAAAGGATGAAGAACCAAATAAATAAGATCTCTCCATGGATGTCATCCATCCATTCCTCGCACCAATGATGTGTCTTTAGGAGCAGAGACAAGAGGTGACAGAGGGAAACAAGGAGATTTTCTATGATGGAATCATAGAATGGTTTGGGTTGGAAGGGACCTTAAAGATCATCAGGTTCCAACTCCCTGCCATGGGCAGGGACACCTTCCACTAGACCAGGTTGCTCTAAGCCCTGTCCAACCTGGCCTTGGACACTTCCAGGGATGGGGCACCCACAGCTTCTCTGGGCAACCTGTGCCAGGACCTGCCCACCCTCACAGTCAAGAATTTTTCCCTGATATCTAATCCAATCTAAACCTATGCTCTTTCAGTATGAACCCATAATTTGCCAGCAAATAAACATGTAGGTGTGTTTCTGAGGACAAAGGGGCACCCAGAAGGACTCCAGTGGGAAGAACCCTGTGGTCCTTGTCCATATAACATATAGTAGTAATTAAGAGAACTCCATGGAATGTTATTAGGCACTGGAAGACAATTACCTATGCTACAAAGTTATTAGAATATAATTTGGCTTGGGCCAGCTGTTCCTCCTTGAAACAATTCCTGGACGTGTTTGGGAATTATTGGGTCAAGGAGCCTTTCCACGAGGTGTTTTGGTAGTTAATAGAGCTAAGAGAGATCAGACCATGCCATTTGGCCCCAGGATTAGAGAATGTTTCCTGGTATTGTTCAATACACTGATGGGATGTTGCCACGGCTCCCAGTTGCAATGAGACAGGTTGAGGAAAATCCTGGAGGAAAGACACAAACTGTGGAGATAACAGGCTAAAAATCAAGTGTTTCATGGAAGCATTTTCTCAAATGCAAAGCCAGAGCAAGTGTGCCAGTGCATTAGTTAAGAAAACAGAGCATGAAAAGTTCATAAGGAACAAGGAAACCTTTTCAAAGAGCAGGAGCCGACATAGGAAGGAACATGTTTGTTGCCAGTTAAATAAAAATTAGGCAAGAAAGGTTTTGAAGGTTGAAACTCATTGTCTAGAGGTGAAGTCATAACATGCTTTTATCCTTGAGAAGTGGTTGGATTGGAACTTGATAAAATTCAGGTTAAAGCATCAAAAATCAGTCCCAATGAATGTCCTTTTTAATCAAGGCCCATGAAAATGGGCCATCAGACAGAATGAAATACATAGTTGCCTCTGTGCACATGCTAAAAGTCTGCTTTAAATGAAGATGCTAATGGGATGCACAGCCTGAAACCTGGATAAAAGGAAGCTCATTTATGGCATAAATCACACAGGGACAATAGAGGAGGCCAAAACGGTAAAGAAAAGGCTTTTATGTTACAGAAAATGTAAAATCAAAGGAAGAAAATAGGGTCAATGTGTGCACAAGTGACAAGGGGTCCCTAGGGAAGGGCACGGTGTTAAGGCTGGTTTATTGACCACTTGAGGAGGGTGACAGTGACAGTGACATGCTGAGAGAAATGCAGAAGGTTGGGAGGACAGAAAAGGAGGTCACGAGAGACTTCAGGTGGCTTTGTATGCACTGTGCAAATGTCACAACACTTGGGGCTCGTACCTGGGAACCCACTAAGAGAGAAACAATTCGGGGTTTACTCTTGATTTACTCACAGGATGTGCTGCAGGACACAGCTCTCAATGGATTGCTCTGTAAGAGTGACCACACAGTGCTTAAATTCAGTGTTCTGTAGAAGCAGAATGAGATAAATACATCAAAACTACAGTGAAGTTCAACTTCAGAGTGGAAACAACATAAAAATGAGGCAGCTTGGTAAAAGTAGTAGACACAAGGGCAAAGTGGTTCATGGCATCTTGCATAAAGGCATCATGTAAGAGGCTTGTTGTTATATGACCTATGAATAAACACCTGAAAAATAGTAAAAATGAATTAAAAACAAGTTTAAAATACCTACTTAAACAGCAAGGTGAAGAGACACTACTCAAATCTGGAAGTTGCGCTCAAAGGGGAAAAAAAAGAATAAAAAGATCAGTAAATCTGGGGTGTGAAGTGCAGAACAATCATCCCAGCCCACATAGGAAACACATTGCTAACCTCAGAAAACGAAATGATTACAATTTAATGAGGCTCCCCACAAAAGTTTGTTTTCTAAAGGGCACAAGCTGCCTGAAGTGGCAGAGGGTTCAGTAAAAAATGCTTTTAGGGCAGAAAAGTGACATTCACTGAAAGATCTTGGGAAGCTCTGGTATAAAAATGCCCCATTATTAAATCTGCTCTGCACCTCCTCACTTACACTGGCCTTGTCACTGAAAGAATGAAAGGTGGAAAACGTATTTTTTTTTAAAGTCAAACTCCTGAAGGATCCAAACCAGGAATTTGACTCAAGAAATGAGAATCCAGGTTGTGACTGCCCCATCCATGGAAGTGTTCAAGGCCAGGCTGGAGCAGCCTGGTCTAATGGAAGGTGCCCATGGCAGAGGGATTGGAGTTAGATGATCTTTAAGATCCCTTCCAACCCAAACCAGTCTGGGATTCTGGGATTCTTTGGAATTTTCTTTTTCCCATTAACTTGGTTGAGCCGTGATTAAGAATAGATTATTAAACAAGCACATGACACGCTGGGGGAGGGCAGTGGGTGTCACAAGTCAGTTATTGTTCTTTAAATAAATCAAAGTCCATGTGATATGGATGATGTGGTTAATACAAAGGAATTTATACTTTTCCCATAGCTCGGAATTTCAACTGTGCTGTCATGGGACAGGAAGATGATCTTTTGATAGATCAGTAACCAGTTCAAAGATGGGAAATAAAGATCACGAATAAAGGGTTATGATGGAGGGAGGGGATACCTGGGAGGGTCCCATGGGAATGTCTGCTGAGGGTGTTCAGTGTACTTATAAATGAGCTAAAAATGGGTGAAGAATGAGGCAGAAAAGGTAATTGGTGATAGATAGAGAGTTTTTCAGGGTTGTCAGAAGTACACAAGGAGAGATTGTGTGACTTGGCAATTTTCATCTTAAAAGAGAGATGACTGAGAGGGCAACAATACCTCCAGACAATCATGAGAGTAATGAAGAAAGCGAATAGGGGATGATTGCTGCCCATTTCTCATAACACAAGATCCCGGGAACTTTATATGAGATTATCAAGCGGAATATTAAAACAAACCGAAGAAAGGACATTTTCATATAGTGTGCCATTCATCTGTGCAACATTGTGAGGCACATTAGGGAGGCCAGAAATACAACTGTCTGGAAAGCAATTAGACAAATTAATGAAAGAAAGATCTGTTGAGAGCTGTTCAATGTGATGACATCAGGGCAGGCTCCAGGTCAGGCACTCCCCTTGTCAGTGCCTGCTGGAAGCTGGGAGCTTAAACCAGGAGGATTTTTGCTTTATTATCTTGGTTTTGTTATTTTTTTCTGCCCAAGTATCTGCTGTTGGAATCAGAGACAGAATGAATGAGTCTATGGATATTTCGGCTGAGCTGTTTCAGCTGTTTCTGTGTTTTATCATCTTCAAGAGCCTCTCAAGCATCAGTTTATACATCTTTTAAATAATCACCCCCTTGACCTGTGGCCTTACTGGCACAGCACCCAGTACTGACCCAGAGCACCTGATGTAAAGTGTGATAAGCATCTTGCCATACCCATCCAGCCAGGATGAGTCTGGAAACCCTTTGTAGTCAAGCAGCCACCAAATTGCTCTCCACCCTGCTCAGCATGCCTTGGAGGTGACTTTGGCTCTGCTGGTGGCATGGTTGGCTGGGTTGGCACTTTGGGATGGTGTTTCGGCCATTTCCCTGCGCTGCCTGGAGCGAGAACTCCTCTTCCACTCAGCCACCCCATGGTCCTGTTCACAAACTCATCTCCCTCTCACCAGCTGTGGCTTTTGTTGGGCCACAGTCCATGCTGGGCTGAATTGTGTTTGATTAGCTCAGTAAATCCAGGAAAGGGAAGCCAAGATCATCACAGAAGCCTTTCAGCAGCAGCAGCAGCAGCAGCGGGGAGTCCAAATCCCCATTAAAATGTGTGCTCAGCTCATCTCGAGTCACTCATTTTTGCTGTCTCCCTCCATCTCGTCCTTTGTTTTCCTGCCTTTGATTGCAGTTGAAGTTTATATCAGTGTTGTCATGGTGAGTCTGTTATGAAGTGGTCTTTTCCCTGCAGACCAGGCATCAGGATTCCTGGTTTCCATTTAAAACTCTGCCACTGAGGCTCGATGGGCAAGTGATGTTTCTCCTGTAGATCCCAGGTTCTACGTTCTGGAAAAAAAAAGGGTGACTCAAAAGTTTTGCTTTTCCCAGGCACACAGGGAGGAGATGTGCTGGATTTATGGATTTCCTCTGGATGTGTGATGGGGGGATGCTCTAAGGGTGGATTTTGAATGACAACTTTATCCGCCCATCTAAATGATTCCAGCGTGAGGTGTGTCAATGTCACAGCCACCAGCTGGTCTCAAATCCAACCTGCCAGTCATTGTGACAAGGTCGTGAGAGATAGGAGGGTGGAGAAATCCCTGAGCTGCTCAAGCAGTCTGGAGGGAATTACTGTATGGATCCTCTGGACCTGAGACTTCTTTCCTCCTAGATTTAAGGAATATATGAATATGGATGTCAGTGCATCTCCCCTGGTTATGTGGGAGTTGTGCCCCACTGTGAGCTCTGGGTTGAGTTGGTGGGCATCTATCCTGGTCAGACTGGGAATAGAGGAAGAATTATTTTAACAGGAGAAATTCCTTGTGCCAAAGAGGCATCTGACTTGCTGCTGCTTCTGGCTCCTTTTTCACAGCTACCTCCAGACATCGACTTCTCACTGCTGAGGATCCTCCTTCTTTGCATGTGATAATTGCTAATGACCCGAGTGGGAGAGTAAGGAAAGAGATTTATAAAGTAAACATGAACTGGGATTGAGTTGTGTTTGAAGTGATGGAGGGAAGCTGGGAGAAAAAAATCCAACCTAGTAGCAGCATGGAAATAGTCCCAAACTGCATCACCCAGCACCCCACAGACCCTATAAGTGACAGCACAGACTTTCATCCCATGTTCCAGGAAAAGCTCTGTAGCTGGAGTGTGTTTCTCAAGATGCACCGTGTTTATTGCTCCCAAGGAATTAAGTTTTTAAATATCTTTGAACTTTCTGACTCTCCCTCCTCTGCCTCCACCCAGGTCTGTATATGTGTCATTGCAAACTGGCACTGCCATTCATCTGATGGACTGATTTCTTCTCTGAATGTTGTGTCTTGTGCCTTGGGGAGGAGCTGGGGCTGGCTGAGCATCCAAGTTCATCCATGTCCTCCTGATTCTTTCCTTTAAACATCAGCACAACCATGAAATCAGAGGGAACAATTCAAGGTTATTCCAGGAGCACAAGAAACAAAATTTGTATTTCAGGGGCTGTTTGCAGAACAGGCAGTTGGATATTGCTGGGTGGGAATAGGGATTTGCTCCTCACTGGGCGCTGGTCCAACTGATGCTTCTTCACCAGTCGCTCCATGGGTGCTGCACATACTTTAATTAGATATTGAATCATCGAGGAGAAATGATGCCTCCACGTATTTCTGAGGTCAGCAGCCCCCACCTGCTGTGCCTGAGCTGGCAGTGGAAGCAGAAGGTCTGTACCTGCCCATGACCTTCCTTTAATTATTTGGAATCCATATTATGGCCCTTGCAGCACAAGGCAGCCAATGCCAGGTGTTAAATTAATAAGCTGAACCAGGTTTTCTGATCAGCACTCTGGGCTGTTTGCCATCCCTTTTTCTCCTCCACATCAGATGAAATAAACCCAGGGCTTTGGTCAAAGGTATTTTGCATGCGTGATATTGAGAGCACTTTGGAAGTGTTGGGTATTTTTCCTACTGGATAAGGATGAAAATAAAATGGGGAAAACTGATGAAGTCAGGGACACAAGTAATCAGAAAGCTGATGCTGGTGGAAGACACTTTCTAAAGGTGATCACAAGCATCCACTGGAGGTCTAGTTTACAGTAGTGCTGGTAATCTGTAGCTCAGGTGAACTGAAAATACAAGGAGATATCATGCTGGAAAGCTTTGAGTCCATACTGGCACCCATTAAGCCATGGGATGAGTAAGAACGACTCCCCAACTCCTAAGGGTTTGCTCATGAGTCCTATTTAACAGCAGCAACATGTCATCATTGTGGCAAAAATAGTTAAATCCATGTACTGCAGATAAAACAATTAACAGGTTAGTGGAGGGAGGATCAGGGTGGGACAGGGATGCTGCAGTGTGGCTCATGGGAAGTGAGATGGCAACAACCTGTCACCTGAGACTGTCACCAGGGAAATCCCTGACAAGGGCATTCGTTTGCTTGTGGAGTACTTCTCCTAATAGAAGAGGCAGAAACACATCAATAAGGCACAAGAGGAATGGAAAACAGCTTGGAGGAGATGCCTGAAAAACACACACAGAGCAGAGGGAGGGACTTGGGATGTGTGTCCCAGTGTCAGATTTTCTGGTTGGATAACTGAGACGTGCCCAAGGAACTGTCACAGCCAAAAACTCTTGGGCTGGATCTCCTGTGTAACTAATTTGGTGGTTTTATGGGGAGATAAAGTGGCTGTGTTTGTTGGGCTTGGAAGGGTTCTAATGTCTTCAGAAGTGGTTGTTGGAATAGCTCAACCATCTCCTCCCTTCAGAGGAAGGTCCCCGTTGTTCTCACCCTACATGGTCTCCCATGGGGACTTTCCTTTTGGACTCAATCATCCTTGAGGGTCTCTTCCAAGGGATATTCTATGATTCTGTGATTTTATCTAAGGACATTTTGTGGTTCTATGATTTTATGCTGCTTCTTGCAGCAGGGCAGGGGATAAAGGGCAAAAATAATTCTCATCCTCACCCTGAGAAGGTAATTGTTGATGAATGTCTCTAAATTTAATGGAGATCTCTGTTTCTTAAATTCAACAGCCTCCTTTTCAGGTCACTGTGCCTCCCATAAACATGTTAAAAAGAGTGCCCACAATGAAAACAGCATTTCTGCTGGGGGGCAAAAGTTCCCAGACACAGCTAAAAGGCAGCAGGCAATGAACCAGATCTTCTGTCAGTCTGTTTATCCATTCATCCCTCCCTCTATCCCATTAGTATCACACACGCATAATAATCCTGATTGTTGAAGACATCTATCTCCAGGTATCTCTCCAGCCCTTTCCATCAGAATAGAAATTTATTCAGAACACAGGGAGAGTTATTGGTGTTGTGTGGATGCTCTAATAGATTTTTTATTGCACTTTCCACAAAACCCCAGCCATCCCAATGCTGCATTTACTTCATCAATTCTTGTGCCTGCTGCTGCTGAGGCTGTACAGTCTGGCAGCCACCATTAAGAATGGTTTGCCCCATGATATTAACAGGCAGGGAAGCTTTGTGTTGATGGATAAAGCCCAGTGTAAAACCTGATTGGAATCAATCAGAGTAATTGTCTGGATGTGTGGTGGTTAATAGGAAATGTCCTGCATATTATTGGCTGGTTTATACAGCAGAAGGATGAGCTTGCTGCTGCCTTTTGTGGCTCACGTTGTCTCCCGAGCTGCTGGGGGAGGTGATGGATCTGTTGGGAGGCTCAGGAGACACTGTGCTGGTGTGTCTGTAAGACATGGAGCTTGGAGAAGAGCCCTGCACTTTGTCTCAGTGACTATTTTGCCTTCTTGTCCATTGCTACCAGCTGGGCAAAGGGCACCTGTCAACCTGTTCCATCACAGAGTCACAGGATCAGCTAGACTGGAAAAGATCTTTGAGGTCATCAAATCCAGTCTTTGGCCCAACACCACCTTGCCTAGTAGAAGATGGCACTGAGTTACACATCCAGTCTGCTCTCAAACACCTCTAGGGATGGTGACTCCACCACCTCCCTGGGCAGCCCATTCCAGTGTCCAAACACTCTCTGCAAAGAACTTCTTCCTAATGTCAACCTAAATATGACTGATGCCAAGCCCAGATCGGGGCTTTGGGAGACAGTGGACAGCAGAGACCAGGAGGAAGACTGGAGCAGAAGGTCTCTGAGTCTCATGGGTGCTACAGACTCACACACTGGCAACTAAACACAGTCTTGGATCCATTCAGGCCAGCCTGGTGTCCCCTGCAGGCGACCTGTCAGGCTGTGCTTGGAAGGAGATCTGAAGAGAGACCCAGCAAGAGCCTGTGATCCCTCAGGATCCCAATGCTGGCAGAGGCAGCCTGGGAGGACTGAGTGTGAGCTGTCAGACAGGGATTAGAAAAGCCCATCCTGAACCAGGTTTCACAAAGAGCAGCAAGACTCTCACATCCCAGGAGGACCCAGACAGCATCTGCCTGATGAGACACTCTCTGATCAGACACTCTGGAGCTGAGCTAAAGCCTCCGTGGCTGCAGAAAGCAAGTGGATCATAGCACCTGGCATATTTACACCTGAACCAGGAGCAGCCTTGTTTTCCAGCATCCTCTTCTCCTGGGAGAGTCTTAAAGCACCTAGGCTTCCCCATGGATGCATCTTCCCAGTCACCAACTGCCTGGCAGCTGTGGGTGCATCCTCTGACCTGCAGCTGAGGGTGTTCTTGGAGAGGGTCAGCGGCTCACTGCAGGATGGGCTGGCTCAGGGCAGGTTTTCCTGGGCAGCCTTTGGTTGTGAGGACTCTCAGTTTTCTCCCTGACACATGCATTGGATGCTTTTTCTCTGTTTGGGTACATTTGTTGTTAGTAAGGTTAATAACTTCCCACAAAGCACAGAGGTATCACTTGTGTTTCATGACCAAGGGGTTCACTCTTGCCTGAGGTCACGAGTAGTGCCTTTTGTTTAAATTCAGTGCTAGAAACTTCTGAATCCCTGTGAAAAGATCTTTCTTGCCAAATGAACTGCTGGCTGTGAGAGTGGGAGGAGAGAGAGAACACGATTTGGCCAGGAGAGGCCAGTTCCCCTCGATGGCCAGAGCCCTGAGCACCACATGAAGTGCAGCAGGCTGGGATCTAATGAAAGAGCTTTCTAAGCACTCGTTTCTCCCCTCAGTGAGTCGAATACTATTAACCTTTAAGGCAAAATTATATTTCCTGCCTCTGGGAAGCAGTAACATTTCACCAAACTGCATTGGGGAATCAGGTAAACAATCATTAACTCTCTCCAGCCCCATTTCAAGGCTGTTTCTGTGTGTTCAAACCTGGCCAAGCAGCTGAGAAGGGCTCTGTGCTCAGAAATCCCTCAGATGCAGAGGGTCAGCTGACATCTGATGTCCCCTGGTGCCATTCAGCCTGATATCCCAACTTCTTGCTCACTGACTGGTATTCAGTTGAATCCATGGTCCTGGCATAGAGACACAGAATGGTTTGGGTTGGAAGGGACATTAAAGGTCATCTGGTTCCACTCCCTGCCGTGGGCAGGGACACCTCTCACTAGACCAGGTTGCATCTTGAGACCAAAAGCTCTGCACTGCTATTTTGCCATTTCCAAGGTCCATACAGTTGTTGGGAAACAGGTCTGGCTTTTGATGGCTGAGGACATTGTTTGACATAAGAAACCACTTATGAATCTGTGCTGTGATGTCTCTGACAGCTGGGGACAAAGCTACTATTAAAAAATGCCAAGGAGACAAGTCCTGATGTCTCTGAGTTGAATACCCAAGCTGCATCACCTCAACAGCTTTGACAGTCAGGAGGCTTTGACCCAGTCCTTGGACAGTGGGTGGGTTCACAACACAGCCAGGAGACATGAACATTGTTCTGATAGAGAGAAACAGGCTGGTGTTGGCTGTGAACTCCACCACGCACCCATGTGTGCTTTGCACAAGAGTTTTGAAACCTCTTGAGTCCCGGGATCCATTCCTGTGAAAAAAACCCAAAGAAAACTAAAAGGTGAGGTCCTTCCTTCCTTCCCTCCTTTTTCCCCCCTTTCCTTTCCTGCTGACTCCTCCCCAGTGTGTTACTCCCCAGTGTGTTACTCTACCCTTCCTTCCAGCCAGTGCTCTCCACTGGACCTGCCCAACACCAGGCATTGCAGCTTGGGCAACCAGGGGCAGTGAGGGAGCTCTGAGCTGCTGGAGCCTTGGCAGGGAGAAAGCAGGAGCCACAATCCGAGGACAAAGTCAACACCTTGGGTGGAAAATTAAATCAGTGAAGCAGCATGAGCCAGAAAGCAAACGATGCAACAGCAGCAAAGCTGGCTTCCAAATTGAAATGTGTTTGCTGGGGATTGTCCATCAGCTTGGGGAGTTATTATTTCCATTTCTCTAGTTATGAATTAATTTCTGGAGAACTTAATCATCCCCTCCCTTCTCCCCTCCACAGCCCCCTCTTCCCTTCTCCTTCTAATTTTCCACTTGACTGGGGATTCTCTGACAGTGAAAATTCAGGCTTAGAGGAGGTCCATGCAAGCTGCTCCATTAGACTGGATAATCTCCTTGGAACCAGTGGTGTGAATAATAACACCTTCACCTCATGCACAGCACCTGATTCAAATGACACTTAACACCCCGGGCTGTAGGGATGGATACACAGGGGAAGGGGTGGGTCAGAGCCCGCACCAAGCACCCTTTGTGTCCTGGATCTGCCAAGCTATCCTGAGGTCATATCTGCAACATAAATGCTGGTCCAAGTCTTCTCCAATGCTGGGACATCATTAAGGTTGGAAAAGACGTTCAAGATCATCAGATCCAGCCTTTGACCTGAAATCCTCATGGCCACTAAGCCATAGAACCAAGTGCCACATCCACTCATGTTTTTTAACAGTTCCAGGGATGGTGACTCCTGTTCCAATGCTTAACCACTCTTTCAGTGAAGAAATTTTTCCTAATGTACAACTTGAACCTTCCCTGGAGCAACCTGAGGCTTTTTTTTTTGTTCTGTTTCTTGCTATCTGAGAAAAGAGACTAAAAGGTGGGTGATGCTAAAAACCCAAGTTCCGTCACCAACCCGTAAAATGGATAGTTTGAATCCAGGATTTTGGTTTGGATGTTGATCTTGAAGGACCTCAAGTCTAGCAGAACTCCTTTGCCCTTTGAGGGCACAGTTGGACTCTTGTCCATCACAAATGATCACGCTGGGAGAAGGTGTCTCATATGGGTGGATTGTGCATTATGAAACCCTCACTTGAATTCCTACCTCCTTCAGCATTCCCAGCCTTTTCCAACCACCTTCCCACACTGGATACGTGCTATCACAGCCTGTGCTGTAGCACTGCTGTGCACTGTCACAGCCAGAAGGAATAACATCTTCCCATAGTCACTCCCATCACATCCACCAGCCTGGCCATCTGGCTCACCCGGCATTCCCAGAATCCCCAACGAGCAGCACCATGCAAGTTTTCTCCAGAAGTGATGTGTTTTTAAAGGGAAGGAAACCAGGAAATGAGTATGGGAGATGGACACCTGGAATGCATAATGAATGACTCTGTTGCTGTGTGTCTGACAGCCCAGCCTGCTGGAGGTCATTCACAGCACCACAGCAATTTTTCAGTGTTTAACCCACCCCTTCCAGCTATGCAGGGATGAGAGGAAATTCATACATCACATGCCATCAGCATTTTCCTTGCAGCTGGAATGTTAGCTGGGATCCTTGGCTCCAGGGACTGCTTTCCAGAGTGAGAGGCAAGCTCAGTGGGGTGTCCTAAACCAGACTAGGAGCTCCTTGTGGTTTAGGAGAGTGATTGCTAATGACCTTTAGGCTGTATGTTTAAAGTACCAGTGGTGTGAAGCAAGGATCATTTTTAGGGTGTTCTGAAGTCCTGGTCCTTTTGTTTCTTACAGGTTGGCTCTGGGTGGATCCTCACTCAACTCCACACCTCTCTGCAGAGCCAGCTTGCTCTCCTTGATGGCTCAGCACCCACTTGTGAGGGAGCTCAGGATCCTTGATGTAGCCCTTAGTGTTTGGCAGAGAGAAGAGGCTTAAGAAGAGAGAAAGTCAGCTTGTTTTCTGACTTTTTGGCTGGAGCAGGCTTGGGCAGAGAAAGGCAGCGAGACTAAAATTAAAATCCTTCTTGCTCTATATTTCCTCTTGTTGTTCTGTCCCCCAGATTCCCTTTCCTAGAAGGAGCTGAGCTGTGAAAGCTCAGGATGAGGCATACTTCAAGCAACTTTTTTGCTGTTATTTTTGTCAGAGTTGGGCTTAAATGCTGACTTAAGTGGTTGGGAAGCTCTAGCTCTGACCAAAAACCTATGATTGGTCATGTGAGGGTCTGAAAACTACCATGTCAACACATTTTCTCCTCTATTTATGATCCCTGAGACAGCTGACCTGTTGAAGGCTGTGCACCCAGCTGAGCCCATGCTTTTTCCTTGCTCCAAAGAGAAGAGTATCGTAGAGATGGATCGGGAGCCTCAGACATAGCATGAGTGGAGTTGATGGGACTCCATGGATGCCTGTTTTCTTCAGGCAGCAAATCCCACCATGGTGATTTCACACCTCACAGAGAAAGCCAAGCCTGGGCCAAGAGGTTCCTTGGCTTGTTTTTCCCAGTGAGATTTAATTCTCTGCACAGACTCTCTCCTCTCTCGTTGGAGCTACGGGTCAGCCGGAGACCTCCCTTTCCAGGTCTGCACGGTACGGGGACTCAATGTCATTCTCTCTGTGCTACCCTGTGGTTTTTCTGACTTCTGAATTGTCCTGCTGCAGAGCACGGGAAAAAGTTTGGAGCTGGAGGGAGGAACTGTGTCTGCCAGCAGCAAATACCAGGGCTGCAGCACATGTCACTCACTGGCTGCTGTTTCTGCTGCCAGGGGACATGGGCAGATGGATGGAGGAGGAAAGGGAAGGAGCTGAACAGTGATGGGAAAAGGGAGATATTGATGAAGGTCAAAAGGAGCAGTGAGTTGGGAGAGTCTGGTTTGTAAAACTCTGTGGGGTCCCCTATGCCCTGCACCTTTCTAGGTAAAACTGCTTGGGGCAAGGGGTTTCTAGAGGTGAGGGATTGGATAAAGAGTGTTCAAGCCTGACCTGTTTGTCCTGTAGAAATGTTTTCTCTGTTCCTGCTGTGCTTCCCCCTATGTCAGGACAGCAGCTGACAGGACAATAGCAAAAGAGCAATTAATGACATGCTGGCTGAGCCTGGCAGTGGTTCAGTGTCTGTGTAAGTGGGGGACCCCTTGCAGAGTATTCCCATGGCTCCCCAACCTCCCAGCAAACCTCCTTGAACACGCATGTTGTTCTCCTTGTTTGCAGTTTTCCTGCCCTTTAAGAGACGAGGCTGAAGTGGCACTAAACCCTCCCACCCTTTTCGTGGGACTTCCAGGTCTCGCTGCAGTCTTGGCAGTGATTCCTAAGGAAGCCTCAGCACCACTGATTGGGATTAGCCTGGATCTCTGAGCAGCACACTCCAAATTTTACCTTTCTGAAGGTGTGGGCACCTCCCGTCATCTTTACCGACAGATATTTAGCATTTGGTGACAGGGAAAAACCTGAATTAATTTCTTTGGAGTTACTCGAGAGAAGCTCCCCCAAAGAATTCAGGGAGGATGTTCTGAATCAGGCCATGAACAAAGAACTTCAGCCCCTTTGAAGAAATTATTTGCCTCAGCCCTTGCAGAGGAGAGCATGTAGGAGCATAGGGAGAGCGTAGGTGTTATCTGCCCAGGTTCTAGGGAAGACACTCACAAATATTATGAGCATGAATAGGAAGCACCACGATAGGATGCTCTCTGGGAAAAGTAATTTTGTTCATTAATTACTTGCCTTATCTGGCAACCTTGTTCCTTTTCTCTCGCTTTCTTCTTTTTTTTAATTTTCTTTAAAATGACTGTAAGTGAATTCAGTATGAGGAAAGTTATTTTCCTACCTCCTAAGAGGCAGATGCTTGTGTTACTCAGGTAGCCTTCAGCTGAGTCTTCGGGGGTTTTTCCACCTTCATTTGAAGCTCAGCCTCTTATGGGCAGATGGCAAAGGACAGATTCCTAGCAGATTCCTGGGATTTCTGTCTCGTGGACCACCTCAGTGCTCTGGATGGGCTCCTTTGGCTGGAGCTCTGCATGCTGCTTGTGATTTTGTGCTCTGAGATTCTCCTCCTGCTTTAAGGTACTTGGGCTCTTGTGCTTAGTTCAGCAGCCAGACTTGGAGGGCTGTGATTTAAGGGACAGCAAAGCAGAAGCCCTGCAGCTTCAGGGATGTCCTTTCCTTGTGTCTTTGACCCTTGCAGGAAGTTGAGAGGGTCAGTGGATGGAGGCAGGTGATACCGATCCTCCCAGATGTCAAACATGCATGATGGGTTTCTTTTTCAGACTGTTTCTACAGCAGGGAATGATTTAGGATTAGATATTAGGAAGAAATGCTTGACTGTGAGAGTGGTGAGGCCTCGGCAAAGGTTTTCCAGAGAAGCTGTGGCTGCCCCTGCATCTTTGCAAGTGTTCAAGGTTGGAGCAACTTGGTCTTGTGGAAGGTGTCCTTGCCCATGGCAGGGGTTGGAACTGAAGGGTCTTGAAGGTCCCTTCCAATTGAAACCTTTCATGGAGCACAGAGCCTTCCTATAATGCTGAACACATCCAGCTGAGGAGGGTATTTCCACATCACCTTCCACATCCCCTCTTCCTCATTTCCACACTCTCCTCCTCCTGTGCCAGAAAGCCGTTTCCAATTCTTCCTTGGACAAAGGCTCCAAGTTCCCAGGGATTTGCATGCGAAATGCTCCCGTTCATCTCAGGCTTGAATGAGCCACCAGAACGCACCTCGGGGATGTGCCTGCAGAGGCACACACACGTGGACACACCAATCCCTTGTCCCTGGCTGCACCCCAGCGATGCGGGAGCCGGAGTGGTCCTCGGGGCCACCTCTGAACCTTTGTTCAGGGGCTGGGGATGAGGAGCAGGTTGCATTGGATGGACCAACCCGACCTCCCCCAGGCAAGATTAGCAGGGACAAGACAATCCGCAGCTCTGGAAACCTGGGGAGAGGAGGGGGGCGAGGGGAAGGAGAAGGGGCTCGAAATCCCCCAAAGCAGCGGGGCAGGGATGCTGTTTATGGAGTGCTTGGCTTTGTAGGGCGGGAGATGGAGAAGTAAATCCCTTGCACCCACGCCCCGTGGGGCTTCGGGGGTGGGCTTATACAATGGCTGGGATGGAGGGAGGAACCCACCTGGGGACAGAGATAAGGGGCGGGCGGGGGGATTGCGGTTCTGCTGCATAAGCCGGGAGGGTTATCAGGGCAGAAATTCGGCTTCTATTACCATGCATTAGAATAGATTAGCAGGCACAGCAATTAGCATCCTCACTCTGCTTGGCCAAGTGACAGGGTCGGTGGTGGCGGGCAGGAGGCAAGTGGGAAGAGGCAGCTTTGGCAGGGCAGCGTTTCCCTCCCTGAACTGCAGCCCAAGAACAAGGATGGAGTTCTTGTCTTTCACCCCAGGGCTGCCCTGCTGGGACACTGGGGGTGAGCTTTGGTTAGTGGTCTGAAACTTTTTGTGGCTTGTAGTCCCTGAAGAATTGCCCTGGGGGAGATGCAAAGCTCCAAAGAGTGGATTTCAGCTTTCTGGAGTTACCTCTTCCATGTCGCTTTGGAGGAATCCCCAGATGTTTTGGTGTCCAGATGCCACTTGTTAAAAACCTCACTGCTTCTACTTCCCCCAATGGCTTTCCCCCCCTTTTCCTAGCTCATGTTTGATGTCCAAACAGCAGGTTTTTGGGAGATGAACCTGTTTGTGGTTAGAGACAAAGATGAAAACAAGGGTCCAACTCCTTCCTCAGATACATAGGAATTTACTGAGAAAACTTCTCCTCCTCTCACTGCCATGACAAGTTGCCCAGAAATGACCCTGTGCATTATCTCAGCTCAAATTTGTCCCTTTTCCTGCAGCATCTCCTGCTTTTTGTCCAGAATGGAGTATCCCAGGCAGTGAGGAAAATTTAACTCCCTGATGCCAGGGAAAACTAAATTCCAGCTATGCTCTGGGCAACCTGGAGGCCAGAAGGAGAAGACAGGGAGGCACTGGGATATTTGCCACACGACCACATATAGTTTAAGGTCAATTATGTCTGAGTCTCGACATTTATGGCATTCCTATTCTTAGGACCCCAAGGGAGCCTGGAAATGTCAAAACATTGCTAAAACTGGCCTTAAACTTTACATGCGAGTGGGACTGAATCTTCTGCCTTTCGCTGGCTCTGGCCAGAAAATTGCTTTGGCTCCAGCAGAGGGAAAGGCAAATTTCAACTGCTCCCTCCTTCCCCAGCCTTGCTCCCCTCCCTTGCGATAAAGTCATCTCAGGAGACACAAAGCTGGCCAGACTTTGGCTAAAGCAAACCTCATATTCCGTCCCCAGATTCCTTTAATTGCTCTATTCCTGTCTCAGCCTTCTTTCCAACTGGGAAATCAAAAACTTTTCCCCCGCAAAAAACTGATGCTGTCATTTTGCATCGCATCCTGAAAGAGGGACCAGACTAATGAGGCTGATCCAGAGCATCACAGCCAGATAACTCGGATCTCCAGAGCCTCCCAGAGCCATGGATATCTGTGTCCTGAAGTCCTTTTCCCAGCCTGCTGTCCCCAGTCCTGGGTGAAAATGCCATCCGGAGGGTTTGCACTTGGCTTCCACCGAGCTCCCTCTGCTGATCACCTCGCAAAAGGCATCTCAGACCTACTTGGTCTTCAAGTAAACACATCCCCTCCTGCCTCTGAGCAAGTTCGAGGACTCTTGGATGATGCAGTGAAGGTGGATTGGGACACTGGTGGGACATCAGCTGGTGGTTGTTTGGGGAACAGGACCCACTGCCATAAGCTCCTGGCTTTGTGTACAGAGAGGGGCACCCACTGCTGTAGTGATGTCAGAAGTCCCCCTGTCACCTCCCAGGATCTGTACCTGCTCCAGCATTTCCCAGGAGAAAAGTACTGGTGTAGTACAAGGTCAACGACTTTGAGAAACAGTCATTCTGTTATTTCATTTTGTAGGAATCATGGAATGGTCTGGGTTGGAAGGGACCTTAAGGATCATCCAGTTCCACACCCTGCCATGAACAGGGGCACCTTCCATTATTCCAGGTTGCTCCAAGCCCTGTCCAACCTGGCCTTGGACACTTCCAGGGATGGGGCAGCCACAAGTCATCCTTCCCCTCGGAGCAAGGAGAGCTGTTACTGGGCCATGCCTGCAGCCCCTGCTAGATTTCAGATTCCCAATTTGTTGGTCTGGTCTGGGCTGAGGATGAAGGACCCTGTTTAATTTGACTCCTGCCACCTTTACAGGAGCTCTGTCTGGGCTGGGAAATCTCAGATTTCCCCTTGGAGATGAAGAGATAGAAAAAATGGAAAATCATTGTCTTTCACCCTGATGGGACCACGTGAGCTAGTCAGGGTCTTCAAACTGAGACATAAATCAGATTTCCCTGAATGTTTCCTTTCATCCTCTCTATCTTCCTCCTGAATTTTCTTCCTGCATGTATCTATCCAACATACCTGGGCAAGGAGGCCACTGGAGGTGGTGATAAGGGTGAAGGAGACAGACAATCTGAGAAGAGAAGGCAACAGGTTGAATTTGAAGGTGAAAGAGCTAAAGTGAAGTGAGAAAAGAATGGGAACTGTGCCCAAGCTGAAAACACACAACTAGGAAAAGGAGGGATGGGGCAACATCTCCATCTTGCACAAGCTGAGTGACCCAACACCACAGAACACTTAGGAATGAACAAGTTGGGGATGAAAATGGGGATGCCAACAGGAAACCTGTATCCCACCAAGATGTCCCATCCTGCCCTGGTGACCTCTCCTTGCTGGTGTGAATCCCACCTGCCACCCCCAGCACTGGAGGGAAGGTGTAAGGAAGGGGTGTCTGCAATTACTCAATCAAAGGGTGAGAGAGTTTGTCCCCTCTGGAAAATGCCACCAGAAAGAAAGCTGAAATGTCAAAACCTTCTGACAAATTACTTGTTTGGAAGTGGTGGAAGGGTGACACCCAAACCATTGAGCTGCCTCTCAGCTTTCCCATCAAACACAGATTTTGTGTCCCTCTTCTTCCCTATGAGCCCACCTGACTGGCCAGATTGAGCCTTGCGACGCAAAAGCACTCAAAAGGAAACTGCTGTCCATCAGATGGTGAGGCTTCTCCAAAAAGGATTAATTTTTTTGGAATGTATTTCTAGAAAGTTGTTTTTAATGGTGTTCTTTTTCCTGAATAGAAAAATTATGTAGTGTGCTAATTGCCATTAAAAAAATCAAAAACAACAAACAAGTGCTCTGTTCTCAGTAGGAATTTTTGATCAGACCCAATCACCACTCTTTTGTCTTGAAATTTGCTATTAATTAGCAAAAAATGGCAGATAAGACCTTTTGCATTGCCAGAAAACTGACATTGTTTTTGTCTCATGTTTAAAAAAATAAAGGGCATTTTAGTCTGCTTCTGGGGAAATCATGGGAAAAGAAGGAAAACATAATCCAAATCTCCTTTTTCAACAGTTATGGTTATGAACAAGAAAGGTTCAGCCAGGACTATATGCTGGTTGTCTGACTGCATTATTTCCACCAAAAAAAAAAGAAAATAAAATACAAAAAAGAGACAGGGAAAACCTCTCCTTGGCTTTCTCCCCTAGGATTGTCACAAGTGGTGCTAAGGGCTGCCTCACTGCCATGTGTGAGAAAGGGAAAACCTCATGGGACCATGGAATAGTTTGGGTAATGAATGGCTCTGGAGATTTTGGTCTGTAGAGCTTTCTGTGCACCATCTTTCCATCATGGTGCAGGAAATGGGAGCTGCAGGGATGCTCTGGCTCGGGTCTGAAGAGCATCTGCAGCTCTGCCAAGCCCTGAGCACCCCACCTGGGCTGGGAGAGCACACCAGCACCTTCCTCTTGTTCCCCTCTGCTAAGAAACCAGGAGTCACCCAAAGCAAACTCAGGCATTCCAGGCAGTGCTGGGATGGAGAGATGGACGAGGAGTGTGAGAGGCAGAGAAATATCCCCCTTGGAGGCACTTGGCCCACCCCACTGCCCCCATAAGGGAGCCCCTCTGCTCTGGAGCAGGCTGGGAGAGCTGGGGGGGCTCAGCTGGAGAAGAGAAGGCTCCAGGGACACCTGAGAGCCCCTGGCAGGGCCTGAAGGGGCTCCAGGAGAGCTGGAGAGGGACTGGGGCCAAGGAGCAGAGGGCCAGGACACAGGGAATGGCTTCCCAGTGCCAGAGGGCAGGGCTGGCTGGGCCATTGGGAAGGGATTGCTGGCTGGGAGGGTGGGCAGGGGCTGGGCTGGATTGCCCAGAGAAGCTGTGGCTGCCCCTGGATCCATCCCTGAGAGTGTCCAAGGCCAGGCTGGATGGGGCTTGGAGCAACCTTGTCTACTGGAAGGTGTCCCTGCCCATGGCAAGGGGATGCAATTAGAGGATCTTTAAGGTCCCTTTCAATCTAAACGCTTGTGTGATTCTATGACCTCAGCACTTGCAGTTGCTCGTGCTCCCTTTTTCATGCAAGCAGCATCTTTTCCCCAGTTTTCTCCCTACTCCTTGCTTCTACATGGCCAGAAAACATCCTTCTTCCACCTTCAGCTTCCTGACCCAACCTCCATCAGCTGCAGATGTTGTGATCACAGCCCCTTATCCTCATTAGCCCAGAACCCACGCGGTGAGGGTGCAGAAGGATCAGAACCCCACTATGTTGGTCATAAGGGAAACAAAGATACAGCCAAAAAGAGGTCAAGTTGAAAAAAAAAAGGTCATGTTAATGTTTTTTTTGGGGGGGGTGTTGGAGGGTTTTGTGTGTAGGATATTGATTTGGATGGATTTTTTTCCTATATCAGGATGATGGAGATGTGTCTTCCCTGAGAGGCAAAGGCAGGTGAAGGCACGTCCATGGCACACAAGCCCTAGAACCACACCAGGGTTTGGGTTGGAAGGGACCTTAAAGATCATCCAGTTCCAACCCCCTGCCATGGGCAGGGACACCTCCCACTAGATCAGGTTGCCCAGGGCCCCAACTGGCAGCCCTTTTTTCCCCCATAGTGTCCATAGGGAAAGCAAAGATCTTGCACATGGAGATGTACCCAATGCAGTCCTTCTTTTCCCTGGTCTATCCAGGTGCAAGAGCAAGGAGCTCTTGTGTCTGTGCTGAGCCTCTCAAGAGATTTCTGGGCTTCAGATTGATGCTCCTAACTTTGGTACATTTAGGCACAAATCCTGGAGGTGGTGCAGTGAGTCTGGGCTTGGTTTGACCAAGCCCTAGCAAGGCAGAAGGACCATCTCGCTGCAGAGGTGGGATAGCACCAGGACCCTCTGCAGCCTGTGCTTGCAGAATGTGGGCACAGCAAGTTGCTTTAGGTCCTTGTGATTTAACCATGATCTCAACCCCAGGACCTTCATCTCATCCTCAGCAGACCTGGGCTTTGCTCTGCTCTCTGGCACACACATCTGTGCCTCACTTTCCTGTCTCTGCCTGGTAATATTTCAACCTCACGGAGGTATCATGAAGTTTAATTAGCTCCAGGCAAAGCCCTCGGAGATCCTCGGATGAGAGATGCCACAGAAGCACAAAGTATTAATTTAACATTATTAAAATAATTGGTTAGAGGGTTAGTGTTAGCAGTATTTATTCTTAATGGGAGATGAGGAGGAAATAACATTCCCCATGGTTCAGTGGTAGGACCAGCTTCTTAGTGTTTGTACTAATGGTTTTGGACAAAGCAGGACACTTGGAATTGTTAGAGATGCAGCTGGTAATGAAATAGCAGCTGCTATTAAGACAGAGAAGTGCAGTGTCTGCAGCATAATCTTATTTCAATAAGTTCAGGAGTGGGATATGCTCTTTTAGGTGCCTTAAGTGTAATGTGATGCCACCGGGTGGGAGTTCCAGATCAGCTAATTATAGCATGAATAGCAGGGAATTAGGGTGTATGGCATGGCAAGTGATCTCAGCACGTTGACATACCCAGCATGTTGCATTTACAGAGATTTTACTGAAGCAAAATAGTTATTGTCAGTACAAGCTATTTTTTTCTGCATGAACCACAGTAGACACAGCAGATGAGAGCGTATCAGAGTCATAGGAATCTCCCAGAGCCCAAAAAGCACTCTGACTCTCAACAGAGACAGCAGGAATGATGGGTTGGGGTTGGGCTATTTCATTATCCCTCTCACAGTCATGCTGCTTTACAGGTGACCACTTTTATGAGGCAGACACTCGTGTCTGGAGGTATTTATTTATTCAAAGTCCCATTTGCCTTTATTTACACTTTGCTGAACTTTTGGGGCTGCAGTGTCCCCTCTGGGCAGTGCCTTCAGCAGCAGGGTGCTTTGTCACATTTATTTCTCCATCTCAGCCTCCGCCACTCAGGGCTTTGAGGCTGGTGCTGGAGGGCAGCTCTTTGCTCTGCACATGCTGAAACAGTTTTCTCTGCTGTCTCACCCCACTCTTGGGGAAGGGCAGAACATTTCTGCCAGTGAAGATGAAGACCGGAGGGAGAAGGCTGCTTTATGGCAGATACTTTTCTGTGCTCCCCTGAATCAGAGAATTATAGAATGGTTTGGGTTGGAAGGGACCTTAAAGTTCATCTCATTCCATCCCCTTGATGTGGTTCCACTCGACCAGGTTGCTCCAAGTCACTTCCAACCTGGCCTTGACCATATCCAGGGATGGGGCATCAACAGCTTCTCTAGGTAACCTGTGCCAGTGCCCCACCACTCTCTGAGTAAAAAATTTCTTCCTATTACTCAGTCTAAATCCTCCCTCTTTTGGGACAATCCACCACAGGAAAATCAACCACATTTTGCCTCTGATGAACTTCAGCTGCAGGTTCTGGGCAGACACCTTGGGAGAGTGTGGCGTGTCAACTCACAGGATGCTCCTCCAGCTCCAGCTTGGGATAGATAGCATGGTCAAGTAAGAGGAGATGGGGAGACCATGGACAAAAGGCTCTGGAGAAAAGCCCCCATCAGTCCTTTCTGCATGGAAAAACCTGCAAAACCCACTGACAGGTGGCTCCAGCCCTTTAGTGTTGATTTATGCAGCAGCTGGGATCAGTTACCTGGAGTAAATTATGTTGCTGTGCTGTTGACCCGAGAGCTTGAACCCTGATGGTGACCCAGAGCCAGCTCGGTTTGGTTCAGCTTGGCACAACTCCCCCATCATCAGACTCAAGCACAGGCACAGTTGGGTTATCTTGGGTTTTTTAAACTGAGAGATACCACTGAAAAAGTCAGAGAGTCAAAGTCAAAAGTTGGGAAGTGGCAGAATTGAGGTCACCGTAGGAAAAAGGAATAATAACTTGTGATCCTGTAATTAAAGTCTGGCTTGCAGTGTGTGAGTGCAGGGAGCAGATTTGGAAGTGCAGAAGCTGCTTTCAGTGTGGCTGTCCCTAATTCCTGAGACCTTGATACAGCAAACGTAACATTTTATTAAAACCAGGCTTGATTTGGTTTTTCATAATTTCATTATTTGGATGGCAACACACCCTATGACAGATATTAAGTCTGCAAGACACATCAATCAAACACAGAGTTGAACTTTTGGTCTGAAAAGTTACATGTCTTAAATGTGTGTAACCTGTAAACAGCAAGATAAAATGTGGATTATTATATTCCTGCTCAATGATGGGATTAGGAATACAAACCACATTCCTAGATCCTTAACCTCTATCCATAGCCTTGAACTGAGCCTGGGTACCTGCCCATTTAATTTTAGAAAATCCAGATATTTCTGTTGTGATACAGGTGGAGGAGGTAACAGGACATCTTGAAGAATTTGGGCACTTGTGTGTTCACAAACCCATAAGGGGTTTCCTTCCAAGCTATTCTCAGGAGAGGAGTTCCCACACCCTGCAGACCTTTCATGGGGTTGCTGTGGCTGTTTGTTTTATGGAAGTGCTTAGGAAAATCTCAGGTCAGCATTTTGCCATTTGGCTTTCATTCTACCATAGAGGACTCAGAGTTTTGGGAGCAGTTAATCAGTTATTGGTCCAACCCTCTAGAGAATTCCCATTTAAAATTCCTGATCCAGCATGCAGCAGTGCTAAAGGAGACTTAATGGATTAGAGGCTCCTGGGGAACAGAGAGCAAGAGCTGCAACGCTGCTCTTGCTCTCTCAAACCTGCAAAGCGTGCTGAGAATGCCAGAGATCTCCCTTCATGATTCCTGCCTCTGGAAATGCAAAACTTTCCTCTTCCAGAAAGATGGAGAAATTGGAGCTTGAAGTTGGAGTGTTTATTTTGTCTAGTGTCAGTCACAAGCCCTAAAGTTTTAGGTCACCCCAAGCTTTGTAATATTAGGGTTAACCTTGTGGTTTTTGCATGTGTTTCCATGGATCCTCATCTGCAAATCCCTGTACAAGTAGGTGCAGTCTCTTCTCCGGGGAACAAGGACATTGAGGGGTGATCTTGGAGCTAAACCTCCAGCAGCCCCCACATGCTCTCACAATGAAAACTGTGAAGTCTGGAAGCAGGTGAATAATTTAACAGCCACACTTAGTCTTTATAGCTGATTTTAATGGGGGGTAATAGCACTGCTAATAACAAAATCCATTGAAGACACCCTGTGCAAGTCCATAACATTAACTTAATGGCAAAAGGTAATTGGCATGCAGTTGGAGCTGTCCTTTTGGATTAACCCTGTGGATTTCCAGGCAGACACCTTCCTTGAAGCAATGGCCTTGGCAGCGCTTCTGGAGCGAAATACAGATGTGGTTTATGTTAAGCAAATGCAAACCAGGGCAAAAAGCTCCCAATTCCCATTGCTGGCTTGTGTTTACAGCAGACAGGCGAGGTGGGAGGCAGGGACAGTGCTGAAAGCACCAGCAGGGAGTGGGTGATGTGAGCTCTGTGGGCTTGTGCAGCCCAGGTGTGTCCACCCACCACTTCCACTGAACTGGCACTAATTGGGAACAACTGAAGTTTTAAGTCTCAACCCTTAGAACTTCTAATCAGGCATTTTCAAAGCAGGTGCCAAATATACCTTAATCTGCAGGGAGTACTTAAGAGCTGCTAAGCAATGGCTTGGGGTGTGGTCCTATTTCTCCAGAGGGGTACCAGAAACCCAGAGGTACCATAGGTGTGCAGCATTCTCAGCAGGAACAAAAAGCATATATAAGGACATCCTTGCCTAAGATGTCCCATTGCCCTTGGACAGGAGAGTTTTCAGGGCTGTGGGTTTGGCCAAGGGAAAGGTATGCTGTATGGGTACAGAGACAGAGAATCTGTGCATTCTACCCAAGGGATGGGGCTCCCACCCATCGCCCTTCCTCTTTTCATGGTGTCCTTGCAATTCCCCAGCTTGCTGAGCGATCCCAGGGCTGCTAGCACCAGAGTCAACGCTCTCAGGGACATGGTGGGATTCCTAAGGTTGCCCTTTTGAAGTGCCAGGAGTTGGACTGATCCTTGTGAGTCCCTTCCAACTCAGGGCATTCTATGACTGTGATTCCATGAGTTGGAGCGCTCCAGGTTTGCCATCTAGCGCAGTCCCAAAGGGTTCCGAGCTGCCTTTCCACCCAAAGCTGTTGCTCCCCCCGTGTCCCAGGGCTGTCCCCATGCTGCCAGCCTGGCTCTGTGCTAACCCTGTCTGTGTTGCCCTTTGCTCAGGTGCACAAGGAAGGAGCGGTGCGAGCGCTCGAGCGAGCCGCGGAGATTCGCCTCGGAGATGAAGCAGTGCGTCCGGCTCACCGTGCATCCCAACAACATCTCCGTGTCCCAGTACAACGTCTTGGTGAGGAACACTAAGCCTTGCCCCTCCCCACCCCTCAGGTTTAATGTGCACTCTACCCAGGTATGTGCAACCTGGGCTCAGCAGGAGCGGGCAGGGCTGGCAGCTTGAGGCAAGAGGTTCTTCAGAGCCCATTAACTTCCCTGGCAACTTTCCTGGCACAGAGACAGATTTGCCATTTTGGCCTTGCTTATCCCCCATCTAGAAGTCTGGAAGCCTAGAAGTCTAGGAAGAGACTGGAAAGAGTCTTCCCTGTTTGCTGTAAGGAGATGAGGGCATGTTTGAAGGGACTCTCTGCTGTGCCCAGTGAAGCTTTTTGTTTCCTTGGGAGAGGGATTTGTTTATGCCTTCAGCCCAGCCCAAGGGATATTATTGTGGTTAGAAATTGCATTCTAAAAGAAAGACAAATGAGGGGGTACCATGAGTTGTTTCAGTGAGTTCTAAGGTCTCATCATCTTGGATGGAAATATCTCCTTCTAAGCCACCAAAAAACTCTACCCTGCTCCAGCTCCAGCACAGTGTGGACAACAGAGCAGAGAGATGAGATGCTGTGATGAGGAACCAAAGGCTTCCAAGGTTCATTCTGTCCCTTGTGACTGTCCACAGCACAAGGTTTCAGCATCCTGGCCTTGAGTTACACAATCAGCAGCCAATGAATCCACACAGTGAGTGCTGGCAGAGCAGCAGATGATCCTTATCATTTCCTGGGGTTAAGGCAGGAAATCTCTACTGAAGATCTGACCAGCTTGTGGTTTCTCTCCTGACTCATGGCAGCAGTACCTTATGTAGAGAGATCCCAACATCCTTCACAGAGGAGGCAGAGACCCATTTCAGTCAGGCTACCAGAGCTCTGTGATTTTGGCCATGCTAGTTTGGGCTGGAATTAAGTTGATAAGCCAGGCCCTAAAAGCTTTGTCTCTGGATAAATTGGTCATTAGCCCCACAACCTGAAAGGGCTCAGCGTGCAGCTGCCAGACACCTTCCAGGTGGAAGGTTTTGGATTGCTGGGACTCTTTTAGTGACAATGAAATCAGCCTTTCAAAGCCTGCATGTCCAATCATTGCTGCTTTGTTTCAGCCTCTTAACTTTGCTGTGACTTTACTTTCCTAGGCTTCAAACAAAACTGATCTGAGACATCTTAAGTTCTTTGTTCTTCTGGGAGTTCAAGGTTTCTTTTTCTTATTCTCTCAGTAGTTGTTGAATTCTTTCATGTTGGAATAAATCCTGAGGGACTATCTGGCTCAGGGAGGCTGGAAATGATAACAGCAAAAAAGACCTTTGCCTCTGGGTTACTCGCAGGGCGAGTCAGCCCAGAGCTGAAGTTGCCATCATCTATCTGTTGCCCAGAAATCTGCACATGAATATTTTGGTGGGAGTCTCAGCCCAGTCCCAGGTAAACTGGTGACTCAGCTCATCCAGTCACCACAGAGAGTCTCTTGGCAAACCAGGAGGGAACAGCAGCAAACAGATGGGCTGCTGGTGTCCTTACTGAGCCCCACTTGGCTTCCAGCAGAGGGTCACTGATACTGGGTTCTTACTCGTGGGGGCAGAGGATTGTGTGGTCAGCCAACCTTTCAAATTTTGGGCACTAAGAGGGGCTTGGAGAATTTTACCTGAGTCTGTTTCAGTGCTGCTCTGGGATTTCTGAGAAGAGCTACTTGCTGGGGCCAGGGTCCATGCTTTCCTCACTGGAGCAGCTCCAGAGCAGGCATGTGGGATGTAGGACTTCTTGTCTGCTCAGAGTATACACTGGTTCATGGCATTTGTGACCAGGCACTTCTGGTCTGTCCATTGGTGTCATCTTCTGCATGGCACACCTTCATTCTGCATCATCCATGCTCAGAAAGAAACCTGCTAAGCAGAGCAGTTTTCCCTTCTCCATTGCCAGCAGGGTGTCAGTGAGCAGGGAGAATGGATTTAGCCCGAGTGCTAAATCCATCCAAATAACCAAAGCTTTTTCCTACTCCCCACCCAAGGTAAAAAAAAAACACCTTTCCCATTGCCATTCCCATTCCCATTGACTCACAAAGGCTTAATGTCAGCCAGGGCTAAGGTCTGTCTGCCCAGCCTTTCTCCTTGATGTTGCCTGGTGTGAAGAAACAGCTCCAACCTTTCCCTAAGTGAGGAAAACAGTGTGTGGGAGCAATAAGAGTTATGTTATGTTCTCATCCTGTCCTGCTTTGTCACCTGGACTGAACTCTGTTCTCTGTACTGGTAGAAACAACACTTCAGCATGCATCTGTGTCTCCTTTCAGTGGCTGTCACCTCAGATGGGGCCTCAGATAGCTTGTGGAGGAGGCAAGTGTGGAGACCATCTGCATTTGTGCCTGTGTTGGGTGGTTGGCTCTAGTGTTTGGTCACAAAAATACTAAATTTATACTAATTACTGGGTCATCAGCAGGTGCTGAAGTCCCCTGGCATGCCCTCTCTGTGTTCAGGCATGACCTGGTGAGTTGAGCAGGACCCCCAGTGATGGAGAGCTGTGGTTCAGGACCACAGCTGCTCTGGGAAGTTGGCAGCATGATAGTACTTCTCCAAAGCATGGACATGCTGGAAACCATCCACGAGATGCCTTATCCCATGACCAGGAGCAATGACACAGCAATGCCAGAGGGTGCTGTGAACTCTAAAAACACGAGCAATCCCTCCTTCATGGATTTTTTTGACATATGGAGCCCCAGTATGGCAGGTCTGTAGAGGCAGCTGCTCCTTCGGTGGGATGGGCAGGAGAGGTTTGCTGTCCCTCTGGAGACAGCGGTGTTTTTGTGGTGGACTGAAGGCTGTAACTAGACTCTCCTCACACAGGAACTTGGTGGCAGAGTGCTCCCCACCTGCTGATGCTGGGAGAGCAGCCCGTAGAGAGTTAGACTGGAGCGCTACAGTTTCTCTGTAGTCTGCAGAGAGCCTCTTGTGAGTAGCAGTCCCCTTCCTCAGAAACCGCGTGCCCCGGGGCCAGCACCGCCCTGGGCTTCACGGCTGGCTCCAAAGACTCCCTGCCTAACCCGACACTTGCATGAGAGACAGCGAGCACTCCCCCACCCCTCCACTGACCCAGCCAGCACTGGGATGCAGTGCAGGTGTCCCTGCACAGCCACGAACCACTTTGTGTCGGCATCGGCATCTCATCCCCCTCCCCTCCTGCACACATGTTCCTCTCCTGAACCGCTGCTTTCTGTTGAAGGAGGATGCTCTCTCTAGCAAGAGGCTCTTTGTCTGACCTCTCCAGTGTAATTCTCTCCTGCTGACCCAGATCTGTTTGGCTTAGCAGTCTCTCTTCTTTTTTTTTCCTCTGTCTTCTTCTCTTCCTCCAACTTTGCTTGCAGCTGGTCTTGGAGACCTACAACGTCCCCGAGCTGTCAGCAGGAGTCAACTGCACCTTTGAGGACCTTTCAGAGATGGATGGCTTGGTGGTGGGCAGTCAGATCCAGTGCATCTCACCAGCTGCCAAAGAAGTGCCCCAGATCATCACAGAGAACGGTGAGTATCCCACAGCTTCTCTCTGCCTGCACCACTTCTCCCTCCCTGTCATGAATGAGTGCTTTGAGGTCCTCATCCCACACCCCTGCACCCCTTCTTCTTTCTCACAAAGCAGGGTTTGACTCACGGGAGCCTGAGGGCAGGGAATGGAAAGCACTGGGAGCAGGTGGGATGCTGGTGCTTGCTGGCGGAGCTGCACAGCAGCACGTCATAGCATGAGCCCTGTGAATTTGTGTGTTTCTGTGTGCAAGTGTTGAGCTGCAACACCAGTACCTGCCCTAAGGTGCCTGGATGTGTGACACGATGTGTTTGCAGGCTGCCACCGAGTGGCAGTTGCATATATCTAGCAAAGACAAGGCATAAAGGTGGGATATTCCCTCACCTTTTGCCCAGGCTGGTGTTATACAGCCTGGGGGGTGAGGCTGTGCATGCTCTCAACACATCCCATGCCCTGTGGCAGCCAGAAAGTCCTGCAGAGCTGCCTGATCCTGTCTGTAGATTCATCCTGCTCCTCCCAGATTTAGTTCTTTATGCTCAGTTCTCAACTCCTGGTCTTTACTGCCTCCAGCTGTCCCACAGTTGATGCTGGCCCCCTCTCCTAAAGTGGTCCAGCACAGAAAAATACCTTGTCTCCGAGGATGGTCCCCCAACTTCCTGCCCTCTTTTACTTCCTTTTTTTTATCAAGAACACCTGTGGCTCTTTGCAAGGATTTACTGAAAAAGCCCTGTTGATCACCCAATGAAACACAGAGGATGCTGTCATTCTTGTCCTTGGCTTCTTGTGAAAATGCAATGTAAAGTTTGCCTTTCAGGATCCTCAGACCACAGAAAATGAAGTGACATGAGCTGTCAGCATCATCTCTGCTCTCCCTGAGCCTGCACACAGCTGTGTGTGCTCTGCACTGTGGTCCCAAAACAAGCCCCCAGAAAGCTGTTATGACTTTTGGGTCCCGCTGAGTTATCAGTCGTGTTTGCCTACCAAGATAGATGCCAGAAACCATTTCCTTGCTGTGGACATCTGTCCCAGGCCAGGCTATAATCAACCAGCAAACAAAAATAGCAGTGGAAGCTGGAGGCAGGACAAGAGAGAGAGATTTCTGTGCGGTGTGGTTTCCAGAGGAGCCGGGCACCTGTGGCTTGGAGCAACTTCAGCAGCTGCTGCTCCACACGTCTGCACAGAGCAGGTCCTCCATGCACAGCCAGAGGCTGGATTGGAACCAAAGGATGTGTGGCTCTGTCACATGTCTGATCCCTGGGGCCGTCTCAATCCTCACATCCTGTTTTAAAATACATGGAAGATGCTGGCAAAGTTGTGAAATACTGAGTGGTTACGGCAGAGCTGTCAGAGCTGGAGGCAGCAGATGGGCAGCAGAGCCCAGCACTGGCAGCAAAACGGGTTTAGTGAAGTGTGTGGTGTGTGTAGTGTTTCTGTGTGTGCCTGAAGGCGGGTGAATGTGCACAAGGGTGCACCTTGTGATGGATTATCCACTTTGCTTTGGCCTCATTGGTTCATGAATCTTCCAGGTGAGGAGGAAAATGATGGAACTGTAGAACTATAGAATGGTTTGGGTGGGAAAGGAGCTGAAAGATCATCCAGTTCCAAGCCCCTGCCATGGGCAGGGACACCTTCCACTAGACCAGGTTGCTCCAAGTCCCATCCAACCTAGCCTTGGACCCTTTCAGAAATGGGGCAGCCACAGCTTCTCTGAACAACCTGTGCCAGTGCCTGCCCACCCTCACAGGGGAACAGTTCTTACTAATATCAAATCTGCACCTGCTTGCTTCAGTTTAAGGCCATTTCCTCTTGACATATCACTCACTACATGCCCTTGTGTGAGTAGTGGGGAAAGGGCCACCCAGGTAAGTCTTGAAGTAAACATGAGTCACTTCTCCATCAAATTACTTCAATGACTGCACTCACTCATTACCCACAATGATGAGCTCTGAATTGTGGATTTGGTGTTGTGGGAGGAGGTTGCGCAGTTTGGGAGCAGTGGGAATGAGGAGATGGTGTGTAGGAGCTGAGGTTCAGGCTTTACTGCAGTTGGATCTGCTACAGAAATGGATGGATCCTTCTGGAAGCTCAATGGATTGTACACGTCTCTTACATTGAGGTGTGTTCTTTGCAGCCCAAGGGTGAGGGGAATGGACCTTGGGGTGAATGGGGTGAGTGAACCTGGAAGAAACATCCACAGACTGCTTCCTTGCGGGAACATCAAACGAACCATCAGCAAGGAAGAATTTCAAGGAGAATACTCTATTTTAATGACCTCTGAATTCCAGACATCTGCACTTGTTCTTTGAGCTTAGCTTTCCTCCTTCCTGAATTCATATTTTTGAAATTAGTGAGGTATTATCTGTCTCTATCATCATCATCCAGCCCAGACTCTGCTCCCAGGTGTGATAATTTCCAGTGGTGAACACATAGTCCATCACCCCAACACCATAAGGGAGGTGTACCTGTAGGAGAACTGGGCTCTAGGAGGATTTTATTACACTTCCTGTATCTATTGAGGACAGACCAGCCAAGATATTGTGGGACAGCTCCAGGTTAAGGCTGGTGGCGTGGCCAACAGGGCTTAACCAGGCTAACAAAGCAGTCACACACTGATGTGTCTCTTTTTTCCCCAGGAGACCATCACATTGTCCAGCTTCAGCTCAAGTCCAAGGAAACGGGTATGACCTTTGCCAGCACCAGCTTCGTCTTCTACAACTGCAGCGTCCACAACTCGTACGTTCATTTCCTTTCATACCTGCTTCCCTTTCCACCCCTGGATCTGCCACAGGAACCCACTGCTGATGTGTCCCTTGGGAAGCTGGTTAGGTGTGGAGGTCACCAGGAGTCAGGGTCAGTTGTGTCATAGCCAGAATGGTGGGGTCCCTCCTGAGAAGACCAAGAGTATAGGGACTACTTGTTCTGCAGCCAGAGCATCACATTAGGGACAGTTTCCACAGAATTGAGTCAAGACCTCAGCACATGGCCCCTTATCTTCCTGTTAGGCAGTTTTTTGTGGGTGGTTGGATCCTGCCCAAACATGCACCTCCAACCCTCACCCATGCTGCCAGTCCCACCAGCAGGAGCCTGCCCCAGGTGGTTCATATGGGCTTGGACCCTCCAATCTGAAAAGACAAGGAGTTTATGGTTCCTGCATGATGTGAACCGAGCAGGGAGCACCCAGCTGATTCCCTCAAGACCATCTTTTCCATGCTGTGACCTCCTTTCCTGCCTCACACCCCATTTTTCTGGAGCTTAGCTGCCATCCAGGACTGCTCAGGAGCTGCCCCACTGGAGCAGATCTGCAGCTTCCCTGCAGAAAATGCTCTTCCAGTGGGATGATCCACTCCTGAGCAAGCTGAGCAGCTCTGTCCCCACCACTGAGCCGTCAGAAGTGCCAAAAGCACATCATTACTGTGGCTCAGCAATTCACAAGGAAAGGCAAATCCTATTTCAATGTTCCTGCTGCTTTGACAAACAGTGTCAGAAAGCAAGTGTTGGTGGGAAGAGCAGGAGAGATGGTGGTGTTAAATATTTATGGCATGTTTTGGTTTCTTACTTGACAAACTATACTACACTATCCATTTTTAATTTGATGTATCAGAGCAAGCACTTGTTACCAATTTGAAGCATAAGTTGCTGTACCAGAGCTGAGAGTGGATTGGAGCTGAGAAGGATTTCCCAGAGATGGGAAAGGGTGTGTGGCTGCCTCTTGGGCTCAGACAAGCTCTGCTGGAGGCAATTTTTTTCTCTCCTGCCCATTAAAACTCCAGCAGGAGCCAGGAAAATTTACCCCCTTCAAGTTCCTTCCTGATACTTCAGAGCCTGCAGCTCTATAGAATCATAAAACTATTAAGGTTGGAAAAGACTTCTAAGATCAGTAGGTCCAACCACCAACCCAGCACCACCACCATGTTCACCATCCAACCATGTCCTCAAACCACATCCACACATTTTTTTGAACACTTCCAAGAATGGTGACTCCACCATTTCCATGAGCAGCCTGTTCCAATGTCTTACAACCTTTTAAATGAAAAATAATTTTCTAATACAATATAAATCTCCCCTGGCACAGCTTGAGACCATTCCCTCTCCTCCTGTCCCTGTTCCCTGGGAGAAGAAACCAACTCCCTCCTCCTTGGCTTCCCCCTCCTGTCCCAGAGAGCCAGAAGGTCCCCCCTGAGCCTCATTTTCTCCAGGCTGAGCCCCCCCTCCCCAGTTCCCTCAGCCGCTCCTGCTCCTCCAACCCCTTCCCAGCTCCCTTCCCTTCCCTGGACACGCTCCAGCCCCTCCATGTCTTCAACATGAAGGTCTCCAAAGTGTGGGTGACCAGGATTGTGCAGAGAGTTTGTTATGGCTCCTTTTGGTCGCTGGTGAGGAGACATAGCATTAAATTTAAGAAGAAGTGTGATGTAGGTAGGAGTCAGTGCTGTAACACAGCCAGGAGAGGTGTTCGCAGCTCTCACTTTGCAGAGCCCCTGGGGCACAGGAGAGCAAAACCTTATAAGGTGAAATGGTTGGCTCTTTCCTACACCCTGGGTAGCTGATGTCCTCAGTATGCCCCCTGCTTCCCAGGTAGCTGCTCCAATAGTCTTTACTCTCTACTGACATGAAGAAAAGAAAAATACAGTTAATATATTTGCAGGAGCCTCATCACCCTTGTCAGAAGTCACAATAAAAAACCTGTGGAACACAGGGGGGAAAACTTCCTGCTTCATCCTTGGTTTTCTGACTTTGGTGCATCCCAGTTTGCCTCTGGCCTCTGTGTCACGTGTGGGAGGATTAATCATACAGGTCTGGTGGTGCCCAGGGACTGCCCTCCATGGTCATCACTCCTCCCACCAGTCCCTCATTTGGCCACCTTCTCATGATGTCTTCACAGCTCCCAGGGCACTGGAGCAGCTCAGTGTGGAGGCAGGAAGGCTTTAGTATTTTCCACCCATCCCCTGATCTTGTGTTTTTTTATTTCCACCTATTCCCATATCCCATATTTTTTTTTATTTCCATCCATCCTCTGATCTCATATTTTTTGTTACACTCAGGATTTGGGCAAAAAGAGGGATGCCTGTTGTGTATGAAGCCAAATCTGAATAAAAGCTGTACCAGGGCAACCAAAATGCAATAAATATTTGTTACTCCTCTAGTTGCAATGATATGAATGCAACCTAAATTAGCTAATTAATATGAGATGCTTGTTATCCCATTGACAACCAGCTCAGGCCATGGCAAGTCCAACACTGTCCTGCAACCTGATGGTGTTGTGTCAGTGGAAAGCCTGTGGCCTTCTGCTCGTGGTGGGAAAAGACATGTTTGCCAGGCTGTATTTCCCCCTGAGAAAGACTGTCAGCCCCAGGGTCTGTCCTGCTGGCTGATGGGACCTGGCTGCCCAAGTGACTGCTCCTTCTCTCTGTTTCCAGGTGTCTGTCATGCGTGGAGAGCCCATACAGGTGTCACTGGTGCAAGTACCGTCATGTGTGCACCCATGACCCCAGCTCCTGCTCCTTCCAGGAGGGACGAGTCAAGATGCCTGAGGTAGGCAGGGGCATGGGATGTGTGTCAGGGGTTGATGTCACTTGTCAAGCTAGCAGTCCAGGAAGCCTTCTCCACCTCCAGTACCACCCTCTCCCTGTTCTGCTGACCCTGCAGGAGACCCTCACCTCTCTCTCTGTGTATACAGCTCCTCTCCTCTCTGCTCTGCCAGGCCCCAGGGAGCTGCTCCCTCCCTTCTCCACGCTACAGGGAATGTGTGACCTTGGGAAGTCACTACAAACTCTGGCACCAGGAATGGAGAGGGATGGAAAACACTGGTCATACACCTCCAGGAGAGAAGGAGATACTCTACTCCTCTAAGCAGCTACCCCAGGCTGCTGAGATCTGGGGAGGATTTAGGGCTTTGTCAATGGTGCCAAGTAGGTTTCAACTGTGCTTTGAACACCTTTGTGCCTTGATGGATTTGGTGCCTGATGGCCTCAAAGTGCCTCCAGATGAGGCCAGGAGGTGCCTCTTTGCCAGTCACTGAGCTGAGCTGGGCCTTGGGGCTTAACACAGAGCTGCAAATGCTGCCTGGCAGGTATTGTGACTAACAAGCACTTGCAGACAAATGGAGCTCCGGAGAATACACATAGGAAGCTACTTAATTACTTCCTGGCCAGAAATGCTCTGAAAGCATCCTGGGCTGTCTGGTAAATGACCTGAGAGGGCTGGTTGTTTGCCTGGCCCGAGGGACCAGTACCCATTAAGAGACCTGATACCTGCTGAGCCACCAGAGCACAAGTGGCTGCTGAAGGCTCTGGCAACGTGTGCTGCATTCAGAGGGTGAAACCCTCACTGGTCCCTGTGCTGCCTGCCGGCTCTGGTGTGCTTAATGTGGTCCCCCACCTACTCCCAGCCCCTGCCCCAGGCAGATGGTCTGCTGGACCAAAAGACCCAGATGTAATGTCATCAGACTCCTGTGGCATCCCTGTTCCCTCCCATCCCTCCCCTAAGTGCTGGTTGAGATATGACATATGTGTTGGTTGAGAAGTCCTGCATCAGAAGTTCTGACCTGCTATGGCATTGGGACAATCATAAATATTCATGAGTTCTCCATCTACCAGATTCAGAATTTGTTGTAAACCTGCTGAAAAACATGCTGAGGAGCTGGAGGGCTTGAACTCTCTGCTTGGTGGTGAAGGGGTGAAGGAAGGCAGCCCAGGGTTCAGCCCTTCTGGCAGGTTAAGCCAACTAGAGAGGGACTTTTCCCTCACATGGAGCCTTGGCAAAGTTTGGTCAGTCCTGATGGCCACATGCTTCTGTGCCTTCCACTTTGGGGACTAGAAGGACCTCATCCTCTTATTGAGTGGAATCCTTTGGGACTCTTAGTCTCAGCTTCCCTCTGTGCAATAACACTACCACCACTGCTCTCCTCTGAGACTCCTCTGGTGTGCCCCATGTTCCAAGCACAGGACTAACCTTCCCAGTTCCCATCTCTTCTGTCCTCCAGTCCCTTGCCCAAAAAGAAATGCCTACAAACTTTAGTGGATTTTCTGTTTCCTCAGCCCCTATAACATCCCTGGTATTCAGGACACTGCTCTCATCGGAGAGGAGATCATGAGAATTATCCCAGTTTCTCAGGGAATGGACTGGAGATGACACCGCCCTTGGTCTTCATCCCTTCCAAGGTCTTGCTCTGCAGAACTGGGGAGGAGTCAGTGGACTCATCAAACTCTGCAGAACTGCCTGTTTTAGCTTTATCATCTCTACTGGTTTGGTTTCTGAAAGGTGTCCTCTTCAGACCAGGAGACAGCTCCAGTCTGGGGGGCTTTGTCTGCCAGTAGAGTTTGCTCTTTCTTCTGTCCCATTTGACGGAGGATTTCCTGCTAAACTTCATACACACCCTCTCTGATCTTGCAAAGCTGCTCGGTGAGATTTGCATGGCAGCAGGGAGAGGCACAAACCCAACCTTGGAAGACAACTATTGACCTACAAGGAAGTGACAGCATCATGTAAGACACATGTGTTACACTGGTCATGGCTAACGAGGGCTGCAACAAACCCACCTCTGAGCACCAATGGGATCTCTTTCCCCTGGGATACAACATTTGGCACCCAGCTGCTCAGCTCAGGAGATGGTTTTCCTGTCTGCTAGAGGAAACCCTTCTCAGCACTGGAACAACATAATCTGGAAGAATAATGGCCTTCCAAACCCCAAAACTTTCCAAGCTTCCTTTCTGCCTGGCAACGTGAGAAATGCCCTGCAACTTCAGGGTCCTTCTCATTCCGTCTGTGTGTTTGTGGCTGTCAAGGACACTTGGGCTGGGGAAGGATGGCATCACAAGTGCATTCTGACAAGCAGATTTACAATCCTTCTGTGGCCAGGAAGGTTTTGTCAAATGGTACTTTGAGCAAACGCTGCGTTGTATCTCCCACGCTTCCCTTGAAAAGCCATCTTCCCACTGACTCATCACTCTCACTGAAACTTCCACTGCCTATTTTTCACTTTCATGTGCAATCCTATCATTCTCTGTCCTGCACACTTACCTATTTGTTGAGTGGGTTCTTTGGAAAATGGAAACCATTGAGTATCTTGAGGCCAAGTCTGCTCCTCGTTGCCCATCCAGGCCTTCACTGAGTTGGTGACACAACGTGACTCACGAGGTTGACAGAACTGAGGTCCATTTCCAGACTTCCCAGTGCCATCTTTAGCAGTGCTTGAAATGCACCATCTTGTTGAGTAACTCTGTTGTTATGGGTCTCTCATCTCTATGGTCCTTTCAATCCTTTCCTCTACAAGCACTGGAGGATGAGGAGAGGGAAGTGTTTACTGCTATTCAGGCATGAGTACCCACTGAATCAGTAAGCCTGGAGGAGGTACTGATGGGAAGCCATGCTACCAGCATGGGATGGTTGGACCATCCTATCTGCAATCTATCCATGAGTTTGCTGAGCAGATTAGCTTGGGTGTCTTCCAGGATCATATGGGCTGATTGCACCAAGAGACTTCTTGCCAAGCAAACAAATATTGGTGCTACTCTGTCATATGGACCTGTGCCAGAAGCTCCTTCCCTCCGTAGGCATCACTGCTGTCCTGCCAAGCCTTCTACCTTCCTCCTCACTATGGCCTTCACCTTCTCTTGCTGCTCACAGCCTTAGGTGATTTTTTTTCTCTGTTTGCCTGTACAATATCTTGCCATCATGTGGGAAGAGGCTTCCCACTCTCCAGATGGCCAGGGCTACAAATGGACTCATTGGGCTGGCACCCATCACCCCTGGACCGGCCTGGAGTGCTTTGAAGGGAGACTTGTTGCCTTGTGTACTTCTGACTCCATCATTTCCTTAGGACACGTCACAAGTCTCTGGATTCCCACTGGCTCAGCCTTTCATTCCAGTTTTCCTCATGTTCTCTGAGAGGATCTGGGGTTTTGACTTTAATTTTGGTATAAAATGCTGATTAATTTGGAATGCTGTATGAATTTGAGGCTGATCCAGTGGGACAGCAGAAAGGCTTTGGCCGTGGCCCACATTGTCCAGAAGGCAAAATGCTGTTTGTGTCTATGTAGCCTGTGATCTGCCATCCAAAGGGAGCCTTTGAATTGCATCCTGGATAGCTGTGGTCATCCAGTCCCAAGCTGGGGAAGAGCAGCTCTCCTACCACCACCTGGAAAAACAACCAGAGGTGGAGAAAGGACAGAAAAGGCACATCCCTTGCCACCAACATGGAGACATGACTTTCTTCCCTGTCATTTATCAGGTGACTCAGTCCTGTCTGTAACAGGTCTGGATCAACCAGCCTTGGGAAAGCCCATGTTTGCTCCAGTGAAGAACTCCAGAATGGCCATAAAGCAAGAGTATTTATGATTATGGCACTGATCTTAATCACAGAGGGTTGACAAAGTCGCTGGATGATTTGTGGCCGAAATACTTCACCTTGGCGTGTAATTTCCCTTCACAGCAGGTTTTCAAAAGCCAGGTTCACTTACTCGAAATACACTGAGTTACTTCTTGCTTTATAAAAGGGAGCTGATACTATCATTCCTGAGGGCAGGAAGGGGAAGCATGAGGAGAAAAGGGCATTTTAATACTGAAGTGGATTATTGTTGTTGCTGTTGTTGTTTTTCCTAAAGAGCTGCTGGCAAATTAGAGGTAGAAGGGAGTGGGTGATTTTCTGTCTTTTCTTGGCCATCCTGTCTCTGCTTTTGACATTTGTTGCTGGCTATAACTAAAGTAATAGTGCAGGCTTAGAGTCTGACCACAAACCATTGCATTGCTGGTTAACACACTGTGAAATCAACCCTGACTTACCCGACACAATCACCAAGTAAGAGAGCTCAGTCATTTTTTTCTGTAAATAAGCAAGACAGTCAACAAGTTTTGGGGGGAAACTGAGACAGGGAGGTGTAAAACATTTGATCTGAGAGTCCCCAGTGTGACAGAAGCTGTAGAAACAGCTCCTGTCTCTCCTGATATTTGTAACCCAATACTGATTTGCATTGTCCATCTCATCTTTGTACAGATCTGCTGTGATCCAAGATGGGTAGTTTTCACATCAGTATTTCTGTACAAGGATAGGATGCTGGAGTAGCTACTTGAGTTGATGGGATAAAGGATTAAATCTTTTCTTGTGCCTTTTTCTCTGAGATGAACACTATCTTGTTCCAGGCCTTGCAAGGATTTTAGCTTTGTGTACGGGAAAAAGAGGGGGAAAAAAATGGCAAAAGCCAAAAGCAAGCCTAGATAACAAATCTATTATTCACTGGGTTTAACAGATACATAATCATTTAATTACCTTGAAGGAGGTTTTCATCTCTCCCTACTCAGCCGATTTGTGTGTGCATGTGTTTCCCTTCCTCCTGCAAACAAGCTTTTTTATTAAAAGGATTTTCATCTGCTGCCTAAAAAGGGAACAGAAGAAAAGATCTCGCACCAAAGTGTTTTATGTTGAGTTGTACGTGCTAATGACAGCAAAGCCCACATAAAAGAAACAACTGCTTCAAATATTAAGTTGTCAAAAGCAATAGAAAGCTTTGTGAGCTGCATCCTGGCAAGCAGCTGCTGAGGAGCAGAACACTGCTTTGCCCAGTGTTTGCTCATCCCTTGTGTGCTGAACTAAAAGCTGTACCAGTGGCCTCTGCAGGGCAGTGCACTGATTTAGCTCTGGCCAGCTCCTTGTGCTTCTTGAGAATGGATTTTTTGGGAAACAGGGAAGAAAGAAGGGGGGAAAAGAAGGCAGAGAGTGATAATGACAACTCAACATGAACTGGCAGACATCTGAGAAGCATTTGGGTAATGACCTTAGTAACAGGCTTTAATTGTTGGTCAGCCCTGAAGTGGTCAGTCAGCTGGACTGGGTGGTTGTCGTAGGTCCCCTTTGAATTGAACATGATCTATTCTACTCCTAACCTATCCTATGCTAACCTATCCTCCCATCTTATCCTATCCTGTCGTGTCCTACTCTCTTATCCTGTTCTGTTCTATCCTATCCTATGTATTAATGCCCATGACTTCTCACCATGGACTTTGGATTAAACTCAAGAGTGCTCTTCCCCATCCTGCTGGTACATCCCACTGTGACTCAGGAAGGACTGTGCCCCATGGTCCCCAAAACGAAACAGGTTCTCTGGCTGCCCCAAATGTCCTGTTTTGTCCTCTTTTTAAGGAACGCACAGTGCCCACCTTCACCCAAAATGCACCCCAGTGGGCTGGGTGGCTGCACTAGGGAGGGGACATCAGGTGAGCATGGCCAGCTCCTTGTTCCCTTGCATCAACAAACCTTCTGGTGATGTATCTTCAACTGTTGCTGTGGCAACTGCTCGGTTTCCATCCCGCTCCCGTTTCCAGCTTCACTTAACCCGTCTGGAGAGGCGACTGCTGGAAGCATCAGCATGGGGAGAAGAGAAAACCCATCTCTGCTCAAATTATGCCCCTCTCATTTCTCAGGGACTGTAATGACAGCTGCAGCGAGGCCAATTCCAGAGCTCCGAGTCCTTCCCCGCTTTCAATTATCCACTCACTTCTCCTGGCACCTGCCTGTCATTAAGGGGAGGGTGTGAGGTGTAGTTTCCATGGCAACTGCAGGCAACCTGCTGCCTTCAAGTGCTGTGAGCAGGCAGGGGGACCAGCAGCCACCCCATGCAGGTGGGATCTGGGGTAGGGACGCACACATTTGGTGGCACCTGCTTTTAAGCAGCATATGGCCTGGGTGTTTATCATCTGTTTCGCTCTTAGATGGGTTTCCAAGCACGTGTGGCGTTCAGTCTGCTTGGGATCCTGTCCAGGGGGAGGCAGAGGTAATCTAGGAGGAGGCTGTAGCTGATAGTGTGGATCCAGCTGTGTCTCAGGGCTTCTGTGGTTTGGCATTTCAGGCTGTGGCATTTCAGTCCTCATCCACTGCTCCAGCCCTTTCCCAGAAGAGGAGACGTATCTTGTAGTGGGTACATCCTCTTCAGAGGGGGGTGCTTCAGATAACAATGAGAGGAAATTAAACACAGAAATTGGAGACCAGGCAGTAATCTTTCCCCTTGTTCATGGGGTCCTGTTAGAGTGTGAAAATACTGCTCAGAGCCAGTGTCAGGTACTGATGAGCCACAGGTTTTATTGCAGCAGATGAGAGTTATATTTTTGATGCTGAGCTGGATTGGACATGTTCACCTTTTTGTGCCCCTGATTCCCTCACACCTTCTGATTTGAGTAAACACTTTCAGTTAATAGGTGCTTGTACGATACTTAGTTCCTGGAGCTGTGATCTCTCAGTGGGGGCTGCTCATAAGAAGGCTTTGAGCATGTACAAACAAATTAGATAATTTGCTGTTGTTTGCAAGTCATAGTGACTTGCACTGAGGTGAAGCAAAAGATGCATGTGAAGTGGCTTCTTCTGTTATTTTAGGGTACCTTTTGTCATCTCTGAGCCATTTTGCCCTGCAATCATCCAGCTGGCAGGGGAAAAGGCTGGTAACTTATTCACTGTCTACAGGATTTCATGGATGCATAGACTGGTTTGGTTGCAAGGGACTTTAAAGTTCATGTAGTTCCAAACCCCTTGCCATGGACAGGGACACCTTCCACTAGCCCAGGTTGCTCCAAGCCCCATCCAACCTAGCCTTGAACACTTCCAGGGATCCAGGGGCAGCCACAGCTTCTCTGGGCAACCTGTGCCAGGGCCTCACCACCCTCACAGCCAAGGATTCCTAATATCCAATCTATCTCATCTATCTAATATCTAATCTATTTCTGATTATTATGGTGGTGGATCTGCAGGAAATCTGTCCTGCTGCACAACAGCTCCGTTATTTCTCTCCTCGTTGAGATCTCCAACCAAACCACAACAGGAACTGAGAAATTATAGAAAAAGGCTTCCCTGAGAGCAGTTCATCCTACCTTAATACACACTTTGTTTTCTCAGAGCTTAGCCTCTCCAGCCACCTTGTGAGTGGCTAATCAAGGACCTGTTCATGTGATTTTTAGGAGCAGCTCAGCGAGATTAGTTGGAATAGAGATGTAAGAAGCATCTGGCACTCAACACTGTGTCCCTGCTAAATGTTTTTCATCACAATTGGGCTGCTCATCTTTGTAATGCAAGGTTGTTTATCCCACAGGACACAGTGATCTCAGAAAGCAACAGGGTAATATTCATCTGTCCCCGCCAACACAGCATCCTTGGAAAAACATCATGAAGAGCTTATGTTGTTTTGATAGCCTAGCTCAGTGCAATGCCATTGTAATGCCTCGAGTGGCTGCAGGGTTTGCTGGCTCTCTGGACATCTGTTAGGACTGCTGGGATCCCTCTGGCACCCTGCAGTGTGAGGGAGGAAACACAATTCCCCATCTAGATTTAGTCCAGGGTGATGTCTTGGCTCTGAAGCCAAAAGATTTTGCTTTTCTCCATTGTAGCATCAGCTGCATTCAGTGCTTTGGGACATGTGAGCTTTTGGGCCCTGGCCAAGGAGAAACGTTCTCAGGATGTTGAAGCTGCAGATAAGAGGTGAGGCTAGAATGTGTCTCCTGCCTTGCTTGGGGCATCTCCAGGAGGCTGAGCCCAGACCCTCCTTCCCTGCCTTGTCTTTGAGCATGAGTCCATTTGCTTTGGCTTGGATGTTGTCTCATGCTGTCATGGGTCTTGGTGAGGGGGAGGACGATAAGAGCCATGATATCACGGTCCTGACCTTCCCACTGTGGAAGCCAAAGTGTGATGACTCTCTGGGCTTCTGTCCTGGTTTCTGAAGGAAGTGGGTTTGCATCAATATGGTCCGTGTGCAACGTCTGATTCATCTGTTCCTCCATCTCTGCTCACTTCTGAACTCACTGGCCCTTCTTGGCCTAGTTGGGCCAAAATCTGAAGCTCTCAAAGGTACCAAGTTCCTACAAACTTCGTAATAATGGGCAGCTTTAGAGGAGAAATAGACTTTCTCTCCTCTCTGAGGAAGAAAGCACTACAGCTTGGGCTCAACCCTTGTTAGACACCAGAGTGCCATGGGAATCCCTCTCACTTCTGAGGAAATCTTGCTTGGATAAAGTCCCTTACACATGCAAACCCCACTTCTTGGCACAGATGTATAGGAAGCTTCGTTGAGGAGTGACATTCCAGTTTGAGCAGTAAGGGCTATTTTGTCCATGCTCAAACTTTCCAGCTTCACTGGGCTGCAGGGATGTTGTGCAGAGGTGTGCAGTGCGTTGATATCATAGAATCTTGGGAGGATTTGGGTTGGAAGAGACCTTAGAAATCAACTTGTTCCAACTCTTCTACTGTGGGCAGGCACAATGTACATGAAAGGTCTTGTGAACTTCAGATGAAGTCCTTACAGGAGGACAGGAGGCTGGCTATGAAGGGTGCAGATTTAAATAATTATAATTAGAGAAGGAATTAATTAGTGCTTTATAAGCTGCCTGTGCTCTGCCCTGTGCTTTCCACAACCCATTTTCCTCTGTGTGCTATTCAGGACTGTCTTACTTTACCAGGGTTTTCCTTTAACAAATTACAGACTTTGTCCAGGTAAATACATGGTTATCTTCTCTTGAACATACACCACCTTCTCCAATGCACATGTTCATGTTCTTATGATTTCCAGACCCAGAAAATGCCAGAACTGAGACTGCTCAAATGTCTCCAATAGCCCCTTTCCAGTGAGCAGATGGACCTCATAACAAAACCATCTACAATTTTTGTCACTAGTCCACTCCCCTCATCCAGTGACCAGAAGGCTCCTGCTTTCTGGATCATTACTTTTCCTTCTGAGAGTGTGTCAAAGCAGCAAAGGGCTGAAAGAAAGCTAATGTTGTGTCTCTACTTAAAAAGGATAAATGTGGCACTTGGATAATTATGGCAGCCTGACCTTGTTCCTCATGAAATAATGGACCAGCTAAGAAGGACTCTATTAATAAAGAATTAAAGGAGGGTAAAATCATTAATGTTCATCAGCAGAGATGTGTGGACTGACTTCAGAGGCAGAATAGTCCTGGGTTGGATCAAGCTCTCAGCCGACCTGGGTCGTTTTCTGGCACTGTGTGCGTGACCTTGGGGGAGTCACTTTGCTCCCAATCAGTGGGATTTGGCAGGGAGCCGTGGGAGAGGAGGTTGGTTATCTTCATTTAGCTCCTGCTTTGCAGGTCCCCACTCTTGGAGTACCAGCACTGCTGATGGCTCTCACTGAAGCCAGGAACTCAAGAGGCTCAGGCAGCAGAGCTAGTGATCTGCTGTCCTTCAGTGGTGAGTCCTGGCAGAGGTTTCCCAGAGAAGCTGTGGCTGTCCCATGCCTGGAAATGTCCAAGACCAGATTGGACAGGGCTTGGAGTGACCTGGGCTAGTGGAAGATGTCCCTGACCATGCGGAAGGTTGGAACGAGATGATCTTTAAGTTCCCTTCCAACCCAAAGCATTCTATGATGTCCTGGTCTTCCTTCCTCTGGCTGTGATATCTGTACACTGATCTGTGAAAGCCACCACTGAAAGCACAGAATATGCTGAGTTGGAAGGGACCCACAAGGATCACTGTTTCTTCATGAGGGAAAGAAGAGGGACAGGCACTGATCTCTTCTCTGTGGTGACCAGTGACAAGACCCAAGGGAATGGCCTGAAGTTGTGTCAGGGCAAGTTTAGCTTGGATATTAAGAAAAGGTTCTTCCCCCAGAGGGTGGTTGGGCACTGAATAGGCTCTCCAGGGCAGTGGTCACAACATCAAGCCTGACAGAGCTCCAGGACTGTTTGGATGACACTCTCAGGCACGTGATGTGACTTTTGGGCTTGGTGTTGTGCAGGTCTAAGGGTTCACAGGAGTTGAAATAAGGCAACATCTCTTCCCTAGACTGAGCACCAGCCTCCAGGCCATCCACCTTTGTCCAGGCACCAGAATCCCTTGCAATACCCGACAAAAGAGAGCTGGAATTTGCTCTTGAGTGCATGGAAGACTCTTAACTAGAAAGGAGCCACCAGAAGTGACAGAGATGCAAGGACTCAATTATTCCTTTGTTGTCTCTGCAGATGTTTACCCTTCCCATAAATCCTGTTGCTTTCTCCTCATCAGCTGCCTTTAAAGTTCTGAGCATTTTCCTCATGTATTATTACTTTTGCTGTGCCAATAAATAAGCACACCATCAATCAAACTAACAACACTGTAAACTTAGGAAGTGCAGATAAAATTTATGGTGCATTAAAAAATTCTCTGACCGGGTGAGCTTTTTTTTTTTTTTGGTGGCTGGTTTGATTGCTGCTGGTGCCGACGTAAATTTGGGGGAAAGTATATCCAGAAATTTATGGAGCTTGGAATCCTGCCTACAAGGCATTGACCTGATTCCACTTTATAACATAATAACGTTGCCCGGCACCGTTTGTGTAAATTTTAAATATAATTTTTACGACGTTAAGAATTAGTGGTGTAATAATGTAAACACGGCGTGGACTGTAACTCGTCCCTTCCCCTCCCTCGCTGGGAATGCTGAGCTCCTTGCTGCTTCCTTCTCCTGATTATTCAGGGTCTGGGAAGCTGGGCAAGAGTTTAAAAGTGATTCATCAAAGAAACCAGCTTGTCAGCCCTGGAGCCTGAAGGGCTCTGTCTGCAGCAGGACAGGGTGGCTGCTGAACAAGCCTCAGGTGGTGACCCAGGGTGACAGTGCGGAGGTGTGAGAGAGAAGTTCAGGCAACATATTCCAGGCAGTCCCTGCTGCCTCTCACTTGTGAACTTGCTGTTTTCCTGCTTTTTATCCAGGTGAAGTCTGATTTCTCTAAAGTCAATGAAAGGCTGGGGGGTTTTTGCCTCTTTTTTTTTTTTGCCTGGTTTTTCTCTCCTTTTTCTCCTTCCTTCCCTTCCTTTTATTTCTCATTCCTTGTTCTGGTTTTGCCATGATGTTTTCAAATGTAATCTAATTTGCAGAGCATCCAGATGCTGTGGTCTAGATATCTCTAAATACCCAATCCCTGCCTCTCAACTCTTACCTTCTTGACTTGATTACAGCACAGTGTGGGCGGGTGACAAAGACGTAGGGAACACAGAGAAAACAACATTGCGGCTCAGCAGAGCAGAGGAACAAAAGGGGTATTTATTTATGTAATATGTGAGTAAATAACGCTGTGAGTTTCATTTCTTGTGGGGTCCCAAAAGTCTTGAGTGAGTAAATTTTGGTCCCCACTTTGATTCACTTTATGGTCATGTTCTTTCCAGGCAGGATGGCTTGGACAAGGCACAAAGATGGTGGCTGAATGAGGGATATTGAAAAGAAAGTCTTAAAAAAACAAACCCTAAGGTTGAGGATTGAAGAAATGGATTTAATGGCAGAAGAAAAGGGAACTGGATGCTTTGAGATGAGTAATGAAGGAATGGGTGATGGTGGATGTGTCTGGTCCTGAATGGAGATAACTCCTACTCTTCTGGGAAAGGAAGGGTGAAAATCCATTGTCAAGGGTTGAGTTTGTTTTGCCAAAGACTCCTCCATTGCAGTCAGTGATAAGTGAGCTCTAAGTGAGACCCAGCCAGTGCTTCTGTTGGTCCTGAGGAACCAGTATGAGGGAAAAGTTGGAAAGATTCCCTCATCTGAATGCTCTGTGGGAGAAGGGATGGACAGTGAAGACAAGTGAACTGGGACACCAGTATAAGGTGGAGACTGTCGATAGCTGGATGGGTCGTTGTGTTAAACTTCCATGGATGTTTTCCCTGTTCCCATGTGGAATGCCTGCCATTCAAAATAGACAAACCCCATTTTCTTTTGGAAAGCAGGAAACACTTTGATGACCTTTTGGATCATAACCCTAGCCAAAAACAGTACCAGAGAATGAAACTGTACAAAATAAGGTTAGAAGGAAACCCATGCAGTATCACAGGGCTGTGAAACATCCCTACATGCCTCATTCCTAGGAGAGGATGATAACTCAGAGTATCCGGTCAGTCCTCAGCTTATAATGGGAAACAGCACGATGCAATCTCCATGAAATCACAGCTCTGGATGCTTGAAACACCGTAAAGGAACCAAACTAATTAGTTCAGGGCTGAGACCACATGGCCTCAGAGAGGTTTCAATGTTCTCTTTAGCAGAATTCTCCTGATGGCTCTCACTGGGCACTCAGGTTTAGCTGTGATGGAGGCCATAACACATAAGGGAGGGAAAAGGTTCTCATATTTCTGAGACTGTATTATTTCTGCAAGCTGCAACAAAACACATTTGCAGGCACTCTGTGAGGAGTTATAAATAAAGAAAATTAAACTACCATCGACCCAATGAGTTCAGCCGATTTCATGCAGTGTTTTCCCTGCAAAAGCTCTCTGACGTGGTAATTGGCAAAAATTTTGGTGATGTGAGGTGTGCATTGCTGCTGATAGGAGTAATTGGCAAGGGTGGAGGATATTATTTTAAATGGTCTGACTCATTTGAAAGCACTTAAGGGATAGAATGAAGCTACACACAGAATGAATCAAAAATGATTCTCTGGATTCTGAACCAGCTCCCTTTAGAGTCGGGTAAAAGGCTTAATTTATTATATACCAAAGGCAAAAGGGGTGGGACTGTGCCCTGCCTTGGTGCAGTGGTTGGCATTGTATGGTTTTATTTCCCCTAAACCATGTGAAGACCATACTTTTCCAGCCATGGTGATGTCCATTGCCAAGGAGAAGAATGCAAAGTGCCTCCACTGTAAAATGCCCAAGATGATTCTTTTTTCAAGACCCTTCTGCTTGGGTCTGCTCTGAGCAGGTTGATGTTTTCCCCTCAAAAATACAAACCTGGCCAGGCACCCAAAGCTTGACAAAGGCTGCAAAATGAGTTCTGTTTGAATCCGAACCCAGAGCCTGGTCCAAGCTCTGAGGTTTCATGCAGTACATCACCCAATGAAATTGCCTCTTCCCCTCCCCGTTTCAATTAGAAAGAACATTAGGTCAATCAGATAAAGCCACATTGGGAGGATTTCCTCTTTATGGCGCTTGCCTCTTCAATTATCTATAATGAACTTCCTCACAGCACTGCAAAGCTTTTTATATGCAAACGAATCCTGTTTTGGGCCTGCCTCAATCACGGCTTGTTAATGAACTTGAAACAAGTGTTATCGGAAAGGTTACAGCACCAGTGGTGGAGGGGGACAGGATAAAGCCACACAAGAAAGACCAGGCTGAAGAGCTGGGATTGGCCTGCAGGTAGCAGAGTGGACTATCTCCAACCTCCATCCTCCAGCTCCCATCAGAGGCTTTTCTGTTTGACAGACATCAAGCAGAAAGCCCACTCTTGGGAAACGGCTGCTCGGTGGCAGATAGGGCTTTCCCATCCTCCTGTCCCACTGATTCCCTCAGCCAATGCATCTCTCTCTCAGCTCCTATGGCTGGGGAGGAAAAAAAATGAAGAGGATGTTGCCAACGCCTTTGCTTATGCCAGGAGAACAAGAGGAAGCTGATGCAGAAGCCCCAGGACGTGCTGATGACAGGGAAGGGTCAGGGGGTGTTGAAGCCATATGGTCCCAAATGGTGTTTACACGTGGTATCTGCTGATGTGATCAGCACTGGAAACTCCTTCTCTTGCTTTAATATAGCCTAGACCACCTCCTTCCCCTGCCCTCTGGGTTTTTCTAGGTCTAAGTCACCCAGATTATGTCTTTCTTTTATAACTTTCTCATGCTGAGTAGTTAGTTAGCCCTGCATTTTGTCTTAAGGCTGCTCTGTCGTGGTATGGTAGGACCATTGAATCCAAGGCTGGGGAGACTTTCTGTATGGTAAAGCCTGGCTCTTTAATCAAGAGAAACACTTCTCAGACACTTCAATCATTGTGTTTGAGCATTAATAGTTCCCTGGAGATGTTTCATCACAGGACAGAGCAACAGCAAGAGAAGGGAGTGTTGGAACAGGGTGTAGCTCCTCAAGCACTAAATGTTCAAACCCCAGGAGTGCAGAGAATCACAGGGGGGAAGTTCATCACTGCATTGAAGTACTCCATGGGCTTTCCTTTCCACCTCCAATCCTTACACTATCCAACCAGGTTAACCTGGTGGCCTATTAAACCTCAGTCCTTGAGACCAGGTATCAAGCCAGGCCTTGTGACAGTTTAGGGAGTAAATGACCACTGGACCCAAGATGGTTCAGCTCCACCCACCTCCAGTGACTGAGCTTGGCTGTTCAGGTCCCAGTGCTAACCTGGGCCAGGCCAGTTAAGTTCCACCATTAGCTCTCAGCTCCTTACACCATCAGCATCACCCTATAAGTGCAGATGAGAAATTGTGTGACCCTGAAGAACTTTGGTCTGGCATCCCTGCTAGGAGAGACCCCCAGACCCTCTTTGGGACTGGGGAAGGCTTCTGGACTTCACTGTGGGGATTCACTGGATGTTTATTGGATCTTCCTCCTGCTCCTGTCCATGGGTCAACTCCCACATGCAATGTCACGAGTGTTGGCTCTTGTAATTCTGTTCTTGGTTGATGTAACTGCAGATGTTACATGTCTAATCCATTTTTTTATCTCCCTAAGCTGTTTGTTTCAGTAAGGTGCTCCCACCATCTGCTCTAACAAGCTCCCAGGCTCTCAATAAGCTATAAATTCCGCTTTTGAACCTTTCAGTTCTTTTCCCTACTTTTCTACTCTGGATCAGACATTTTCCCTTTGTCCCTAATCCTAACTGTAACTATAGCTATGCTAATTAATGCCAGTTTGAGTGCAGCCTCCTGTGTGGCAGCTTTGAGTGCCCAGACCTCAACCTTAATGAGGAACCCACCAAGAGGCACCAGATTAGCAACATCCACTTGTCATTTCTCCTTTGGTGAACCAGGGACAAGCCTTTCCAAGGTGTCTTTCTTGTTTCTTGGGAGATGGATCTATCTGTAATAAATATTTTGTCCTCCCCTGAACCAGAATAAACTTTTTTGAACATCCCTGACTCCATAGGTTCTTGCTGAAGCTGGCTGGAGCTGTGCCTTTTGTACAGTGGTGTGTTGGCTGTTGGGGAGCAAGGAAATATGCTCAGATTTCTTTTGCTTTATTCACTTCTATTATGGCAGTGCAACTGGACTAAGTCCATGGAGGGAACATGATTGCTTTTCCATTACCTGAATAACAGAGCAGGTATTAAAAAGCATCAGAGATGGCTTTCCTGGGTCCTGAAGGCTGAAAGTCTGCAGTGTAAGCAAGGGAGATAGGAAAGGATGGTCAGTAAAAGAAACCCTCCCTCTCCTGTTTATCTGAGCCTTCCCTGTAATGCTTCTTGAATACTCCTGTAATGGACCAAGGTCCAGGGAGCTGCAAAGGATTTGTAATCAGGCAAAGTGAGAAGGTTGAGAAGCATCAGATGACTCCACCTGGGGCTGAGAAAACCCACGTGCTGACTTGGTGTGTTGTCTGCTCTCTCCCCAGGACTGTCCCCAGCTGCTGCAGGCAGAGAAGATCCTGGTGCCGGTGGAAGTGATCAAACCCATCACGCTGAAGGCCAAGAACCTGCCCCAGCCTCAGTCGGGCCAGCGAGGCTATGAGTGCATCCTGAACATCCAGGGCAATGAGCAGAGGGTGCCAGCCCTGAGGTTCAACAGCTCCAGTGTGCAGTGCCAGAACACTTCGGTGAGCCAGCCCTGCCTGCTCGGGAGAGGTGCAGGGACCGCATAGGACCACAACTGCCCACAGCACTGTCCCAGAGGGGTCTGGGGTTGTGTCACAGCCCTTTTTACCTTATTGGAGCTGTCTGATCTAGAGAAGAGGCTCAAGGGGTGCCTTGTTGCTCTCTGTAACTCCCTGAAAACAGAGTGTAGCCAGGCTGGGAGTTGGTCTGTTCTCCCAGGTAATACACAATAGGACAAGGGGAAGGGGCCTCAAGTTCCTCCAGGGGTGGTTCGGGTTAGATATCATGCAAAAAATCTTCACTGAAAGAGTGGTTAAGCGTTGGGACAGGCTGTCCAGGGAAGTGGTGGAGTCAACATAATCCCTGGAAGAGTTCAAAAAATGTGTAGACGTGGCACTTGGTGGTATGGTTTGGTGGGTGTGGGGGTATGCAGTCAGTTGGGCTTGGTGGTCTTGGAGGTCTTTCCCAGCCTTAATGATTTTATAATTCCAACCACAGTCAAGGAAAGATTGGCTGGTAGCTTGAAATATGCCCTTTGTGCTCATCAGACTGGCTGGTGTCACCACACCATGGTTGTTGCTACCCCTGGATGCCAAGACTGGCCGTGCTGGAGCACCTTAGCCATGACCCATAGGCACTATGATCAGCTTAACCTGCTCATTTCTTCACAGTGCCACAGAAAGGGTTTCCAAAGGGACAGTTAAGGCTGTTTCATAGGGGTTTGGTGATGGGACTATAAACCCTCTATAAACAGTCAGATGTGATGGGTCAAAAGAAGGGTGAGAGAGAGTTACAAAATGGTTTGGTTTGGAAGGGACCTTAAAGATCATCTCCTTCCAACCCCCTGCCATGAACAGAGACATCTTTCACTAGACCAGGTTCCTCCAAGCCCAGTCCAACCTAGCCTTAGGTTGAATCAAACCTTCCTGCAGCCACTGACTCACCACATGCCCTTTGGTGAGTCCCTTTGTCTCTGCTCATTTCCCCTTCCCCATCTGCAGTGCAGGACCACTGACCTCCCTGCCAAGGCTTGTCACCACAGCCACGCCAGTTTTGGGGACAGTCATCTGCCAGCAGCCGAGCCCACATGCCATAGTGGTCTCTGCTTCTCTGGAGCTTTCTCCGTGAGGTTCATGTGTCCAAGATACGCATTTGAGTCATTTTCATTGCTGCTGCTACCAGATGATTTATTAGTCAAGGAGCTAATTACAGGCTTTAGTCACTTCACTGCAGCTCTGCCACTCCACGCTGGGCAGTGCTTGTCACAACATATTCTGCTGCATTAGGCAGCCAGCTGAAGATTGCAGGCAGTTCACACGTTTTACGATCATTTGCAAACAAGCAACTTCCCAATGAGGCTCTTTTATTTCTCCTTAGTTCCCCTCCCTCCTCTGGATTTTCATTACTGGTTAATGACCTGTGGGCATCCAGGTTTGAGGTTCCACAGAAATAGATGGACTGAGAAGTTACAAAGGTATTACGCTGCTTTTAAAAAGTATTTTCTTTTACAATGGTGGAAAAGGGTATTACATGGACATGGGCAGAGATTATATATCTGTGCAAAGAGTCTTAGCAGGGAAGAGAGACCTTTAAAGACCCTTTAGAGTCATAAATTCTCTGGCACACACGGGCATTAGCATGAATTATCTCAGGATGATTTTAAGCATAGCTGGGCTGAGCCGGAGATTAACCTGAGCCAGTCTCAGCACCCGGCTTTGTGGTACGCAAGAAATGACTCTGGTTTTGAGAGGCAGTGGTTACTATTCCCATACTACCTGCCTGCTCCAAGAAGCTGCCAGTGCCCAGGAAGGGAGAAGTTTGGTTCCATGAGTCTCCAGATGAATTTCCTCATGGGATGCCTGAGTGATGTGACTGCACCATGTTGATTTTAATGTTTGTTTTCCTGACTTGAAACAATCGAGGCTACACCGGAGCTGCAAAGGGTGGCAGTGCTGAGCCTCAGGCTGATACCAAGACACTCCATGTCCTCACTGTGGTGTCTGTAGACCCCTTGTTTGGTGGTGGCTCAAGGGGATCTCTTTCCTCTTTAGGGAGAGAGGCTCATTTGGGAATAAAACCAGCTCTTTTCTCTCTTGTTTTCTGCCTTCTCTCTCCCTTTCCCTCTGCCCTCCCCTTTACCTCTCCTTCACTTTTCTCCTCTTCCTTCTCTTTGCTTCCCTTTTCTTTCCTTTTCTCTGCTTTTCTTCCCTTTTTAGGGTGCTTTGACTCTCTGATTTGAGTTCTTTTTTTCCTTGAGAATTGTTATTTCATTGTTGCTCTGAATTTGCCAGACACTGAAAGAGCTGTGGAAGGGAGAGCCAGACAAAAGAAAGCAACATTCACACAGATACAAAAAGGGAACAGAGAAGCCCTGGCTGTTCGAGCAGGTGGCAGAGGATGCAGACAATAGGGAAGGAGTGCTGGAGATACGTCTCCATCATGATTATTCCCTTCCCTGCCAGAATTAGCATTCAGCCTGGAGCCCCCGTGATACAATGAGCCTCTGCTCCGGGGGTCACCTGGCTTTAGAAACAGCCGCATGAGCTTGTTTGCAAATTGAATCAACCCCCTTCGGCAGAGCTTTTTACTCAGCACAGTTGCTGGATGAGGCAGGGAATGTGGCACCTGCATTGCAGGCTTGGAGAAGGTCCAAAGGAGGGTGGGAGGCTGTGTTGTGCTGGGATGTCCCTGAAGGGATCCTGTCCTGCCTCTTGGTGGTGCATGGCAGACTAAGCAATCCCTCTTGCCTTGTTTTCCATCACAAGCCTCGAGATCTACCCCCTCCCATCACACATTAGGCACCAATGAGCTCAAATTTGCAAAATGCAGCATTTTTCCTGCTTTCACTCAGGATAGGATCAGGGGAAAGCCTTAGCTCTCGCTCTTCATTTCCTGATCCCTCAAGGTTTACACCGGGGATCAGAACCATTTTAACCACATGTTTTTCTAAGTGGCTCCAATTTCAGTTAAAGGGCACTCTGAAGACACCCAGGTGGGACCAGCCTATCTCATGGTGTGTCAGTAATGTCATATCCAGCACTGATGGTCCCGGGATGCTCAGCCAGCAGGGACTGTCAGGTCTGTCAGGAGTCAGATCTGCCTCTCCCCCTGTCTTTCCTGGAGATATTTCATTTGATAACAGTGATAAGCCACCACAGGCAGCACAATTCGGGACAATTATTGTTCTTGTCATGTGGTTTGAGACTCTCAGCCCTGGGCTTTGTCCTCTGTCACACCACCCAAGGCATGCAATTATCACTCAGAGGTGCCCTACCTGCCATTCCTTATTGCACTTGTGATAGCTCTGCCAACAGCCTGGACACGGAGTGATGGGCGGAAATGAAAAGGGAGGGGAGCTAAGGAGACATATAAATAAGTAAGTAAAAATGTCAGCAGGAATGGCTGAAATTGCTAGATGGATCAGGGCAGAGAGCAATCTTCCCAGTGGGAAACAGTGGGAGCCCCAGCACTTGCAATCAGCCCAATATTATCAGCCTTTGGCACAAAGAAGAGCGAGATGGGTGGGGGATGACCCACCTGAGCATGCCATGATTATTGCCATTACCTGCTTCAGTGACTAATCCCATACCCGTGGTTGGTGTGAGCCTGCCCACCCCTGGCCTTGGCACACCCAGGCAGCACACACTGATTCCTGGCAGCAAAATCCCTGCTGATAGTTTATCTCAAGTCCTTCACAGGTCTGTGTGTTGTGAGACCTGAGATGATGCAGCTGAAAGTTCTGTGTGACTTAGGGATGGGAAAGCAAGGAGGTTCTATTTGTCACATATTTGCACTTTAGCAAGAGGTCTCCATGGCATTTGACTCTGTGGTGGGGCTCACAGAGGAGCAAGTGGTAAAAAACCCCAAAACAATAAAAAGGCTGGGAGAAAAATGAGGAGCCATTCACAGAAATCATGGGAAAACACTGTTATGGGTGGCCAAAAGACAAGCACAGAGCTGAGAGCTGTAGAATCATAGAATGGTAGGGGTTGGAAGGGATCTTAAAGACCATCTAATTCCAACCTTCCCACCATGGGCAGGAATGCCACCCTTGCACCTTCACTTTTCAATTATTATGATGCATTATTATTATTTATCTATATTCAAATATCACAGAGAAACCCCAATCACGATATGGGCTTGGCTGATACCCAGATATAAAAATTCAGTCCCAGCTCTGGGAAGCAAAGAGACCAGGAAGATGGCATGACTGTGAGCAAGAAGTTTTCTGCTGCTTAGTTTATGACTGGGGAAATGATGCAAAGAGGGATTAATTGATTTGCATAGGATCAGGCAAGCTCCAGGTAGAGAAATCAATCCCCAGGCCTGAGCTCTAATCACAAAAGTGCTGTCAGGAAAACCAGACTAACACTAAAATACTGCTAAAATGCTGTTTATCTGCAGATGTTTCCTTGCTGCTGGACATGCTTAAAGTACAAAGGGGAAACATCATGAAACTGCTCTTGATTTGTCATCCAAAATGTGCCCAAGGCAAATTATCCAAGGGCTTTAGCCTGTGCTACGGCATCCCAGCAGAATGCAGCAAGTGGCCAAGGGTGGATATGGATTTGCACAAGCTACAGAAGTATCTGACATGAGCAAACAGTTTAAAAGGCAAAAAAAAGACACTTGGGAGCTGAAAATGTTGTTCCTATAGATTGCAGCAGCTCCTTCTAGCAGCTTTTTGGCATTCTCAGTTTGGACCTCTACATTTCCAGTAATTTTCTGCTTGGATTTGATTTTCACGATTATAATCCAGATTTGGCAGAGGTAGAGGGCAGATTTGCACCTTCTGAGCCCTTTTGTGTTGGAGCCAGTCGTGGAAGGGAAGGTGTAGACAAGGCCTAATGGTGTGAACACTCCTAGCAGGAGTGCCCGGGAGGCTCCGCTGTCCCGGAGATCGATGCACCATCCCTTTTTAGTTCCCTGAAACACATTTCCATCTTATTGTCACAGCTGAGCAAGTCCTTTTCAAAGACTCCTGTTGAGTTCAGCGGGCTTTGAAGAGGGTTCACAATGAGTGAGCAGCTCCTGTGGTCTGAAGAGGACGGAGCATTTGCTCACTGGTACTTTGCAAATCGCTCCCTTTTGCTGCCGTGCAGCCCACCAAGCATAGGATCAGATCATGGCAGTGTGAGCATTCCCATTCCAACCCCCAGCTGCCTTCATCCTTGCAGCTCTTCCATGGGGATCCTGTTGCCTATTCCATCACATCCGTTACCAGTTCTGGATCAAGTCTACTGAGTTGAAAAGTCTAGTAGGTGTTTGTTCCTGGTGCTGCAGACAGATAAGATCTAAAATCCCAGCTGGGCTCCTGCTGCTGGCACTGGGATCCTTCGTGGCATGAAAAGCTCCAACTGCCTGTCCCTTGGCAGCCCTGCCTGGTCTCTGCCTCCTCTTGAGGGGAAGAGATGGGGCAGGCACTGATCCCTTCTCTGTGTTGACCAGAGACAGAACCCCAGGGAATGGCCTGAAGTTGTGTCAGGGGGATTAAGTTGGATATTAAATAAAGGTTCTTCCCCCAGAGGGTGGTGGGCACTGACCAGGCTCCCCAGGGCAGTGGACACAGCCCCAAAGCTGACAGAGCTCCAGGAGTGTTTGGATGATCCTCTCGGGCACAGGATGTGACTCTTGAGGCTGGTCCTGTGCAGGGCTAAAGGTTGGACTTGATGATCCTTGTGGGTCCTTTCCAACTCAGTGTATTCTGTGATCCTGTAAGTCCCAAAACACACACAGGGCACTGGGGAGGCAGAACGTAGCACTTTCTAAGACTCATCTTCTGGCTTTAAGGTGACCAGCAGTTCTGTACAAAGCCCCTTCCCCATTCCCAACCAGCATTTTCAAAGTGCTGTGCAAAGGAGACATTCCTGAGTGGCAGAAGATTAATTATTCACTACTTTTCAGGCGCTCTCCTTCACACTCCTGTCTCCCCATCCTTGCTCCAAGCTCAGAAAAGCTGTGAACAGCCAGTGGTGCGAGTCCAAGCGGCTCTGCCTCGTCTTGCATCTTGCTGGCAGTGACACCAAGAAGTGTCATAAAAATGCAAATACTGAACGAGCCTGGAGAGAACAGCCCTGTTGCAAAGGGTAACCTGGGGCTGCTCTTTCCTTCCATGGAAACCACAAAGCTTATAGCCATAAATACCTTACAACTAGATCATAATCACAGGGTTTTGCAGATTAATGGCTAATAGTGTTTAGTTTGTCCAAAGAGGAATTACTGTGCAACCAGCCCTCGCTCTGCTGTAATGGACAGAAATCACCATCTATGATTTAACCTGCAATTATATGGCAGTTCATGGATACAGGAAAACCTTCCTGTGAAGCCTCAGAGCTTTGGCATCTCTGTGGAGAACCACACTGAGACTTGAGGTGGTGGGGAACTCTTTAGTGGCCTCTGAGACATGCCCAACCAATCCAGGCATCTTGCTGAGTTATATTTAACCTTGTAGTGGGAAAACATCTCTCTTTAAAAATGGGAGTTTGTCCCGCTGCAGATCACCATGTAGTGGGAGATTCCTGATTTCAGGAGGGTAAATCCTTCAGTAATAGTAGCAGACATGGAATGTTTCTTCCCTTCTTGCCTTGTCCCCATTCTGTCCTTTAATCAACCATCTCCTCTCCTGTTTATGAGGCTTTATGCCTTTTGGTGGAGTGTTGGATGGAGGCTGTTGATGGAAGTTGGCACTGGGATCTGACGGGCACAGGGTGAACCCTGTGTGAACTGGCTCCAGATAAATTAACATCCAGCTGAAAAAAAGCACTCAGCACCACGTGTCAGAGAATTCTCCAAGTGGAGAGGGCCTCCAGAGGCCAGCTTCCATTTCCTTCCTTAGGGCCACCTCTGTGTAGCTTGCCTGTCCTTGACAGGTGTTTGTTGAAATCTGTCCCACTCTCTCTGAAGTTTTCTCTGGCTTTTTTTAAGACATATTTACTGGAAACTGGATACTCCTCACTCCAGCTGAAGCCTTTCTGGTTCTGAGCAGGGAAAAGTGTTTGCATCCTGGGGTATACATATGTGACAAACTCTATCTAATCCTTCCCCAAATGAGAATTGCTTGTGTTTTGGCAGCAATATGGCATTGTTAATTCACAGTCTGTTTGTGATCCTCAGTAGTCCCCAGACCCTCTACTGCAGCACTGGCCAGTCACTCCAATTTCATAGTTGTTTGCACTGATTTCTCCTGCTGAAAAATAGTCCATATTTGCCTCCACTGGATTCCAGTTGGTTGATTTTGGCCCAGTTCTCCCATTTGTCAAGTTTGTTTTGAATTCTTAACCCTGATGCTGGATGTTCTTGCACCCTCTCCCAGAACAGTGTTATTCATGGAATCTGTAGCCCATCATCCAATCCAGCAGTGAAAATACTGAGTAATGCCAGACTCAGGACAACATTCCTTTGGAAACATCCTCCCAGCCTGACATGGAATTATCTGACTTTTTATTTTGACAGTTTTTGCATAAACCTTATGGTGCCTTCTTTTAGTTTGTATTTCCCTAGTTGGTTTATAGGAATCTCCTGTAGGACAGTAGCAAATACTCTACTGAAATCAAGATAAATGACATCTGCTGCTTCCCCTTTATCCACAAAGTCATTAAGACTGTCAAAAAGGAAATTAGATTGGGTTGACACAATTTGTTCTTGACAAATCTATGCTGGCTGATTTTTATCACCTTATCATCTCGCAGGTGCTTATAAATTGATTGTTTAATAATTTGATGTACTTTCTCTCTGGGAAGCCAAGTTAGGCTGACAGGTCTATAATTACACAGAACCTCCATTTTCCCCTTTTTAAAGGGGTTTCCATGGTGTGTCTGTTCCCTGATTTCTGAGACCTCACTCAGCTTCCAAGAGTTCTTCAAAACAGTGTAGGGGACCTCATGTATATGCTCAGCACCTATGGATTACACAGCAGATGTGCAGCGGCATGACAGACCCACCATGTGTTGTTTACACCTTAAAGGTGCACCCAAGAGTTGACAAAATACTTTTTGGGGCTCTGCTCAACACCTCAAGGTGGATTTCCAAGTTAAGGCTCATCACATGTGAACACACTTAAGTCATGGAATGTATTTACAACAGCACGCAGGGACAGGACAAGAGGGAATGGCTTTCAGTGGAAGGAGGATGGGTTTGGATTAGATACTGGGGAGAAATTATTGGCTGTGAGGGTGGGGAGGCCCTGGCACAGGTTGTCCACAGAAGCTGTGGCTGCCTCATCCCTGGAAATGTCCAAGGCCAGGTTGGATGGGGCTCTGAGCAGCCTGTGATAGTGGAAGGTGTCCTGGCCATGGCAGGGCTGTTGGAATGGGCTGATCTCTAAGTTCCCTTGTAAGGCAAAGCAGTGATTCAATGATTCTGTGAATATTCACCTAATGGCTAAATGGGCTGTTGAGAGGGGCACGGTGTGAGATCCACAGCTTTGAGAGCATTCCAAGGCATTCTGGAAGGTGATGGCAATTAGGGAGGTGTCTGACAGCTCTATTTCTCTTGTTCACAAGGTGCAGCACCACCTCTTGCCTTGTCCTGTCCCCTCCCCACCTCTGAGCAATGTGTAAGCTTGGGTTTGAAGGGTTTTTTTGTGTGTTTTTCCTCTCCCACTCCTAGTATTCCTACGAAGGGATGGAGATTAACAGCCTGCCGGTGGAGCTGACAGTCGTGTGGAACGGGAATTTCAACATTGACAACCCAGCACAGAACAAAGGTAAAGAGTTATTTCAACTTGTCCTTGGAAGTGGTAACCTTAGCAACGGGCCGCATCGCTCCCTCCACTTAACAAAGCCGCCACCATCTCCCCGTGCTGCCTGGTACACACTTGTTCTCTGCACTCTGCAAATNCTTCTCCCCACATTTTTTTGTGGCTGGTTTTCGTGCCCCTCCTTCTCCGGCTTTCTCCCCCTCTTTGTTGCTCCTGCAGTGATGCTCTTCAAGGGGACATGCCAGGAGACCTGGCTCTCTGCTCAGAGGCAGTGCAGTAATGAACAGGGGAAGGGAGAGGAGGGGCACAAAGGCTGCAGCTCGCCAGTGGGAACATTCTGAACAAAATAAAATGGTCATGGAAAGAGGTCTGAAAGGCACCTCCTGCCCTGAGCCTGGCTCTGTTCAAACCACCAGCGATGGCACAGGGTTGATGTGTCCCTCACAGAGGGATACTGCACATCCAGCCATGACCCTGAGGCAGGGATTTTTGCTGGAGATGGATGGTCCATTCATATCCTCTTCTTTCCTTCTTGTCCTTCCACCCTGAAATCTTTGCCCCAGGCAATCTCTCCTCTTGGCTGCTCTTCATTGCAGCTGAGACATGCAGACTTTCTCCTTCTTCACCAGCTCTCAGAAGTTTCTCCTTGCCTCTCTTTACCTTCTCCTGGACACTTTCCACATATTCTCCCACTCCATCCCTCCCCATCAGGTACTCCCACTCTACTCTCACACCGTTTCACACCCACCCTCGTGCTGAGGGGTGATGGGTGAGATTCCCACCAACACCATATGGAAGCTGGAGAGCAATACAGAAATACAACTCTTCTCCCCACGGCTTGACCCCTTCCTCTCCTTCTCCCCGTGCTCCCACCTCTCTGATATCTTTCTCCTACAGCCAGTGAGTTCAAATCACCAGTCTGAATGCCAAAGGTCCTGTACTGCCCTCCCCAAACTTGTGGCTCTTGAGGGTAAAATCCACTCATTAAACACACCAGGCTGGAGCCTCTTGCCTAGCCCTGGCTTCCAGCAACATGACCCAGCCTGTGTTGAAACCACCACCCTCCCTCCATGCTGAAGTTGTCTCCTGCTCTCTGAGCTGTGCCAAGGTATTCCCAGGACAATGCTAATTTCCAAACAGTGCCACGGACTGGGATAACCTCCCGTGGTGTGGGTTGGAGGTCAGAATTGGGGCACTTGCCCTAGTCCTGCTTAGTTTTCTGCTGCCATTATAAACTGAGCATTGTCGGCACAACATGGTCCGCACCCAAGAGCATGAACCCTTTCCTTGGGTAGTGCTGAGCTGTCCTAGGTGATGTAGGAGCAAAATCAATCCCATAGTCATGATGACTGTGTCTTCAGGAATCTCTGTGTTGGCAAAATAAACCAGACCAGGGGATGAACTCAAACATCTGTGGTATTTAGTCTTTGCCACAAGAACATACCCAAGTTCCTGGGTTATTCAAAGCCAAAAAATTGTAAGTAGTGGCTAGGAAAAATCTGGGAAGTGCCACTGGCTGGTGACTATCCCAAAGGAATAATTTGGATGATGTCATCACATTTTGAGTCAGGAGGAGATCTTAGGCCATGGATTTATCAAATGGACACACAGCACATTCTCTTGAGGGCACAGAGAGCTGCCTTCAGGTAACCAGGATGCTACTCCTTTCACATCCAGCATCCCATGGGCTGGGCTGGCAGGCTGAAGCCCCAAACCTAAACCAAACCTACCAAACTGCTCACTGATGGCATCTCAAGAAGAACAACTTGGGAAATAAGAGGAAACCTTACAGAAAATTAAGGAAAAAGCTGTATCCTCACAGGAGGTTTGTGGCACCCTGTGAGTGACAGATGTTTTGCAAGCTTTTTTGGGCGGTACTTTTGAGTACTTTTCTTGCACCCCGGCTAGAGAAATAAAGAGTTTCTGAGCTTTTCTTTGCATGGGCCAATGCTTGCTGACCTCTAGGGTGCAGGTATGAAGAGACAGAGCTTTTCAGCTTGTGCATCTAAAGCCTTTGAGCTTTGGGATTGTGTACGGTGATAACCACAGACAAGACTTTAGTCGCCTATGGACAGACCAAAACAAAAGCACAAAGAGAAGATCTCCCATCTTATAAAGAAATCCCCCAACATACCCACCAATATGGAAAAAAAAGTAAGTCTGAGAGCATCAGTTCTGTCATCATCATCTTCTGGGAGGAGAATTCTGCTGTCAGTCCCCTGTGCAAGCCAGGCCTCAGCTTACACAGCTGCAAAATGAGGATAAATAACATGATCTTGTTTCGTAGGAGGACTGCAACGTTTTTAGGTTTTATTTGAAAAGCTGAGTGCTCCCAATCACTTAACAGCCCAAAAGGGAGGTAAGCATTAATCATTGTCTTTATTAGAGGAAGATCAACTCAGTGCTTCAAAAAGTAAAGCAGACTGAATTTCTGCAGCAGAAGAAGGAGTAAAGGCTGGTTGTGAATCCCTGGATCCAGCCTCCTAGTGAACCATTATGTATTTCCTGTTCTGTCTTAGGATTTCTGTTCGGTGGGAAGCCTGAGTGGCATCACCTTAACACACAGCTCTGAGTAGTTTCACACTGGGGAAGTCTCCAAGTTTAAGCTGAGCGTAGACCTTGTCTAGAAAATCATTTTAGGACAAAGTGCTGAGGCTGAGACTGGTTAGAGGTGGCACTTTATGGCATTCAGTCTCTGAAAAAGGAAGGAACTGAGACCAAGTCACAGCCCAAGCAGCATTCCCCCAAACATCTTTGACTTCCTTCTGCTCTCAGCTCCCAAAAATACCTTTCTTGGAGGATGAACTCTGGAAAGGGCAGTTTATTTCAAGAAGGATGTGCACACTTTTCCCTGCATTACTCATCCTGTTGGAGAGGTCCCATCCTGCCTCTGGGATGAGAAGTCTGAAGCACCTTCCTCCCTCTCACTCCTCATTCTTCCCTCTGACATCCCACTGCTCTCCTGTGTTTTCTGCATCCCTCAAGGCCCTCTCTGTTTTCCTGTCCCTGCAGTTCACCTCTACAAGTGTGGGGCCATGAGGGACAGCTGTGGACTCTGCCTGAAAGCTGATCCAGACTTTGAGTGTGGCTGGTGCCAGGGACAAAACCAGTGCACGTTGAAGCAGCACTGCCCAGCCCAGGACAGCCAGTGGCTGGAGTTGTCCAGCACCAAGGGCAAGTGCACCAACCCCAAGATCACAGATGTAAGTCATGGATCTGCAAGAAGATGGGGTATTCCCTCTTGTACCCTTTCCTTGTTTCATTTTCCTGCTTTGGGTTTGGGTTGGTGGTGGGAAGTTCAGGATTCTGGCGGGTCAGGCAAAGCTCCAGGCACCCTTGGGAATGGGATGCCTTCAAAAGCTGACAACAACTCCAGGTGGTTACAACCCAAGATTAAATAGGGTCTCAGAGTTTCCACCATAATCCATGTGGATGGGAAGCAGTTGTGCAAACACAGTGTGATGGTGCAAGGTGAGGAACCCTGCAGCATCTGACCTGCCCACGCAGGGCTGGTGGATGTGACACGCAGCCTTTAGGAGACCTTGACCTTCCAGAAGAACAGCTGAAGGTGAGAGAAGATGCTCTGGGGCATATCAGATGGGACATCTCAAAGGAGCCCAGCTGTCTCTTGAAACAGCCCCTCTGTACAGCCTGGCTGAGAAGGAGATGCTGAGTGATCCCAGAGTGGTTTGAGCTTTGCTGACAAGACGTCAAGGAAGGGAGATGGTTGTAGTTTATGTTTCCTGGCAGCAGGACATGGACAAAGTCAATGTCCAGGAAGAAAACAAAACTCCACTGACTCCAGCAGGTTAAGGCCCTTTTGTTTGCCTGGCTCATGTTTTGAGTGATGAAAGAAGTCCCCACAGAGCAAACAAAGCCCTGGAGAGTTGTCAGGTTTCCCCTTTGAAGGCTCAAGGAGGAGGCAGGATCCAACCCAGGACTAAGAAATGTTGGGAACTGTCCTAATAAGTGATAAAGAGAGAATGAGGGCAAGGCTGGGGGGAAGGATCTGCAGGATAATGTTGTTCTTTACAAGGTTTCCTATTGATTGTGTTGACTGGACCAAGGGAAGAGATAGGGGAGAGGTTCAAAGGGGAGCTAAAATAATAGAAAGGCCAAAGAGAGAGGAGGCAGAGGAAGGGCGGGAAGACAAAGGGGGCACATCAGACCTGAAGTCTGAAGGAATTTTTGTCTGCTGTCTTAGGGCATCTTTGCCATAATGACAGGCACCATTTCAGGGTCACAGGGCAGGCAGAAGGACAGACCTGAGCCTTGAAAATGAGGGTGGAAAAGTGAAATGTGTGGGTGTTATGGGCAAGCCCTAAACCAATGTCCGTGCTTTTGGGAAAGCAAAGGCTGGGTTCAATCTGTTTTTCCCAGATGCCACTGAAAACAGCCCCTCTTACTGTGTTTTGATCCATCTCCCTGCCATTCATCAGTTCCCCTAGTACTCATCTGAACTCTTGGAGTCTGATGTTTGTGGCTTATCCTGGTGTTTCCAAGGTGAAGGTCTCCACACACTTGGCTTTATCTGAGGCTGGTAATTTGGAGCCCACCTGAACCACCTGAAGCTGTGAAACCAAACCCAGACAGCCAGAATGGAGTGTTTTATCTGAAAATTCAACTCTGAGGCCTTGAAAATTATTGAGTGCTGGGGGAAACCCTTTCTTAATATTTTTGAACTCTTGTACTTTGTGAAACATTCACAGAATTTGGCATGGGGAAAGTGGTGGATGGTCAGCTAAAGCAGAAATCCAAAACACAAGCACCTGACCATGCAGTATTATGATGTTCTGGACGTTCATCCACATTTCTCTGCCATATTTTGACCCCAACCATGAAACTGCAGCTTCTTTTTGAAGGGAAAGCCCCTCATCCTCCACCCTACAGCTCCAGAGGGAACATGCTTCTAATTCTGCTGGCATTTCCTCCACGAGCTCCCACAACAGATCATTGCAACACGCGCTCATGAAACATTCCAGCTGTCTGCTGCAATCATAAGTAGCTCTTGGAAAGACTTTTCCTGAGCCATTAGCATGGAAGTAATCTCAAGGGACTGGATATATCTTGCAGCTAATAGTAGGCCTGGAGTTGTGGGTGGGAGCATCCAGAGTCTGGAGAGGAGCCAGGGCTGGTTCTGTGCAGGGAAGGAGAAGGAATTCACACTCACATGGTCACACACACCCCCCACCCCCCTCCCCAAGCAGCACAGAGCTCCCCAAAACCTGCCCTTCTGTACCAGCTCCTGCACTTCTGCAGCCTCGCAGGGAAATTAAAGGACTTAGAGGGTCACTGAGCCACAAAACCTCCTTGAAGAGTGACGAGCGGGAGTTGATACGAGCAGAGGGTGTAAATTGTGCTGCAGCTCTGGGTCTTTGAGAGGAAGCTGAGGCTTCCTGGCAGCTTTTGTCTCCTCGCCTGTATTTTCCTCTCCAGAACTGACAGGTCTCGTTCCATGTTTTTGCACCTGTGATGGAAACTCTCTCGCTGGGAAAACAGCCTGGTAACACCTTCTTCTTGTACGGATCTATGGGAGTGCAATGAGTTGAGGTTAAAAAATCTCCCACCTGCTCCTGGCCCCGGTTAAAAAAATCTCCAGGCCCTCCTGTTTGAAGGAAAGGAGTGATTTTTGAAGCTGGCCTTTACAAATTAAAAATTGCACAAGCAGGGCTCAGAGATGCTCTGTTGGCTTCGCTCTGGGAAGCTCCCTGTTGATTTTTTTTTTGTCATAGCAAGAATTTTTTGAAGCCTCGTGCTTTAGACAGAACTGGAAGGAGGATTATAAAGTTTCCACTGAGTTTTTTTTGGTGACTTCTGCAGTGAAAATTTGCTCTCAAATTCACCCCTGGCTCTAAAGAAAAGGGCTTTTCTGGCAAGATGTTCTTTTTCACCACTACACCTTCTTTATTCAGAGTAAAGACATTACTCATATGAGAAAAAAATCCTCTTTTGACTTGCTCTGAGATGTACTACCCACGTTAGCAAGCTCTTCAAAACATAGGTGAGCTCTAATTAACCACAGACCTCCCTTAGCTGACACCTACCATACCAGAACAAGTGAAAATCATTCAATGGCAAGTTTAACACCATAAAACAGAACAAAAATATTCCATAGGGAGCTCAGTTCTCTTACAAAGTGTGCCTAGTGCATGGGAAACAAAATAAAATATGGGAATTTTCGTTTATCTTAGTTTTTTCACTTTGAGAATGTTGGAGATTGCATTTGGTATGGTGATGTATTCCAGCCTTCTGGCATCATTGATACAGTGTTTTATCAGGAGAGGATTAACTGACATCAGCAAAATAAATCTCTTAAATAGAAAACTTTGCTTGAATAGATATTTATTAATTATTCAGAATAAAAGTATTTTGGAAACGCCATTTTTGGATAAGTTTTCAATGCTGAGTCCCCGACTGAGACAATCAGTATTAGTTTCTCCTGGAATAGAAATTTCATCTTCATTCTCATCTTTTAAGACTCCTTTCTCATTTTCTGGCAAATAACTACAAATACCTCTCTCTTGCGTTCTGTTTTTTCCAGTTTTTACTTGTCTATCAATCTCATCACCACAGACCATCCAAAGGTCAAATCTCCAGCCAAACCAGATAATCATTTCACCTGACAGGTTTATGAACGTTGTGCTATTTTCTTTTTAGGGCTTCAGCGTCCTGTTGATTTTTGGAGTAAGAACAAGCCTTCCAGGGCTCTGATTTTTTGGTCCAAGTGGTATTTGTCTGGGTTTTGGACCTGAGATGGGACTGCAGCAGGGATTTTGTGCTGGAGAGGTTGTGACTCTGACGCACAACCCTGTGGGTCCAAGCACTGGTCTTTGGTCATCTGTGCTCTTAATTTAATAACCTCTGTTGATTCTCTGTAGAGTCCAAGCAAAGACACACTCATTGAGGAGGTGGTTCATTGCACCTGAAATTAATACCCTAAAATAAAATATCCTGAAATAAAATACTCCCTAAACATGCCCCGTTCTCTCTCCTTTCATTAAAGGTGGACCTTCTAAAATTTGATAGGAATTACACTAACCCTGGTGCCAGTCTCAGGGCTGGGAAGTGGTCGAGGCCAGCCCTATTTATCCCAGTGCCTTGACTTCCCCTGCCAGTCCACCTGTTAGGAAAAATTGGAGCTGCCAGCCCAGATTCCCACTTGGCAGAGCCACTGGCTGGTGGGTACAGTCCTCAGGCAGGGAATTCCCATTCCCTTCCCTCACTGCAGAGAGAGCCTTGCCAAGGCTGGCAGATGGGAGCCATGGCATCCCGAATGGGCAGCAGGGAATACCCTTTGAACCCCTCTCAACTTACCGGGTGCGTGGCACAGGATTTGGGCACAGGGAATAATTAGAAGGGCAGAACAGAGAGAATTAAGGGCCAGCCCCGTGATTTCAATGCTGTTCCAATGTTGAGGAGGCAACTCCAGTGTTGATTTCCACCTGGCTCTGGACAAGGGTGATGGAGCAAGACGCAGCCATCCTACCCTAGCTGCAGGGCCAGGCTGAGTGCAAACTTCATTCCACCAGCCCCCAGGATGGTTGGGGTAGCCACTCATCTTGTGTTGGGGATCAGAAGCCTCCCACCCCACAAACAATCTGCCCATGTTCCTATACCTGCCCTGCCAATGGCACCAGCTTTCACCTGAGGGAAAATATTCCCCTGGGGGAAGCTGGAGCTCTTTCAGAAATAGGTGTTGGCACAGAGCAGCTCCTGTTGCTGTCCCATTCACCATCCACCTACTCCACACCTAATCCAACACCCTGCTCCTGTTCTGTCATCTCTTTTCTCAGGTGGGCATTTTCAGTGGAGTTTGTGATGTATGACCAACAGCTAACTCCAGAAGAGATCAAAAACTCCATGTACTTTGGGCTGGGAATTTAGGATTTAAAGGGACTGGCTGAAGTCATTTACATCCTTTTCATGTCCTTTATCCCATTTCCTTCCATCATGCCCCTCTCCTGTCTTTCCATGGAAGTGCAGAGCTCAGCTGCAACACCAGAAATCCTTCCTCCTACCTATCTCTGGATGTTTTGCATGTAGTTAAAGAGCAGTAAATGAGATCTGGGTCAGAGTTTTGTATACTCTGAGGTTGGGGAATGTGTGATACAAGGTTGAAGGGGATCTGGACTGAGTGATGTATCTGGAATTGTCTTGTTCCCTCATTTGTTCAGCATTTTTAATTATGGATGTCTCTAGGGGCCACAAAAAGACTTCTTCTTTCACCTGAGACGATTGTGGTGGTTTGATTATTCTCCTTGTTCTTGGCTTGTTTCTCCAGATCAACCCACTGACCGGCCCTCGTGAGGGAGGGACCAAAGTGACCATCCGTGGGGAGAACCTGGGGCTGGAATTCCGGGACATCGCGTCCCACGTCAAAGTGGCTGGCGTGGAGTGCAAGCCCCTGGTGGAAGGGTACATCCCAGCAGAGCAGTAAGTTGGGTGTGTGGCACACAGTGGGCCACAGCACACCTAATGACAGCCATTTCTGCCTCTAGGGCCTTCTAAGGACTCCATTCCATGCGACTTGGGAATTGAGGATTTGAAGCTGCTGTTCCTCACGTGCAGCTCAGGAGCGAATAATCCATTTATTACTGTGTTTGGATTGCATATTTAGATGATTCTTATGCCATGCTATAAAGTTATCCTCTTTTTCACAAAGCAGCCACCACAAGGATGTTCAATTCCAGTATGGGGGACAGAAATCCTGAGATCACTCTGAGTAGAAGTGACCATTAAACCTTAGAGCTGCCTCCACCATGCAAGGCTGGAGGACAGAGGGATTTACACCATCTAGGCATTTGTCCCACCCAAAAAGGGGGACAGCCAAGAGCCACCACTTTCTAAAGGATAACTTAGTCCACAGTTTGGATTCTGGATCAGACAGAACAGGTTGGGTTAGGTCTACAGTCCGTTCCCCAGCACTGTGGACTGTTTGCTCCAATCCCATCTCACCCACACCACCAACCCATCCCTCAAACTTTGCTTCTGCTTATTTTTCCTCCACAGGATAGTGTGTGAGATGGGGGAGGCCAAGCCCAGCCAGCATGCTGGATTTGTGGAAATCTGCGTGGCTGAGTGCAAACCAGAGTTCATGGCCAGGTCTTCACAGCTCTACTACTTCATGGTAAGTTCCTGCAAGGAGTTCTCCTTGGCCCTGAAGGTCCTCAGGCTTTGGTCTCCTTTGCTGCACCTCCCTATTGTGCCTCTGAGTTCTTCACTGCTGTTCTGAGCGCACCAAATTGTTCATTCCATTTCCTTTCAACATCTTGTTCTGAGCAAAAAATAGCTGGTCTAATTAAAGTTTTAACAACCTAATAATAGTCCAGATTATTAGTCCAGTTACAGTTCCATACGGCCACGGTCCAAATTAGTACAGAAAATTCTCATTAATAGTTAAAAATGCTGTACAGGAAAGAACAAATGGGGGGAGAGGGCAAAGAAGGAAAAAAAAGAGAAAATGGAAGAACACCAGTGTCTTCCTGAAGGAACTTTGGGATTGCCATTAGTCATTAGTACTGAGTCTTGAGCAGAAGGAGTGTGATATTCATGGTAGGGCTTCTTGCTCCTCACTCTTGGAGTCAGCCAGGGGTTTCTTCATCCCATCCACCCAGCAGCACTGGGATCAGGACACATCCACATCAGGCTACTGGGGATCTGTACACTGGTTGGGCTCAATGCAAGTGGGCAACTGTTTTGGATGCTCCATGATGAAACAATGGACACCTGCAAGCCTGAACTTCAGCTGAAGTACAAACACATGTTGTACACTTGACTTGGGTTTTTTTCTCCTTTCTGATGATGTTCCTTGTCCAAGAGACCTGATTATTCCTCTAAGGCCCCTTGCTGGGAACATGCAAGCATTGCCTGGCCTTGATCTGTGTAGATCTGTGCAGGCTTGACATGAGAGGGTCTCTTTGTTCCCATCAAAAGCTCTCGATTCCTGCAAGGGAATGGGTCTTTTCTGTAATTATTCACATGCCTGAGCATTTTTCTATGGTAAAGGGAACTTGTAATGAATGCAAATGTCTCGGATTTCCGCCTCGAGCTACGGAAATTTCTCCGTTCTCCACATTTTTGGATGTCACTCAGGTGTTACAGCGATGGGGGCAGAGAAACACCTGGAGAGAAAGCCCCTATCAGGCAGACAGAAGGGCTCTTTCCAGGACATTACACTTCAACGTGTCACCTTTGCCACTGCTGGAATTACTGTCTGATGCTGCTCATCCGTGTCCATCTGTGACAGCTTTCCCACTGCCAGCCATGCCAGCCGTGCACAAGCACGGAGTCAGCAGGGCTTTCTCTGCTCAACACCTCGATAGCTTTGTGTCAGACAAATAAAACCCCCCAGAAATGCAGAGGCTCTCCAGCCTGCCCATCACATGCCCTCTCCCGTGGCTGGTGCTTTCCCAGCAGGAGCTGTGTGTTTTGGCTTCCTTGGATGCTTCTGCCAGGAGGGCAGAGATGCTGTTGCATCTCAACGTGCCTTGGCGTCCTGCAGAGGAGCGTGGCAGCTTGAAGGGAAGGAAGATGTTTGAAAACTAAGGAAGGGAGATAAATGTCGCTTTCTGAGTCATGGTAAATCCTCTGGAAAATTGCTTTTCAAAAGGTTTGAGGCAAAACTTGCCCAGAGTTGGCCAGTAAGCCTTTCCTCCTCCTGCAAGAATTGAAAGACAGTGTGTTTTGAGCTCATCAGATTATTTAATTGCAGTGTTTTAAGAAAGAGGTAGCTTAGTTTAGAGGTGCCACAACAGTTCTTCTTCACATTTCTAACCAGAACTTTTAAATTTGAAAAGTTGTCAGTCTGTTCTAGACTAATCTGTTATCAAAAACTGCAAATTGCATTAGAGACTACAATAAGCCAAAAGGGAAACAAAGCTGAAATGAAACTTATGATGATCTAAATTAAAATTTTTTTTAAAGTTATTAATATTCTTGCTGTGATTATTGCCACAGTCTTTCAATAACAAAAAAAATTATTATCTTCACTTTTCAATTCAGGTGCTGAAGCAAGTTTGCCTTTATTGTGGCTTCAGATGAGAATATTGTGTCTCAGTGCAGGTGATGTGGGCTCCTCTGAGTACATTTCTTCTGGGTCTGCTTCTAAAATCCTTATCCAAGGAGAGCATCTCCCACCCAGCCCTTCTGTGTTCCCTCTCTTGCTGCTCTGTTGAACCTGTAGAAAGGAAATCCAGGTGCCCGAGCTCTGTGTGTGTCACATCTTGCTCTACCCTTGTTCCCAGGAGGAATGAAGTGGGAATCAAGGTCTTGACATGCACCATGAGGTCATCAGACACAGCTCTGATGGCAGCTTCTCTGTGGACAGCCTGTGGAGGAGATGCTGGAGGAAAGTAAAGGGTTGGAAGGCTGAGGAAAGTAGGCAAAATCCTAGAAAGGAGCAGATTTCCTATCCAGTTGCCTTCATTGTCACTGTTCACTTCAGCCTGTTAGAGATCCACAGGACCTTCTTGCATTTCCCATCACCTTTGACCAGCAAGGAAATGGTGAATAGTCTGGGAGCTGAGTTGCAGTGCTGTGCAGTATTTATGAAGGCCACTGTGAATAATTAATGGTTTAGCACAACTTTGAAAGCTCAGCCACAAACCTGTTTGTAAGATTGGCCCCAGACATGCAACGCTTTGCCAAGGAGTGATGCTGGTGTAGCTGTGGCCTGTGAGGGTCCTCAAAAGGCCATAGCTGGTTTGTCTCTGTCTGAGGAGAGGGCAGGAAACACATCCAGTGGTGGGACAAGGGTTTTGGGTCTTTAAGTTGAATGTTCCTCTATGGTTTGTGAATCAGATACTATTGCAGTGCTGTTGACTAAGATAAGTTGGCTGTTCCCAGCCTGTTGTTCCAGAGGAGGTTTAGCTTGGATATTAGGGAAAATTTCTTCATGGAAAGGGGTGTCAAGCACTGGCACCAGGGAAGTGGTGGAACCATTCTTCATGGAAGCATTATGATGCTGAGAGACGTGGTTTAGTGGTGGACTTGGCAGTGCTGGGTCAGTGTTTGGACTCCATGATCTTCGGGGTCTTATTCAACCTTAATGATTCTTTGATTCTAAATATGAAAACAATTTCCAAACCTTCAAGTTGAAACATGAGAAGTGTCCAGTTCTGACAGCAGATTCCTCTACAGAGCTGTATGTCTGATTTTCATGTTCTGCCCTTCCTCCACGAGCTGCGTTTTGAACAAAAGCAGAATGGAAATATTGCCGCTGTTTTTCAAAATGATCAAGCAGAGTGGGACAGGAACAGGGAAGGCTCTGTGTGTGTGAAAGTGGGAGCTGTGGTGTGTGTCAGGTGGTTTTATAAACATGGATTAATGGTCTCCAAAGCTCAATAAGGTGACTGCGTGATGTACCTGCTCGTTCAGAGGAGCTGAGAGCTTCAAGCACTTGTGTCATCATTCTTAAAGAGAGGGGGAAAGAAATAATCTTCATTTAAATGCATATAGTAGCTTTTCACTTGGGACTGAATGGAAAGTTTTTCTATTAAAATGCAAATGAAAGAATAAACTGTAACTCCAGATTTCTGCCTGAAAATTGATGTCTCCTCTCTGCATTGTGGCAACAGGGTGATCTGTGCCTTCAGAGTGCAAGTATTTTATCTTGATTTGGGGAAGAAGGGAGAGCAGGAGGGCAAGAAAAAGAGGTTTGAGATTTGGCGCCTCTAAAGGAATTGAGCCCCTTTTTGATATATTAGCACAGCACCGTGTCGTGCTTGGAAAAGAGGCTCAGAAAGGCAGCAGAAAAAGGAAAAGGGTGTTCCTGTGGGCAGTGCTGGTTTTGTGACTGTGGGGTTTCCTGCAACATGAACCATGCTGTGCCAGTGCAGGACACTCCTGCAGTACTGGACTGTCTCAGTATTCAAGTCTCAAAAGAAGAAGAGAAGGATCAGGGGTCATGTGTGGGCATGTGGGAGAGGCAAGAAACCAGCTCAGACTCTGCTGAACCACAGCTCTTCTCCATCCCAGGGGAAAATCCTGTGGGCACACACTTCTCTCTGGAACTCTACAGCAGGTTCTGTTCTCTCCTTGGGGCTTTTCAGCCTGGAGAAGAGAAGACTCTGGGAAGACCTTTCCAATACCTAAAGGGGCTCCAAGAGAGCTGGAGAGGGAATTTGGGCAAGGGCCTGGAGTGATAGGACAAGAGAGAATAGCTTTAAACTGAAGGAGGGCAGGGTTAGATGGGATATTAGGACCAAATTCTTCCCTGTGAGGGTGGTGAGGCACTTGTACAGGTTGTCTAGAGAAGCTGTGGTTGCCCCATCCCTGGAAGTGTCCAAGGCCAGGTTGGACAGGGCTTGGAGCAATCTGGGCTAGTGGGAGGTGTCCCCGGTCATGGGAGGGGTTGGGAACTGAATGATCTTTAAGGTTCCTTCCAACCCAAACCATGGTGTGATTCTGTGATTCTCAGCTCAAGAGGGTCAAGTGACCTTTTCAAGACCAAACAATTTTCATCACTTGTGAGCTTCATAGTTTGGAGGTAGAGGTTCCCCATTAAGGTCCAATCAAGCAGTTCAAGACTCAAATTATCTTGCAGAGCTGGTGTTGTATGATGACCAAAAGACACCCAAGCTGTGTCAAGCAAGCAGTGGAGAAGGGAGATCATGACTCCAGATGCTCCAGGATTGGAACTGGCTTTATAAGCAGAGTATTTCTGAGTGGTTACAAGGGCAGGTCTGATTTTGCAGAGGTGAGGAGAACAGACTGGGGTCAGGTCTGAACTCATCCCACCACACCTGGCATTCAAACAGGATGTCTGTGATAGGACGGGTATCATCCTGGGCTCTTCTGTCATCCAGAAGACTCAGTCATCTTCTGAAGTCATATGTTAGGTACACATGACAGCCCTACCTCTCCCCATCACTAAAACAAGAGAGGGAAGGTACCTCTGCTCCTCTGCTGTGTTCTCAACACCACCCTTTGCCTTCACAGACTCTGACACTCTCTGACCTCAAGCCAAAGAGGGGACCAGTGTCTGGTGGCACCCAGGTGACAATCACAGGCAACAACCTCAATGCAGGCAGCAATGTCATCGTGACCTTTGGGAGACAGCCCTGCCTCTTCTACAGGTACAGATGAGTCCTTCCTCCTGTTTGTGCCTGAGTGTGGAGGATGCGAGCAATCACAGTCAAGAGACCTCTGCAGCCCAGGCAACCTGTCCCTCAGATGTCTCCTTTGCCCGTGGTCATGCCTGTGCAGCAGTGGGACTTGTGCATTCTGCACCATGCACAGCCTTACTGAGCATGTTGTGGGGAGAGAGAGAATAGGATTTATTTCATTGTTTTGATTGGTATTTGATGTGCTTTTTCCCGTGGCCTCTTGTCAAATTTCACTACAATTCTCCACGGTCCCGCGCTTTGCTACTTGCTCTGGGAGTACGTCATTTAAAAGATTCATTTTCATGTCCCTGCTTTAGGAGAGGTGACAAAGAAAATCTGACAACATCAGTTCGAGGCATTAAACCACCTCCCTTTTATCCCAGAATAGTCCTGCAGTGCTAAGAAATGGATGATTTGCAACATTTTCGCTCTGGGTTGGCTCCTGTTCAATGGCAGTTCAGAGAAGCTTAATGTCAGTGTTACCTGCTGAATGTTCCCTGATCCCTGTGAGAATGAGCCTGAATCCCATTCCCAGGGGCTCCTGCAGCTCGAAACTACCCAGTGCAACACATTTGGCTGCCAGTAGTGGTGGAGGCTGAAGATGAAGCTGGCACATTTCTTCCATCATGTCCTTGGCAGAGGAGGGGCATATTCACAGGAGACCTGGGAGTGCTGCCCTGGGACAATGCCCTTCCCTCTTTTGGCTGTGGGGATCCTCTTTAGCTGCCTGTCAGGACTCTGGTGTGATTCAGCATCCTTAATTCAGGAGGGTGAAGTCACAGCTAGTGATTTAAAATGCCAAGTGGGAACAACAGCTGCTTGGAGATGCTTATTGAAGAGGCTGGATTTTAGGAAGGATTGAGCTTTGTCTTTCAGGGGAATTTGGAAAGCACCTGGAGGGTGCAGCCAGTGAAGGTGACTTGTATCCCCTTCTTGTAAGATGAGACTGCATCACAAATCACAGGGCTGGGGAAACTGGGGATGTTTGGAGCATGGAATCTTTGGCTTGTTGTGGAAGGAAAATACTGCTATAAAATATAGACCTGGAGCTGGTTTTGAGCCCAGCCAAAAGGGAAAGGTTTATGCAGGATCCACTTTGAGTATAGTCATTAAGTGCTTCCCACTGTATGAACACTTTCCAAAGGTCCCAGGCATGCTGCAAAGTGCACTTAAACAAGGCTTAGAGTCCTAATGCAAAGGAAACTTTATGGTCCCAGCCTGGAAGGCTGAGGTGCAAACACCCCTTTAATGAGCTGCTGCTGCATCTGTCCACAGGCAGGAAGGAAACATCCATAGCATATTTAATCACAGAGAAATACTTCTGGAGGCAGGTCGGGTTTGGACTTCCCTTGGGGTTCAGTTTTCACTCTGAGACCTGAGAAATGATGGCTTTTGTGGTTTTGTTTAGTGAAAAGGCAATGCCACTTCCTCAGATAGACAGTTCACAGCATATTCCTGCAGCAGTGAGTTTCACCACTTCACAGTACTTAGGTTTGGGTCACAGGACATAAGAAGGAGTAGTTGGGCTCTCTTTGACACCATTTGATTTGCTGCTGGTAGCACCTGGTTTATATTTACTTGTTTCTGCTCCCAGGAGATCCACCAAGCACATTGTCTGTAACACCACTGCCTCCTATGAGGGCTTTGAGAAGGTGAAGGTGTCTGTGAGAGTGGACAAGGCCAAGATACATCAGGAGCTGCACTATGAATATGTAGAGGATCCAACCATCCTGAGGATTGAGCCTGAGTGGAGCATCTTCAGGTAAGCATCCCATGGGAACCCCCTGCCACCTCCCGTGGTTTTCCAGTGTAAAACAGCTGGGATAACGTTGGTCTGTGGTGCAGAAAACTGTTTTCCAAGTGTTCTGTTCACTAAGAGTTTGAGCAGAGCTACTTCCCAGACCCCAACACCATGAGGGCTGCTGAATTTTCCTCCTGGGAAGACTAAAAGTCTAGTAGTGAACCTTGTGTGGTTGTAACACCTTGGTTGTCCACTGTGTGTCTGTGCCCATGGATACCCTGGGACAAAATATCCACAGATCCTAGTGAGGGATGGGCAGGAGCAGGGTCTTTTCTCCAAACAAACTCTGCGTAGTCCAGACCTAAATGATCCTTCTTGCCGCCTTCACTATCAGAACAAAACTTCTTGGTTTAATGTAGCAACTGCTAATGCTCACCAGAATCCTTGGAGGCTCCATGCTTTCATGACAAAGGTGGGTGCAGCAAGTCCCCAGCCTAGGGTTTAAGATTTCACCCTCTTTTCTGCAGCCCAAGGTTTATCTCCAGCACGAGGATGTTCCCTGAGTGACACTTACAGACCTCTGGGGCTGGTTAAACTACACAGTTGTATCCATAAAACCTGCAATTCCTAGAGCTGTTTTTCAGGTCCCATTGGGATGGACCCACAGCTTTGCATGGCAGCAGGACAAGTCACTGATCCCTTAAACCCAGCCATAAAGGTCATAACTGTGCTTGGAGAAGTGAATCTCCCTTAGGTTTGAAAACAGAAATTCCTACCTTTCCCACAGCCTTCATGGATTTGCAACTTCTGCATTTCCCTCAGCCTTCATGGATTTGATGCTTTAGAACTAAGCATTGCTGGTTTGGGCATCACACCTGAAAGCCCCAGGGCTCTGTCCTGAGATGAAACACAAAGGGATTCCTGTTCCCTGCCCTATCCTACAGCTTTCTCCTCATTAGGGATCCCTTTTCCTCTTCACCCCATGGATGCTGCTTTGGTGAATTCAGAGGGTTCACATGAAGGTGTCTGAGAGCAGCACTTGCCCTGGTTGTGGAAGGCATCAAAGTGATCCCCAAACACTTTCAGAAGCCTGCAGGAATGGCCCCAGAAAAGGAGGAATTGGTCATTAAATGCACTGATATTTCCTTGAAAAGATACAAAATGAGGAATCTGAGTCTCCCCTCATTCATCCACAGCAGCTCTCTGCTTCCCTGTCAAACTGGACTGATTGGAATATCTGGGGATTAGGAGCAGGGCTTGTAAATCCCCCCAGTTCAGCTCCCATCCCAAGGATGTTTTCACAAATCAATTAGTGCCTTTAATTACCGTGAGGGAATTTACTGATTTAGCTGGATTGAGTCTTTGCACATTGGGCTTGAAGCTTTAGTCTCGGGATTTTCCATTTGGGGTTTTTATTTCCAGGCACAGTCCAGGTTATCAGTGAAATGAGAAATCACTTTACTCCTTTCCTTATTAAAGTGAGTTCAGTGCTGCTTAAAAGGTGCAAGATTGACAGCCTAGGAGAGTGAATTCTCTAATATCCCCAGGAAAGCTGCAGTGCGGGGACCTTTCTCCATCTGGCCTCAGGTGTGGCTGGGAGGTGAGAGGTTCTTCAGAGCCTGTTTGTTCCTTGGTTTCTCTGCTAAAGCTGCCAGAAAGAGATGAAGAAGCAGCCAAGGAGATGCTTCAGGTGTATTGGCAAAGCTTTGTCCAGTCTGGAGGTGCAGGGACTCTGTGTCCCATTGCTTGATGAATTGGATATCCCATCCCAACTCCCCGAATACAGGAAATTAGGATGAAGTTCTTGTTTGGGGAATACCAGCTTATTTGTGTGGTGTGTGGCTGCTAGGATGGATGACTGGGACTTCACCTGTCTCTTCATTCATGGAATCATAGAGTCAGTAAGGATGGAAAAGACCTCTAAAATCTTTGAGTCCAATATTTAACCTGACATACTAAATCATATTCCCAAGTGACCCATCCACACACCTTTTGAACACTTTCAGGGATAATTTGAACACCTCCAGGGAGGAAACACCTTCAGGTACAACCTCTACCCTTTGCTTTCTTCAGTGTGAGAAATCAGAAAGCACCTATCTGTGCAATAACAGGAGTCTCATTTTAACCAGACCCACCCAATCCCATCCTCTGTCTTGTGCACTTTTGAGCCATTCCAAAGGTACATAACCTTGGAAAGGGGTGTAGAGGGAGAAGATGGAATATGCAGAATTACCACGATGGTTCAGGATGTCAGGGACAGTTGTAAGCCCCATAACTGTGGAACTCCACCCAGCAAGTCATGATGGGGACAAGCACCACTGTAAGCATCTCCACACAGAGCTGGCTGAAAGCACAGCCAACCCCAGTCCTGAGAATGAAGGAAGGAATAAGTTAGACAGGACATTTGGATGTGGAGGCCGTTTCTCAGTATATTAGTTATGTGGAATGATTCATTACAGCAAATCCACAGTGCTGCTCTGATCCATCACTCCTGGCTGTGGGGCTGAGCTGCTCTCACAGAGAGATGATTGCTACTAAACCAGCTTTGCAAAAGCAGTGATTGCACGTACCAAGCCTGGCTTAAAACCTTTTCAAGTGCCATTTTCCAAGACAATAAAGAAAAGATTACTGCTAATTTACTCCTATAGCCAAAAAAAAGAAAAAAGAAGGAGTCACACTGGGCTGGCAGGTAAATAGAATTTTATGAGGCTCTGTTAATACTTTTGATCTGGGTTTGATTTGAGTTATGTCCAGCAATTACCTGAGTCTGCAGAGAGAAAATTATACTCAGAGCTTTTGGGGCAATAAAGAGTTAAATTCAGAAAGTGCTTGGCACTTCTTGTCATTTTTCTGGGCAGCACCAGGTCTCCAGGCTCTGACCTGACCTGGTCAAGAAGTCAATGTGAGTGGACATTCAGTTGCAGGCTCCAAAGCCAATGGCTGGTGGTTTTCAAGGCAAGGAACAGTTAAATTTACAGGATTTTCAAGCCAGAGAGGGCTTGGAGGAGACTTTTGTCTTCAGCAAACACCTTTTTTCCCCCCTCTCTCTGCTCCTCTGCTGTGGCTGTGTTTAATATCTGTGGTCTGAGCCTGCAAGCTCAGTTTCCAAACCAAATACAGAATTTTTAACACGTGGGTTTAAAACTGTGTGCACAGACTCGGTTGATTAAATAAAGGGATTTATGATTATATAGACACACTCACATATCTGTATGTGTGTGCACACATTGGATGTGTCTGGAACATGTTAAACTTTTGGCTGAGTAAAGATTCAAAATCCCTTCTTGTTTGGATCAGCAGAGATTAATAATGATGCTGATAGTAATAATATAATAGTAATTATTGTTATGAAGGCTCACAGCCAAAAATCCAGAAGAACCAGAACGGTGGAGAAAGAACAACTTAGTTAATTTAAGTCTCTTCTGGTTTCTGGTGAGCGAGTTCTCCTGATATTTCTCCTGAGGATATCAGGAATTCTTACTGTGAAGGTGAATTTTGGAGAGAGAGTAATTTTTGATGTAAGTCTCTTGTAAGTTGGCGTCTGACTTCAGAAGAGATCCCCTGTGCTTTCAAGAGAACTCAACCAGCCAAGCAGATCTCATGGAAGTGGCAAAATGTGGGTTTGCTCCATAAAATTTCCCATTAGGGATTTGCCATCACAGCCGATGGTTTCAGAGAGCAAGAACTTGAGATACCGTGCAGAACTTGAGGTCAAATATTGCCCTAACCATGGACTACTCCAGACATTAATTGAATGAAAGACCACGAAGAACCCCTCGGGGAAGGGTCACAGGAACACCTGCTGAAGGATGTGGTTGTGCCAATTCTCTTTGGATAAACCAAAACTGTTTGGTTTGTGACTGTGGGGGCAGCTGGAGGGGCTCAAACACAGTCCCTGGTGTCTGTGCCCAGCTCACTGAAACCTGATAGCTATTCTGGGAGCAGGGATGTCTGTTTGCATTCATTCCTACCTCCCCATCTGATTAATAATGGAAGATAAACGAGGAACATGGAAAACAAAGGTCAGAAATGGGGGACTCTTGGCTTCATCCTCGCAGAGTGTTTATTCTCTGGTGTTTTCTCATTTATAATGCACGTGTTCCACCTTTCCTGTGTTTAGATTTACCTGGAGGCAGGAAAGGATTTCTAACCTTTCTTTTCACAATCCCTTCCATTTCCACATGGCCTCCCATTCCCAGAAGGAAATGAGTTACATCCTGGACAGTTTCCAGGGGGAGTTACAGAGGCAGGTGCTGACTCCGATGAGAGCACTCCTCACCCTGGGAAGCTCTCAGAGATGGGGCTGTTGCTACTGATATTTCCTCATCCTGTCCTGGCTCTGTGAGTCCCAACAGCTGCAGGTTTTGTGTTCTTGGATAACTCTTCTCCCTTGCATTTTGTTGCCCCCACCAAATGGCGCAAAGGGAGAGCTCACCCTGGTAGAGCAAGGCTGCTCCAATTTGGGATAGCCAAAACTGCCTGTGGAGGACCCTTTCCCTTAAAAACCCAACCCTATTGAAGCCTGGGAATGGTCCTTTGCAGTTTCCTCCCTCCCTCCCCAGTGCTCCCCAAAGTCCCACAATCAGCACCGCTGGCTGCAGCTGGAAGAGGCAGGGAAAGGAGAGAAGGGTGTCTCTGAAAGCTGTTTCCTTCTGGTGACAGTGATTGCAGGGAATGAGAAGGGCTCCCTCTACATCTCCCCATCTTAAGCTGGGCTGAGAGAGGAATCAGAAAAGTGAGGAAATCTCCCAGATGCTTGTTGGTTGTGGCTTGTAGGAATTGGCTTTCTCAGGAAATCGGTCTTTATCTGATCAAAGGGACACAGCAACAGGAAATCTCTGTTCTGTCACATGCTGGATCCAACTCCACGTGGAAACCAAGCCAATCCCTTCTGGACACCAAGGCTGAAGACTTTGGCTTGGTTTCTCCTACATTCTGTGGGACTGAGCTCCTCAGCAGCACCAAAGAATGTTCACTGAGGTGGCATTTTCTTATCAGGGTGATGTTTGGTAGCAGGTTTAATATGCAGGATGGGACTACAGACCTCAACCAAGGTAGCAAGTTTTCCTCAAGAGCTGCTTGGATGGGCCGGTATCTATAAGGGCTTTTGGTTTGGGCACTGAACAGGTTCCCCAGTGAAGTGCTCATGGCCCCAATCTGCCAGAGTTCAAGGAACACTTAAGCAATGCCTTCGGACACGTGGTGGGATTGTTGGGCTGTCCTGTGCAGAACCAGGGATTGGACTTCAATGATCCTTGTGGGCCCCTTCCAACTCAGGGCATTCTATGACTGATGAAAGTGGTACAGGAGATACAGTCCATGGACTATTCTGAAGAGCCCCTGTTAAATCTCTGCTCTTCTTCCCATTGCCATCTCTTGTGGCTGCTGAGTCCTAACAGTGAAAAACACTCAGATGCTGCTTATGTGACAGTTTTTATTTATTTCTCTCCTTATGAAGGAATGAAAAATCATTTGTTTGGTTGGTTCTTCCTTTCCTCCTTATGGCACTGCAAGACATAGTCGGACACTTCGCAGCCAACATTTAGGAACACAGATCACCCACTGCTGGTCTCATCAGATCACCCACTGCTGGTCCCATCAGTCCTGATATCTGTTAGCTGGATTCATGCTTTTCTTCCCTTTCTTCTTCTCTAGTGGCAACACCCCTATTGCAGTGTGGGGGACTCACCTGGACCTCATCCAGAACCCTCAGATCCGGGCAAAGCACGGTGGAAAGGAGCATGTCAACGTGAGTGAGCCTGCTGGGCTGGGGAGGGGACAGCACCAGGGTGGGGTTAGGGGCTGGCTAACAGCTCTAGAGCTTGGAATTGCATCCCAAAACCAGGGCATGATGTGCTTCCAGAATAGTCCCTCATTCATGTATAGGACCAAAGAGGGAAAAGAGAGAGGTGTAATGAAGCTCCTGGTCTCCTCTAAGCCTGTTTCTTCTGCTGGCTCAAGGACATCTGTCCTCTCTCTTGGCACAGATATATTATATAAATAACAGGTATGTATAAATAACACACTGTTATTTATCAGCCATACCTGTGCATAAGAGGGCCCAAATTCATGTCATTAACTAAGCACGCTGTGGTCAGAATAATGCTCTTTGGTACTACTGTGCCCACCCCAAGGACTGATTGGGATCCTGCAAGAGTACCAGTTTAACCAGTCAGATTTACAGCCTAATTCAACTCTCAGTGACTGCTGAGGAATCAGAGACAGCTCTGAGGAGACCAGCAGAGACAAGGTCTGGGAGATAATTCACTCAGAAGGAGCCACTTGCCAGTAGCTGCTGAGCAGCTCCAGGTACAGCTGTAAAAGGTGTGAGTTTGGCACCTCCAGTTAGGAGGTTCAGGAATTAGGCAGCACCTCATGGTGCCTGCAGTGGGTTGGAGGATGAGACTGTACAACAGCATCTGAAAAGGTGTTGGCTGTGTAGGGGCATTTTCTGGGACCAAATGTGAAAGACCCTCCCAAAAAGACGAGGCACAAAAAATAGAAACCGCAGAGGATTAAGTGGGGTGGGGGTAAAAAGTCCAGGTTTTCTGCATTTCTCAAGTGTTCAGATTAATCCACGAGCTTACCACTAGACCACAAATAACCTACGGCCACACAGCAACAGCAAAACTGTTGTAGATCCAAAATGAAAATGCAGGAATATAAGGGGCAGATTCAATGGCATCTGTAGTTTGGAGATTGAGACACCTGAATTTCAGTTTTATCCCAGCTCTGCCATGAGCTAATATCCCCTTTCATAATCACAGAATCAACTAGGTTGGAAAAGAGTTCTGAGATCATCAAGCCAAACCCCAAGCAATTGGTTGCCCCTTGTGCCCCGTCAGATTTAGAATATATCTATGGGGTTTGGGTTCTGAATCTGATGTGCATCTTGATAGGGAGTCTCCCATGAACTCTGGAAGAACCCTGGCCCAGCTGATTATGCATATTCATAGGTGTGTTTGGGTAATGTGCTGCATTTCCTGGAGCAGCACAGCCAAAGCCTTCTCAGCTTTCCTGCAGGATGAGAAGCCTGCAGGACTTCTTCTCCCAGCAGACTCCAGCTTTTGTCTGACATTGTTTGCGTGGCCTCAAACAATGCTGTGCTGTGCAGATGATGAAGCCTATCCATCACCTCACATGTGCTCATGTGGAATTCAGTTTTGTGCTGGGAAGAGCTCCAGTGCCTTTTCTTCCCTGAAAAAGCTGCTGCAGCAAAGAGCATCTGACTGACTTCCCAATGTGAAACTGGCTGGTCCAAGTCACTTCTCTGCTGATTTGAACCAAAGGCCTGTTAGCCCTTGGGTTATGTCACTTGTGATAATTAATGTGGTCTCAATGCTGGAGGTATCAGACTAATTTGGAGAAGATTCTCGTGTCAAGCACAGCTGGGATCCCACAGAGCTTGTGTTGTTTCCCCAAGATCCTGTTGGCTCCTGGTGAGACCAGGATGCATTAGGTAGCAACTCTGATATGGAAAAAGGAAGGCTCAATTCCTAAAGGACAACAAGGTATCTAATTCCTAGTCCTTAGCCAGGGGAAAACACCTTTCACAATCTTTTACTCGTTTCTCAAATACACAAAACAAAGAAGGTTTTTTGGCAAGGCTGGAACCAAACTTCAGGGTCTCCTGAGACCTACCCTTTTGTCTTCTCCTCTCCACCTTCCTGGGATTCATGTCAGGTAACCTGATGTTCAAACTGGAATCTTGAGGACAACTGAGCACGCACTGGAGTTATCCTCAGGGTGTGAGATCTAATTGCTGTGTGACAGAGAGCCTTTGGCTAGTCTGTGTTGTATAAAAAATAAATAAAATGTCATATTTCCAGAAGGAGATGAAATTAAGGAAAGCTAGCAACCCCAGAGGCTGAGCAACCTCGAGGCGCAAGATGCCCAATTCAAGTGCAAATTTCTCCACACACACCTGCACCAGCAGAGCTTTCCTAACCCCTTCCCAGCCTTGATTTAGTAATGGGGAATGTGTTGAAGCAGTGGAGCACCAGCCTGTCCCACAATAACCCAGAAGTTCTGCTCCTCCCTGTCCCTCAGCAGTAGGTAGGGTAACGTGTCACTGGGTGCCACCTGCCTGCCAAGAGGGACATTTCCCACAAACACTCCTCATGTTGGGTTTCTTTCTGCAGAACTGTGAGGTGCAGAACAGCACAGAGATGACCTGCCAGGCCCCAGCGCTGGCTGTGGACCCCAACCACCACTCGGAGCTGGCTGAGCGCCCGGAGGAATTTGGCTTCATCCTTGACAACGTGCAGTCTCTGCTGATCCTCAACAAAACCAACTTCACCTACTACCCCAACCCCATCTTCGAGGTTTTCAATCCCTCAGGAATCCTGGAGCTGAAGCCAGGAAGTCCCATCATACTGAAGGTGAGATGTGGGGACCAAGGAATGGGTGAGGAAGGACAAATATGTTGCCTATTGCCTCTCTGTGCCTGCCAGCACCCCACAAATCATGGTGGCATCCCAATTACATCCCAGAAATCCTTGCCCCTACCATATGGCATCTTACCAGTCACCATCTGCAAACACCAACCACTGCCAATACCTGTAACCAAAAAATGTTCCCTCCTGCTGTAACTATCTATGTGCACCCTGAATTGGTACCAACTGCTGTTCACCAGAGAACATATTCTACTATTTCAACAGGAGCTGACAATTAAAGACCCAACTCTATTTCTTTTTTGGGGTCTGCAAGACCTTTCTCACCCCCTGTTTAAACCCAGACCAGTCCTATAATCTGCACAGCAAGACAGAGAAGGAATTTTTTGATGGAGCATCTCTGTGCCAGCTCTTTTATGTGGTGCAAATGCAAGGAGGTGATTGTGCCTGCAGAATGCTCCTTGCAGGTTTGGCAAGGGGTCTGCCTTCCTTGCCTGTGTTTTGTGAGGACTTTGTTGTCCAAGACTTAGATGTTACCTTTCTAATTCAGTTCCAGGGAGAGAAGAGCAGGACAGGCTGTTGTGACTGCTCTGAGCCCGCAGCCATCCATGCTGGCCTCTGCATGACTTCCTGAATTGGCTTTTCCTCTCTGTGTTAGCAAATGGTGAACTACAAATGTCACAACAGAACCACAAAATGGTTTGGCTTGGAAGGGACCTTAAAGACCATTTCATTTCAACCCCCCTGCCATGAACAGGGCCACCTTCCACTAGACCAGATTGCTCCAAGCCCTGTCCAGTCTGTCCTTGGACACTTCCAGGGATGGGGCATCCACAACTATCAAGTTCAATATCAAAATTTGTGTCCCAGGGCTGAACTAGAGGGGGAAGGAAAACTCTTTCCTAACATTTATTTGATTTTGTGGGGTGATATTCCTTCCTGTCCAGGGCAAGAACCTGATCCCACCAGTGGCAGGGGGCAATGCCAAGCTGAACTACACCGTTCTGGTTGGTGAGAAGCCCTGTGCAGTGACCGTGTCAGATGTGCAGCTGCTCTGTGAGTCCCCAAACCTCATCGGAAGGCACAAGGTGATGGTAAGTGGGGCTTGAGCCTCAGCCTGTCCTCCCTGGGTGGCTTGGGTGGGCACATCAATGCTGAAGAGCTGGGAGAGATCTTCAAGGGGTTTGTATCATCATTTGCCTTCCCACAAATATCAGGGCCCCTTTTCAATATGATATCCTCTTCAAGGGTAACTTGAAGAAGTAGAAGAGTAGAAGAATGACCTGGAGATCTTTGTGGACAGTGAAAATCTTGACATAATCAAAACCCTTTAGGAAAGCTTTCCCCTCTTCTGTTTTTTTATGGACTATATGACACCTTGATGCTCATGTGAGATCATATATGTAAAATGTTCCTACATGACACGCTTTGTTAAATTCAGCACAGCCCCCAGCAGTTACTGACATGCTGGTGGCTAAAATTTGCCTTAATGTAGGAAAGAAAAAAAATACAGGATATGTACAACAGTGTGACTGGACTGTGAGGGTTTGATATCTATGAAACTCAGTGTGCTCTGCACATCCTTCCTGGAACGTGTGAAGAATGGACCTAGTGCTTACGTCAGAGGGACCCTCTCCTCCTCTCCCAGCTGGTTTATTTACTCCTTCCTTGCTTTCCTCTCAGTCATTTGCATTCCTCGATGCTGTTGCTTGATAAACAGCACATCAGCAAACTCATTGGAGCTGTACCAAGCTGTGGGTGGAAAGAACAAAAGCTGACAACTGACATCAGTGTTTCTTATCCCTTGTGAACAACTTTTTTGTTGCCCTCCCAAAGCTGCATCTGTCACGTATTTTTTTATTTCAGTGCAGTGAGACTCATAGATGATGGAGACATGGCTCTTTAAAAAGAGAGTTTTCTGGGAACTTTTAGTAAACAGAGTTTAGGATGACTGTTTTGGGTCTTGTTTGGGATTGCTGCTGGGAGACCTCACACTGGCTACTTAACTTCTCCCTGCCAAAGTTTGTCATGTGGAAAATAGAGGTAATAATCCTTCTCAGCCATGCAAATATCCCAGGACTCTGGTTTCATTGTAAAGCACATAAAGACATTCCAAAAGGAGCAATAATAAAGTGAGAGGTTTTCTCTGTGTGAATACCAAAGCTTTTGAACACGGCAATGGGTGTTCCCTGCCATTTTCATAGATATAATTAAACATATGGTCAGTCAGAAGTGGGCAAAGCCAACCCTAGAGAGAGAAAACTCCAAGTCAGGTGAGCAATAATCAGTCCCTGGGAATCAGAGAGGATGAACACCTGGTCAGATCGTACTAATTGGGAAGACTCCCCTTCTCCTTCAGGTTGGGACAGTTTAACTGAAGCCAAAGATTAAAAAATAATCTCTTTTTGAGGATGCTGGTTAGAGGAGAGAGTGCTGGAAAGATGGGAAGGTGATGGCATTGAAGCCTGTTAACGAGCATTGATATTAGGGGCAAGTTACAGATTTTATTCAACTGCCAACACAGGGGACACACTTTGACAGCATCTGGGCTGGGAACCAAATGCAAAAGGTCACCTGTGATGGAGGCCATTCCTCAAAGATGGACTTTGCATCTGGAGCTCAGCAGGGGACAGCTGGGCTGGGAAATGTCTCCTCCAGCGTGGCACAGCACCTCTGTTGTTTGGGCTGGTACAAAAGGTATCCCTGTGTTTCACGTGAAGGTCCCTTTGATGGTCAGGAGAATTGACAGGTAGATCTCCCAGGTCCTCCTCCTGTTTCTGCTGATGATTTGCTGTGTGACCTTGAGTGGATTGTTGAACAAACGCTTTCCTGCAAAGTGAGGTGGCCAAGATCTGAGAGCAGGCCACATGAGTGAATCAACCATTGCAACACAGAGATTATTTCTAAGGGAAGGAGCGGTGACAATGACACACATTGATGTCAACATGCTTTTGATCTAGTTCAGCTGTCTTTTGTACAATGACAGCGTTAAACATTTGGGGAAAAAAATAGGAAAGAAATGAAAGGCCTGAGCAATGGTTAAAGAAAAGATTGACTAAAACTCAGAGGCAAGTTTTTTCCAAGGAAATGGAAGAGAAATGAGGAGGACCTATGAGTAACTATGCTGGAGAAGATCTGCCATGAAGATGTGGGATACATCTGAAGGGATCCTGGTGTCTAAACCAGGAATTCACAGTGGACTCCTTGTATAGTGAATGGAGAGATGGTCAAATGTAGCAATTGAAGTTCACGGCATGATTTCTGTCATCCCAACTTAGACACTTCGTTTGGCCAGGACAAAATTGCACCAGGAAGGACATGCTGGCCTGGTACAAGGACACTTCCACAGTCAGGTTTTACACAACAGGAACTCCTGAGCTGCTACAGGTGACCCCTAAGACTTTGTTGGAGAAAACTGATATCTGCCATAGTGGCCTTTAGAACAAATTCAAGATGAATAGGCTTAACTGGTGGCCAAACTGTTGTTTGGTAATATGAAGGGTTCATGTTCAAGTCTTCCGAACAGCTTTCTCTAGAACCACTCCATTGCCCAAGAAATAATGTAGGGTTGTATCTGCATATTTGCTTGTTTTCCTTGTAAGTGCTCAAAATAATATTGCAGCCTCATAGGCTTTCTTCTTCAAGAGACAGGTCCTCTCACATCATTGCAGTTTTACTTGCATGGATTGTGAGACTTTCCCAGTGCTGAAACCACCTTTAGAGAGGAATATACTTCATTAGACACCTGCTTTTAGGAGCCTAAATCCTCTCATAGTTAATGGAGAGCAATGGGAACTTCCACTGAATCAAACTCCTAATGTCAAAGGAGGTGTCAAAAGCAGCTCACATAAATCACATCCTGAAAGTGCTTTTTCTCTTTATTGACTCTGAAATCATGCTGGAATATCTAACTCGGATGTGCACGTGGAATATTTGTAGAGAGGAATTCCACCCATGGAGACGGGCTGTTCTCTGAGCTTTGAGGACAGACTTGTACTGGGATTTGGGATGGGGTTGTTTGATCCTAGTCTGGTACTCCTTGAATGGACTCATCTGACTGCAGGGCTTGGAGGAAAAGGGCCACTGCTAGAAAGAGAAAATGAAATAGGATGAATCCATTTATTGATGCACTGTGACAGGAAGGAAACTGTGCAAGCTTTTGGTGGGAGGGTTTGGAACAGTGGTCTGCAGTAAAAGGGAACAGCTTTAAGTGCATGGATCAGGATGTGAGTTTGGCAGATTGTCTGCTCCGTTGAGCAGATCACACCCCAGTCCCAAACCCCTGCCTTGAGCAGGTTTTATACCTGAGTTGGGCCTTGGATCTTGAAAAAGATGGAACAACAAGTTACTGCTGTCTCCTCAAGTGGCAAGGGTTGTTCCTTGGCCACTGAAGATGTTCCAAAGTCATCAGTGTTGTGCTACAGGAATGGCCATCTTTGTTACCTGGTCAGATAAATTTAGGTTTGGTTTCATTTCACATTGTGGGCATGGTTATCTTTCTAGAACCCGTCCCAAAATGGCACGAGAGGACCTTGTGGATGGAAATCAGGTATTTTCAGACATTCACTTTTGTCTTGTCCATGACATAAGAGTTGTAGCTGTGTAGTTTTGGCCAGGACTCACCAAAGAGCAGCCTACACCTGGTGGTAGAGCAAAACAGACATCTTCTCTGAAGCTGCAACTGGGACTGGAATAATTTATGGGAGATGGTGGGGTCACCCAGACTCTTGTCCCCAGAAAGGACTGTGGTGGTGAGCAGCTGGGAAACTCTTCATTAATTCATGACTTAGTTACATAGTCTCTTCTACCGGCTCCAACCCTTCTTCCTTGGGCCAGTTCCTTCTTCCTGCAACCTAGAGAGGAAACCTGAGTAGGTGCCTGAGCTGAGGCATGGGAGGCTTTGGGATTAAAGTGTGTACAGGCAGGCTGGAGACAGACTGATGAACTGAGAGCCAGCGGGATGAAGGACAAGGCTGGCCACGAGCCTTGGATGCAGGAGGTGTTTTCACCAGCTGCTGTGGGAGCTGGAAACATCAGGGATGCTCCTCCTAACAGAAGAAGAAAACAGGTTAATGGCATGCTGCAATGGTCCCAGCTGCAATGGGAGTAGGAAACCCTCAACCCTGTGGTCCTCATTTGTGCCTGGCATCAAGATTTTGCACTTTGTGCAGGCCCAGCTGTGCCTCTCAGGGACAGAGCTCAGCTGAGGTGAGGTGATGGGGCTCATCACCCATGTCACACTCCTTCAAGCTCTTTGCATGGCACCTTCCCAGCTTTATGCTGATCTATAATCAGTGTTCTCCAACCACAGCACAGTCCTACCGCCATTATTTTGTACTTCAGGCTACTCAGCAGAGCTTTCACCCCACCACTCAAACTGAGTCTACTCTACAAATAGCTTTGAACAACCCTTTAGCAGCCTTGAACAAGAAAGATCCTGTGGGATTACTTTTGAAAAGGGTGTTCATGTTGTAAAAATGGTCTCCTAAGAGATCTGCTTCAGTGGAACATTTTGTAGGGATTGCAGCAGGAATGGTTGAAGACTTTCTTTCTGGTTGTTAAAAGCAAGGTCTTCATGCAGCAACTTCTTCCAGAGGCTGGAAGCACCTCTGGGAACCTCTGAAAATGCATGGAGAACAAAAAGCTGTTTTCAGCGGTGACAGTCTGCACCATGCTAATGTGTGGCTAAGAAAGGGGCTGTAAAGGGCATGAGCCAGGCTTTGTGATCTTTGTTGGTTTTTTTTTTGACATCTCAGAGGCTTCCAGAGACAGTTTTATCTGGTGGAAGAGTCAAAAGAAAACAGTGACTCAGATTTCTGCAGTCCCACTGTACTAACTGGGTCAGGTGTCCCCTGCCCCGTTGTGGGGTTAGGACCCATCAGACCATAACCATGAGCTCTGTGTCTCTGTATAGTTTTGGACTAAGTGACATCAGTGTCCAGCAAAACAGAGTGTTCAGGACAAGGAATGGAAAACATGGAAAGAAGTCTGAACTGATGCCGAGCCAGGAAATTGAGACTGGTGACTGGTCTCACCACAAGTCCTTTGTTGGTTGGATTCATGGTCACTTTGTCAACAGAGGTGATTCTATATGACATTTCAGGCTTTTTGAAGTCATTCTTTATCAAAATACTTCCCTTTCTGGCTTGGGATACAAGAGGTCAACATTGACCCTTAGCCAAGGAGATGATGGAGTTCCTCTGTGTTCCTGCTCATCCCACAGTTTCAATGCAGCTCTTTCCTGCTTTCCCTCTAGGCTCGTGTAGGAGGGATGGAGTTCTCCCCAGGGATGGTCTACATCTCTCCAGACAGCCCCCTCAGCTTGCCAGCCATTGTCAGCATTGCAGTGGCTGGTGGGCTGCTCATCATATTCATCGTGGCTGTGCTGATCGCCTACAAGCGCAAATCCAGGGAGAGCGACCTCACTCTCAAGCGCCTGCAGATGCAGATGGACAACCTGGAGTCCAGGGTGGCACTGGAGTGCAAAGAAGGTAGGATGGGGAGGGCAGGCTGACACTGTCAGCATTGGTAGACAAGAGTCATCCAGCCACAAAGCTTTGAGCCAAAAGAGCAGAAGCAAAGAGAGTGTTGAGCCCCGTGGGTACAGCTCAAGCCTAGATCTCATGTGACTGTGTGTTTTCCCTGAGCCCAGCCTCCCTCCACCCTGTCCTAACTGCATTTGCTAACTCACAGTCCAGAGAAATCTTTGGCACAGGTGCCTGGGAAAAGGTTCTTGTCCATCACCCTCATCCTCTCCACATGTTGCTTCTCCAGCTGTCTCATGCATGTGGGTCTGAGGGCCTTTCCCATCATGGTGAGGGAGATCTGGGTTGTCATTGTAACAGGAGTTGTTCCTTTTCTCGTGCCAGCCTTTGCAGAGCTGCAGACAGATATCCACGAGCTGACAAGTGACCTGGATGGAGCCGGGATTCCTTTCCTCGATTACAGAACCTACACCATGAGGGTGCTTTTCCCTGGCATTGAAGATCATCCAGTCCTGAGGGATCTGGAGGTAAGAAATCAACATCTGCTTGTGAATCCTGTCACACCTCCCTGTTTGGTCCTGAATGCCAGAGATTCTGTGTCAGCTGTGGGGACAGGATGGCTCACTGCGTGTCCTGCTAGGGATAGAACAGCTCCTCAGGACCAAACCATGTGGAAAGGGAGAGATGACTGCTGCTGTCTTAGATCATAGAATTGTTAAGGTTGGAAAGACCTCTAAGATCATCAAGTCCAACCATTAACCCAGCACTGCCAATTCCACCACTAAACCATTTCCCCAAGTGCCATATCCACACTTCAGGGATTGTGATTCCACCTCTTCTCTGAGCAGCCTGTTCCAATGCCTGACCACCCTTGTAGTGAAGAAATATTTCCTAATATCCAATCTAAACCTCCCCTGGCACATCCTGAGGCCATTTCCTCTTGTCCTATCACCTGTCACCTGTTAAATTCTGCTTGATCACTCACTTATTTGAAAGACTCTCATAGTTCTGTGTGCATTAGGTCTACTCTTTTAAAGTTCTCCTTGGTTTCCAGCCTGCTGTGGCTTGATTTTTAGACTGGATTAATTAGTTACTGCTGTGTAGGGGCAAGGGAAAAGGTTGTATGGCAGAGCAGCATGCTTGCCTGTGCCACTCCAGCTTTGCATGACCCTCACACTACTGAGAGGCCAATTTGGTTATAAAAACCTGTATCAAAATAACCTCCTGTCACTGAAGGAGCTTCACCTTTGCTGCACTCTGTGGTTTGCAATGAGGTCAGAACACCACAGCATCAATCTGCCCATGCCCTGCCCACACCTTCCTCCTCCAGCCCAACTCTCTGAACAACAGTGGTGGGAGGACATTCAGGCATTGCCCACCACTGCTGGGATCTACACAGAGTTTGAAGGGAGCCCAGGTGAGTTGTGCCAGGCTAAAATCTGCTTCAGGCTCTGCTCTAGGAATACCTGGGCTGGAAAATCACGAGCTACACCATGGACAAGGCCAGGGAGGTTGCTGGCTGAGCTCTCTGCAAAGTCTTTGGCAGGTTCTGATCTTCAGAGAGGCTCTGGCATGGGCTGGTGAGATTTCTGGAGGCCAAGACTGGGGTTAGTTGGCAGGAAGGAGAAGCAGGAGCTGGCACAGGCAATCCCATGCTTGGCTGGCTGTGTAATCAGAGATGCCTGCTCGTCTTCGCTCCTTCCAGTCAGAAGAGCCAAAATTCATCAAATTATACAGGGAGAACCATTCAAAAACCTGATCTGTCAGCAAGGAGGACTTGTGGGACTGGGTAGGGAGCTGAGTTGCACATTGACTACTGTATATATTTGCCTTTGGGGTGCAGGTAAGCGGCCTCCAGCTGCTTTCCCTCAGGATGAGGAGCTCAATGAAATGAGGGGTGCTGAAGCTGCCCCTCACGTCTGCACACACACAAAATCTTTCATTATCCCCACAGCCAATTTCAATCCCTACATTCATTAACCCCGGACAGCTGATCACAGAATAGCATCTGACCCCTACAGAGGTCTTAGCACGGATGCTCCCATATGTAGATACACACAGAGCTAATGTTTCAATCCACCACCTTTGATCCCTTCTTCCTTTCATTCCATTCATTTTTTTTTCCTTAATCCTCTGCAAAGCTTCAACAGCTCTTTCAATGTCAACATCTTTGGTACCAACATGAAGGCAGCTCCCTTTCTGCTCCCTTCTCTGTAGCACCGAGTAGTTGCTATTTATTGCAAAAGGCCCCAGCACAGATCCTGCAGTGAGAAGGTCTTACTTATTTCCAGTTCATTTGCTAATTAACTGCTTCCAGATGCAGCACAAAATACTTTTTTTTTTTAATTCTCCATAATAACCCGAGGATAAACAATATTAAATGTTCAAGCAAGTGAGTTAGAAATAATTGTTGGCAGGATGGGTAGTAGTGGTTTGTTGGTTGGTTGGTTGTCTCAAGCAATTTAGGAAGCAATTGATTTGCTGTATGCAAAAAGAGTTAAGAACTCTCATTTTCAGAATTAAAAAGTAATGACTCTATAAGGGGCCTTGTATTAGTTGGTTGTTTAAACATACCAACTTTATTTTGTGTTAAAGTGCCACATTTGGTGGTTATCAATACTTACATGTCTCAGTGATATGTGTTCCTCGTTGGTGAAACCATCCAGCTTCCAGGGAAGGTTTTTCCAAGGGCTGGAACAGCTCCAGCAACATGGAGGAATGAGTTGGGGGGTCTCTATGGAAGCTCCACTTTTGTCTAGACTCAGAAGGACCAGCAAGGGTAAAGCCCAGCATGGACTGTGGATCCCAGGCTCTAGCATTGAGGTCCTAAATTCTTCTGTATAAAAACTAGTTCAGCAGCCCCTCATAGCTGAGAAATGTATTAGAGACGTACCAACCTCTCTGTCTCCAGACCACCTCACTTCCCAAGCCCATGGGATCTACTGCAGTGGGACCTGGTGTCCTCTCACACCTTCGTCTTCCTAGTTCCTCAAACCAAGGCATGATCACCGTCTCAGCCACTGCCTCACTGCATCTCTTCATCTCCTCAAAACTTGACCCCAGGCTTTCTTTCCCATTCACTTCCTTGTTGCCTCTCCTAAAGCTGAACCCCAAATCTCTGTAAGCAGGTTTCTTGCAGGGATTAGAAAGAAATTTTAGATGAAATTAGACCAAGACTTCAGTTTGACTAAAATAAAAACATAACGTGGTGTGGTATGACATCTAGGCATTAGAAATCCCTTTTTGGTGTGCTATTTAGAGAGGGAAACACAGGATTGGGAAAAATCCTGTAGGATTCTCCCAGGCTTCCTAATCATTAGATGATGTATGGACTCTCTTCCTCTCTTCCCTTAGCTGGAGGAGCTGGAGAGATGAGGGCAGAGAGGTCACAAAGGGTGTGCAACCCATCTGGGGAGGTCTGACAGTGGGTAACGAGGGGAAGGTATAAACTCGCTTTCTTCTCGTGCAGGTCCCTGGCTACAGGCAGGAACGGGTGGAGAAAGGCCTGAAGCTCTTTGCCCAGCTCATCAACAACAAGGTTTTCCTGCTGTCCTTCATCCGCACGCTCGAGTCCCAGCGCAGCTTCTCCATGCGGGACCGGGGCAATGTGGCCTCGCTGATCATGACAGTGCTGCAGAGCAAGCTGGAGTATGCCACTGATGTCCTCAAACAGCTCCTGGCTGACCTCATAGACAAAAACCTGGAGAGCAAGAACCACCCCAAGCTGCTGCTCCGGAGGTAAGGGTGGCTGGGGCTGGAGGGAGGTGGGCTGGGAAGCCTGTGCCCCACTGTCAAATCTTTGTCATCTTTGGAGAAATGGGGTGTCTGTGGATCTTGGTCCATCTCCTTCCTAATCAAGAAGTGGTTCATGATTAATAGTTAAGCACCGGGTTATGTTACAGTTAAGGAATTGAAAGTTCCTGAATGAAACTATCTCTGGATTTTAATAAATCCTCCAGGAAGCTTCATAAGGGCAGCAAGAGGCTCTGCTTCCTAATCCTTGTTTTGGACTGTTTGTGTGCCTAAGGTGTACATTTAGGCTTATTTTTCCTTTCAACCTGAAAACTCCAACTATGTTGGGTAGGACCTCTAATTATATCACAAAGAACAGGCTGTTTTATATCTCTGGTGAGAAGTATGTCAGCTTCTTCCATCTCCTGCCTGGGGTGTGGACTTCCCAGCTTTGTTTCTTGTTCCCTGATTACGGGCACGTGGAGAGTCTTCAGATGCATTGGGATCTCCTGTCTCTCTCAGAGCATCGGTGCTGGGAGTTTGTGGAAGCCAACACAAGAGCTGGTTTTATACAAGGGCACAAGTTTGGATTGGTGCTTCTTGACCTGGTCTAAGACCTAAACTCCCCAGTTCTGTGGGAAATCTTGAGTTAGAAACCTACTGCTCCGTACTTAATGTGCTTTTCCTGCCTAAGGAAGTGCTGGCTCTTCTCCCTTTTGGATCAGATTCATCTCCTTTTCACAGTCTGAACCAATCATTCTGATCCTAAGAAAAATCAGAGTGAGTCTTCTGGAGATGAATGGCCTTTGCTGCTGCTCAGAGCCACCTTTGAGGAGCCCTCAGCTGATTATGATGGATGGCTTGGGCAGGGAAGAGATCTCTGGTGCCTTCTGGGAGGCTTTTCCTGAGGCTCATGGCCCACTGTGGACAATTAGGGAGCAGAAGGCACTTCTGGCATTCAGGGCAGCAATGCCAGGGGCAGAGACTGGACTTTGCTTTGGTGTCACTGGACTCCCTGATGTGATTGAAGCCCTACAGCCTGGCTGGTGACCACCCTGCAGCTGTCCGCAGGCTCCCTCTCAGATGCTGGAAGGCGCTGCCTCCTCCCAGCTGTCTCCTTCCTTCATTTTCTGCTTTTTCATCCCCTTTCTCCATCTCTTTGTCTTCGCTGGTTGTTCATTACTGTCTCCTCCTGAGCACCCCATCTTTCCTCTTTCTCCTTCTTCCAGCTCTTTTCTAACTCTAAGCCACTTTGTTGGAAATCAGTTCTGGCTTTTGGAAGGACAGCCAGGGAACAGAGAAGGCACATCCACTGTTCCAAGCTCTCAAAACACGAGGAGAAATCAGAGATGTGGTTTGTGCTCCGAGATGGAGGTCCTGCCCTGAGCAGCAGCAGAACAGAACACATGAGTGTCTCAGTGCCTTGGGTCAGATGTTGGTGTGAGGTTCTCAGACAATTATTTGGAGCAGCTGGATTCATCTTGATGTTTTCCCTCCCCATGAGTCTGTGGATGAAAGGGAATCTTCCAACACCTTCCTGCAGTTTTGGAGGTATTTGACAGAAGGAAGGAGCTGGCAGAAGTGATTTTCCCACCTCACCTGATCCGGTGTTGGTCCCATATGACATCTACAGCCTCAAAAAGAGACATTCAGGACAGAGAACAAGAACAAACCCTGTGTGGCTTTGGTGAGAGCCAGGACAAGGAGGGCCTTGCCTTAATTCAACCAGGAAGAGACTTGTGTTTTCTTTTTGAGCAGAATCAGTGTAGGTACAGGAGCCAACACAGGTTTATCCTGTGCTCCCAGTGTCCACACCACATTTACAGGTCTGAGTCAGTCCTTCTGTAGGAAAAGTTCACCCTGAAGCCTCAAGCTGGATCTTTGATGGAGGAGAGAGTGTTCAAGGGCAAAAGGATGAGCTCTGTGAATGCTCCACATTGACACATTGAGGAGTGTAATCAGTCCCAAATGCCAGGGAGATAGGCAGTGCCAGATAGCTGTTCCCTAGTGATTTAGATCTGTCTTGAGTATTTATATAGCCTACTTGACATATGGCCCGGCTCTGAGCTCCTCATATTTGATGGATTTATCCTCTCTGAGCTCTTTTCAGAAGATTCCCTCAAATGTTGTCAACTCCATTTCATTGTTGAAGAAACTGAAAAACAGACATACAGGGATTTCTAGTCACAGGAGAATTAATAAGGCAGCAAGAATTTGCCTGTACATTCCCTAAAACAGAGCACTTAGGACGTGCTTAATCCTGGTATTGTCATGCCAGACCTTCCATGGGGCTCAGAGACCTGGACAGTAAGATGGACAAGATCAATATTTTCATTAATTCTTCAATACAACCAACATGACTAACTCATTTCTAATTTGCCTTCTCTCCCTCCCTTATTTTAGGACAGAGTCTGTGGCTGAGAAAATGCTCACCAACTGGTTCACCTTCCTTCTCTACAAGTTCCTCAAGGTAAGAGGAGCAGCGTGCCTGGAAAAACAGCTGCTTTAATGCCTTTCTTCTTGGTGAGGTTCAGCTGGGGCAAAAGGCTTTTTTTCCTCTGGAAGGAGGTCACTGCCTAATAGGAGATGGGCTGTTTTCTGATCCAGGGAGAATAAAGAGGGACGCTTTGTTAGAGAAGCAGCCCTATTGGTCTTTCTCTGGTACAGGGGTGGGATCTAAGGGTCAGTGCTGAAATGTGGAGGATTTCTGAGCCTGATTGAGACCTGTATGGGAAAATGCTCCCCTTTTACTCACAGACTGAAGTCTCCATCATGTGGTGACCCATTTTTTTGGTGTGTAGTGGCTGGAGATCTTCCACCCCAGTTCAGAGGCAGTACTGGGACCCAGTCCCAGCTGGAAGGACACTCACCAGCAAAAGAGTGAAAGAACCAAGTCGTTCCTCCTGGAAGGCCTCCTTGGGGTGGTGTGTGGTAAAAGAAAAAGTCTTTCAGCCTTTGAGGACTGCTGGGTGATGGCAATTTCCCCTTGGGGACCCACACAGAGCCCTAGGCAGGACAATTGCCAAGAGACCAAACTCAGAGCCAGCCTTTTAGAAAGGAGCTGGGCTTGCACCTCTCCCCTACTCCTGATGCACTTGCTAAACATCCTCACACCTTACAGCCTCATTTGGACAGAATAACCACCCTCTTCCTGGCAATTCAAGGCTTTACAAATAAGCCCCAATCCCCTGAGCCTTCCCCAGTTCAAGGATGAACACATGGGAAAGTTTTGAAGGTCCCTGGAAGGTAATTTCAGTGCCTTCAGTATCAGATCCCTGCTTTCAGCTGAAAGGAAAGGATATAAGGAGGTGACTCTCTAAAGAGCTGCTTTTATAATAGGCTTTTTTCACCCCACTCAGCTACTTGTCTTCTTGCCTTAGCCTGAACAGAGGCCTGATAAGGGCAGGAGACAGGCACACAGAAGCAATATGCTGCTGGCAGATAAGCTAATTAAGTGGGAGACAGGTGTAGGAACTGAAAAAGGGGCCACTTTGCTTCTGATTATTAACTTGTTTTCCCTGGGATTTACACCAGGGAACAATGACCCCACTCCCTGAGCTGGGACACACTGCAGGGGGAGAGAGTGAGGAGGGGAGGATGGAGGGATGAAGGGGGAAAGAAAGAGGGGAAATCTGAGGAGGGGTTCATGGCAGAGAATGTGCTGAGGCAGGAGAGGCTGGCAAAGTGTGGGAAGAGGAGTGCAGGGGGTGTGAATGATGAGGGGAAGTTAGGGAGAGGAGTTTGCTGGCCCTGCCTCTGTGCTGCTTGTTGCTGTCCTGGGTGGGCTCCACTTATCTGATATCTCCAGTGCAACCTCACAGATCCAGGGGTATTTCAGCTCTGGTCACGGAGCTGCTCCTGCCTGAGCATCCCTATTTTCCTCCAGCACAAGTGCTCAGGGAGACTGTGGGCTCTGCCCAGACAGCCAGGATGGAGCACCAGCAATCCATCTCCCTTTCAGATCTGCCTCCAGGTCCTCTGGAACCCATCCCACCAGTGCAGAGCTTCGGTCTGCTGGCACTGACTGGGAGAGCTCCTGCGAGGCTCTGCTAGTCCCAGCGTTGCCAGGGAGCACTGACACCTTTGTCCTATAACAGGACACTTGGTTTTCCAGGGCTGGTTGCACTCTGTGGAAGTGGAGGGTCACCTCTGTCCCTGGGCTGTGTGGAACAGACTCATGTATTGGTCTTGAGAGATCTGGAATGGCAAGCCATGGCAGTCACTGAGATGCTGCACAGGTTTGGCTCTCACCTCTGCTCCTCTTGTGTCACCTCATGGTTGTCTGTCATCCCTGCAGGAGTGTGCTGGAGAACCTCTCTTCTCCCTTTTCTGTGCCATCAAGCAGCAGATGGAAAAGGGTCCCATCGACTCCATCACTGGGGAGGCTCGGTACTCACTGAGTGAGGACAAGCTCATCCGACAGCAGATCGACTACAAGACACTGGTGAGTGCTCTGAGCTCCTGTGGGCTTGTCCAGAACCTTCCAGTAAGAGGGGATTTAGAGAAAAGAAGCCAGTGGTGGGCATGGTGACCCTCTGGGATGATTTATCCCTGTATCGCAGCAGGGAAACTCTGCTGAAAACTCAAATTCAACATCTGCTTCTCCCCTGAGGATTTCAGCATCAAGGGATGTGTGGGAGGTACACAGTCGAGGGATCTATTAGGTGTGCTCTAGAACTAGTGCAGCCATTGCTCTTGGGAAAGCACAAGTCAAAGAAAAAGGAACTTGATTTAAAGATTTCAAGGGAAAGAAGACTAATCCCTGTCACTGAGTCATTTGCCTCAAAATGGAATTGTCTGCATGGTGCAAGATATACATTGCCTATGTGCAGCTTTAGCTTCTTCTCTGAGATTACACCCTTTTCCCACTTGATTAAAGAGCATCAATTAAAGGGCATTAGATATCTCTTCTTAGTGTGTTTTTGGGCCTTCATTCTTTCCTGGATGCACTAAATCCACTGAGCTTCTTAGTCTCTGTGGGATAAAGATCACTTTCTCAATCTTCAATGATCCTTGTAATTTTTCTATTTCCCATGTCTTTGTTCTCAGAAAACCCCAACCCCAAATTTTAGGATGGTCAGAAGATGCTCTAAACTGATCAGATTGTTTTATGTGCAGTTTCAAATGAGGGATGTTCATGTCACTTAACTCTAGATAGCTGGAAAACTGTGTCCAAACATAGAATCACAGAATGGTTTGGGTTGGAAAGGACCTCAAAGATCATCCAGTTCCAACCCCCAGTCGATGTTGGCTCCTTGACCTGTCTTAAGCCTTGGCTCAGGTGGGCTGATGTTGAAATGCCTGCTTGTCTTCAGTCTCGAGCTGAGCTTTGATTGAATCCAGGTCTGATGGGGGCTTAGGCTTCATTCTTAACTGAAACCACAGTTTTATTTTGCGTATTAAAAACGTGACTTTCCTATGAAATCAGCAGCGTAGTGCTCCTTTGCTGTTCCATGTGATTGTCTAGCAATTGAGAGGCTGATCTCACATGGAGAGAGTGAGCAGAAGGAAGGAAAACACAGACACCGAGCGATCACTTTCACCGAAGGAAATCCTCCCCAGATCCTTTTAGGCTTGCTAGAAAGCAGCCAGCAAAGGGTAGTAATTATACACCAGCCTGAACAAAGCTCTCCTCCTTCCCTTTGTGCTGTTTGATGTTAATCAGCTCTCCCTCTTACATCTCAAGAGCAGACAAATATATCCCGATAGGAATCTCAGCAGATTTGCAGAGATCAGCTTCGGTGAAGGAGATTAAGAAGCAGCAGAATGTGAATAGGACTGTTCCTTGTTTCTGTTTCTCTTTATTTCTCGTTTATTTTCTACCTTCCTTGAGCAGTCTGACATATTTTATTAAAAATATGCAGTAATGAAATACAGCTAGAACTTATTTAATGTTTGTAATATGGGGATTCCCTTGGTGTTTCCTGCTCTTTATCACCCCTGTGAGTTTGCTGGGTATGGGACTAAAATTCCCTGGCATTTTCACACATCATAAGGGCTAGATAATTGCTCGGCTGAGTTCAATCCCAATTCCAGCAGAGTGGCACATGGAAACAGGCTGTTATTCCAAGAAGACAAGGCCTAGACTCCTTTTGGAAGGCACAGCTGATCATGAAGGTCTTTTCTAAAGTAAATGATTCTATGATTTATTCTTCAGCCTTCATTAATCATGACCTGGAAAAGATAAAGCTTCGGCGTGACCTAATTGTGTCTTTCTGGTACCTGACAGGAGCCCACATAAAAGATGGAGAAATTGATTGGCAATACCAGGGAGTGACAGGACAAGGAGAGCAGCTTCAAACTGACAGAGAGTGGGTTTAGTGTAGATGTTAGGAAAAAATCTTTACTGTGAGGGTAGGCAGGCCCTGGCACAGGTTGCCGAGAGAAACTGTGGCTGCCTCATCCGTGGAAGTGTTCAAGGCCAGGTTGGATGGGGCTTGGAGAAACCTGGGCTAGTGGAACATGTCCCTGCCCATGGCAGGGAGTTGGAATTTGATGATCTTTAAGGTCCCTTCCAGCCTGAACCAATTTATGATTCTATTTTATGACCTAATACTTTAAAACATAGTTTTGAATATGGCTTGAGTGAAAGGCAGATCCAAAGGAATTGACTCATCCCGAGAGAAAAAAATATAAAGAAGACGGCACGTTCAGACACCTGGAATTAATCGATTTTACAATACATGTCTCATGCACTAAATTTAGATTGTTTTGCTCTGGTTTCTCTCCAAACCAGGTAGCTCCAAATTGCTGTCTGCCAGGTCCTACAGGTCTCCAAAGAAGCAACAGGGTTTTTGCATTCTATAGCAACAGTTCCTGTGCTTACAAGGGATTTTTCAGCCCAGGAGAAACCAAGGCACTCACAGATGTGATTTGCCAGAATAAATGGCTGCAGCTAAACAGTAGGTCTTCCCCAAGCTGTGAACCCCAGAGAAACCCCCTCTTGTGTTAGTGCCTTCATTACCAGTCTGTGCTCATCATCCCTGGTCTGCAGGGCCCTTAAAACCCAGCTACATTATTCCAGGCAGATCTCATCCCTGCTGGCTGCCATCTGCCTTTGCCAGAATCCATGGGATTTTTAGCCATTCACCAAATGTGAATCCAGATGCAAAAACTTCACTCCTCCTGCCACTGCTCTGCCACCACTGGGAGATGAAGAACCATCCATCTCCTGCATCAGCTTCAATTCTTTTGGTACAAATAACACTGGAGAGCAAAGACCTCCATGTGCTGGAAGCTGTCAGGAGTGTTGGCTGATGAGTGCTCTGGGTGATAGGGAGGAGATGCCCAGAACGTCTCGAGCAGTGACATGCCCTGTGTGGTCCCTGAATACTTTGGTGGCTTCAGTGCTGACAGCCTGATTGGATTCTCTCTCCTGAGAATATATTCCAGATGGATAAAGATACTTTCGGCTGCCTTTGGCTAAGGCTTTTCAGGGAGTTTGGTGGTTGGAAGAAAGTCACTGTCAAGATATTGGAACAGAGAAATTGCTGACACCCCATCCCTGCAAGTGTTCAAGGTCGGGTTGGGCAGGGCTTGGAGCAACCTGGGCTAGTGGGAGGTGTCCCTGCCCATGGCAGGGGGTTGGAACAAGATGAGCTTTAAGGTCCCTTCCAACCTGAACCATTCTATGATTCTATAATTTTATGATACCAGAAGGCTTTCCTATGCTTGGCTTTTTTGGGGCTCCTTCTTTTTCTCCACCAAGCCTCTCTGTATGCAAACCCTCTTGAACCCTCCAGCCCAATCTAGGAGGGAGAGAAGGATTTCATTCCCTAGGAGAGAAATCGTAGTGACATCCACATCTCAGGTCAGAGCACTCAAACCGCAGAGGACTCAGAGCCATATGAGTAGTCACAAGCTGTGCCTTTATTATTTAAATGCCAGTAATCTGTAAGGGCCACCAGGGCTTAGCTGGGCTAAGCTTTGAGTGTATATAAGACAGAGAAAGTTCATGTCTGGAAGGGCTGGCAGATAAAAAAAGCCCAAGGATGTAGAAAAAGGTCAGTAAACACAAATCCAGTGAGATTACATGTCCCAAGGTCATACAGAGTCAGTGGAAGAGCAGGGCTCAGAGATTGCTGCTCCATGTGCTCTCAATCCCATTCCTTTTCATATTGACCCCAAAACTGCCACATCCTTATGTGACATAAACCTCAGTCCATGACAGAACAGAAGTGCCAAGTGCTGGTGCCCTATCTGTGCCTAAACATTCACATCCTTGAGTGACACTGAAGTCTCTTCTCCCCTTCCTCCACTTTGCCAGCTCTGCCCCTCAGAAGCCACGTGGTGGGTGATGGGGCAGCACCAGTGACTGCATTTAGGAGATCAGCATTGCAAAACTTCTCTCAGAGTGACTAATCCTGTAGGAATACAACGCAGGCCATCACAGGGTCTCTTCCCCACCAGCTGACATCAAAGATTCCAAGAGAACAGCTGGAAAACACCAATGGAGAGCTGATGTGAAACCTGGGGCACATATGCCAAAGGCACTGTGCTCTGGGAAAGGTGTTGGTTTCTGTAAGTGATGTTTGAATTCCTCAAAATGTTGAAAGGAGACTCCTGATGGTCACTGTAATGAGCACGTGGGAGTTCAGGAGTTTACATCAGCTCCCCCATCTCTGCTTGAAACCACTGAGAGCAAACTTCTTTCAAATGTTGCCTTCCCTGCTCCTTCTTATTCCAACTGAGCTGGAAAAGGGGAAAGCAAGAGCTGCTGTAGTCAAGGCATGAATGGCTGTGTCTCACTCAGGCAGAGTTTTCTGACACCCTCCAAAGTTGGCACCCAGTGAAATTCAAGGATAACCAAGTTAGAGGATCAAATCACCATTGTCACCTTCCAGCTGGATGGTGGGTGCCGGTGTGGTGGACACTGTTGGGTCTTCTGCACCAGTTGTTGGCCTGGCAGAGCAGCCCAGATGGTTCTAAAGAGCACCTTATGTTGGAGACTGAACTGGAGTCCAGCTGTTTGCATCAGAGATTAATCACAGCACAGATCTTGCTGTGATTGGCATCGGTTCATTTCACCTCCGCTGAGATCAGATCACTGAGAGACACCTGCAGAGCACTTTGGTCTCCAAAATCATGTGTGAGCCCCATAACACTCTCAAAAGAGCTGTCCCAGCCTGTCATCACTGCTCCATTTCCCTACAGGTGCATAGTAGAATAATTTAGATTGGAAAACACCTTTAGGATTATCAAGTCCAACCATAACCCTAAAACCAGGCCAGGCTCCCAGCAATCGGCTGTTTATTTTTTGGATACACCCAAGGAGTTTGAAGAGGAAGAGGTTTCTGCAGGCAAGGAATGTTCATAACCCAGGAGGGCTGCACAGGGATCCATCAACTAATAACCTCAGCATTGGATGCATTTCAACAGTGCTTTTTACATATAATTCTGTGATCCTTTGAGATGAAAGATGCCACAGAACTGTAAATCTGTGCTGTTATTATTATCTGAATTGATGCTTCTTCAATACTTCTGGAAGTGACACATAAATAATAGCATTATGATCTAATCAATATCTCATATTTACATCTCCCCTTTCATCCAGCAAGATCACAGAGCCCTTTGTAAGCAGTATCTTCACAAGTCCCTCTTAGTTGAGCATAACATCACCAAAGGGAGCCTGGTGAGCCAGTGTGTAATTACTGATATGATTTCACCCTGTTCTGAGCAACTTTGAGTTCCCACTGCATCTTAGGAGGTGAAGATGGAAAACGATGGAGTTCCCAGCACCTCTTGTGCGCTACAGAAAGAAATTTACAGTCAAGATAAAATTTGTCTAAGGCACCAAAACTAACATGTCAGCACTTGTAAAAGCATCCCAGGAACATTTAATAACTGTATATAGCCTGGAGCATCAGTGAACACTCTTTTCAAGTGCAGAGGTGTGCTAAGTTTATAAAACTTTACAGACTTCACACTTCTGTAGCCAAAAGGGAGCAGAATGGTCAGCACAGACACGGCCAAGGGATAGCAGGGAGGCTGCTGTTAAACACTCTGTGTGTGTGTTTAAGGTGTCCCCCCCTTCACCACCCCACATGCTTTGCATTTACTCTTGGACAGAGTCTTTGGAGAAAATTAAGTTTTCCTTCAGAGAAAGAGAGGCCTCTCTAGCTGGGTCAATTTTCTTTTGCTATATGAGATAGCAGAGGTTGTTGATGTTGGCTTGTGTTTTATTTCTTAAGAAGCCCTGCATTTCAAATTAATAACATTCTTCTGAGAAGGGTCTGGTCAGTTCCATGGCTCTGTAGATGGACAAACTTAAGTCTTAGAGATTGAAGAGCATTTGCACCCCAATTATCAAAGCTGGGTGGCAATGCAAGGAGGCCACCACTGAATTAGGTCACCTTGCCAGCTCTCTAGGGAGCATGGAATGGGTCAGAGGCCAAGGAAAGCTCTGGAAAGCCCTGTGAATATCAGTTTGGCTCCAACTAGGGCCAGGCTTGATTACATTTTTAATGGATTCTATGCAAAGTGTGCATCAGTGACCATGTTGACAGAAAGCACCAGAACCCCTGAGCTGGTGCTCATGGGCTTTATGTTATTAAGAAAGAAATTCTTTGCTGTCGGGGTTGTGAGGCACAGAAACAGATTTCTCAGAGAAGCTGTGGCTGCCCCATCCCTGGAAATGTTCAAGGGCAGGTTGGACAGGGCTTGGAGCAACCTGGAATAGTGGAAAATGTCCTTGCCCCTGGCAGGGGAATTGGAATGAGATGATCTTTGCAGTCCCTTCCAACCCAAAGCATTCTGTGATTCTATGATTAAGTATAATGGAGGTTCCAGGGAAATGAGCCTCAAATCCAAAGGGCTGGTTCCACAGGTAGAGCAGTTTCAGCTCACAGGGATAAGTGATATGAGACCCCAGCTCAGAAAAGACTTCACTTCAGTCCTAAGTCATGGGCTGCAACATCTGGGAGCCCCCAGAGCCAAACACTGAGACACCTTTAATTCCCTGGCCACAGCCGTGGATACATGGAAGGTTCCTGTGTGAAACCAGATCTCTGTGCCCTCTTGAAGGAGGGAACACTCTCAATACCTATTTTTTTCCCACTATTGCATCCTAGATGGCTCGTAGGATGCAGACACCAGCAAGAGGGGCAACCAGAGGGTACCTGTGCTGCTGTGAAATGTGTGATGGGTCTCTCTGCCTCTCTCTCAGGTCCTGAGCTGTGTGAATCCAGACAACGTGAACAGCCCTGAGATCCCAGTGAAGATCCTGAACTGTGACACCATCACACAGGTCAAGGAGAAGATCCTCGATGCCATCTTCAAGAACGTGCCCTGCTCCCACCGGCCCAAAGCTGCTGATATGGATTTGGGTACGTGACTGACCCCAGGCAGGGGGAAAGGGGAGGGAGGAGATGGCCAAACTCCAACCAGACACTTTCCTGGGACAGGTGTCCCCACTCCAGGCTGAGTGTACCCTCTGCAAGGCAGAGCAGCAGCAGCAGCAAGAAGGTAGAGAAGACATTATGTTGATGTATATGCTCCTGGCTTCTGAAATCTTCTTGAGGTCTTAAAAAGACCAGCAGCCACCCTGCTTTTCTGCCCACAAAATTCAGCTTGGACAAGGGTGTGGAAAAGTCATGAGTGGAAAAGACTGTTCTTGCTGTCTTGCCATAGACCCCTGGAAAAAGAGTACTTGTAGCAAAGATGTTGGGAGGAGTGAGATGCCTGAATTTGGGGTCCACGGGCAGGTGTCATGCCACACCTGGAGGGTGTTGTGAAAACATGTGGAAGAGTCTGCTCAGGGCATGGCTGAGGTGTCTGGTGTGGGAATGGGGACTGTGCCAGAATATTCCCTCAGTGACCTTCACTGAAAGAGACTGGAGTGGAAAATGATGGAGTCTGTAAAACCCAGCAAAGTTGTAGAGGAACCAAAAGGAGAAGGAATGGATCGAGGCCAAGAAACAATTCACAGCAATAATGGAGACAGGAATGAGAGGTCAGGGATTAAAGTTAAGTGTCTATGTGTGTATTTATGGAGGGGATGGAGGGATTCCTGATAGGAGTTTCTCATGAAAGGCAGTTAGAATAATGAACCAAGCTGCCAAAAACAGCAGCAGTAAAGAACAGATCATATACATCATCAGGAAAGGACCCACAATGATTCTGGAGCTGCTGTGAGTCAGCAGAGGGATGGTGAGTGCTGTGGTGGGCAGGGGGGCAGGGAGGGCACGGTGCCAGGGCACAGCACACCTGAGGAATAGGGCTTAAAGTCGGATCTCTCCATCTGAACAGTGGCCACAGAGCCCACTGCCTTCAGATCTCAGACTGGGTGTGAGTGGAAAGTAGTTTGTGTTGCTGTGGGGATGAATGATGTGTTCATAATGCAGGGATACAGGAATTCTACCTGCCTGCTGCAAATGCCTGGGATGAACTTGACCTCCATAGGTCCCACTGGAGCTGTGACAACCAACAGACACAGCAGTGACCCTGTGTGCAGGGTCCCTGACAATTTTACAGCCAGGATTGTTGCAGTTTTAAGAAATACTGACCTCTTCAAGGCTGGGCAAGCAACCTGGTGTAGTGAAAGGTGTCCCTGTCCATGGCAAAAGGCTGGAACTAGTTGATCTTGGATCCAACCCAAACCATTCTGTGATTCTATGACCTCAGTGGTTCTGAGGACCAGAAAGTTCCAGAAAGTATGAGCACGTGCACCCCTCAGAGGACAGGCTTGCCCAATAGTGACAAGAGACTGGCTAATGAGCAGCTCTTTGAGCAGTAGCATTGATGGTGCAGATGGGGAATAAAAAACCCAAAACAAAACATAAAAAACCCTCCTTATCTAGTAGAAGAGTCTTGCAGCAACAATGTGGTCACTCCTTCAGCACAGCAGCTCCCAAGGTGGGAAGAGCAGGGATGGCATGAGTAGGATGTTCACATCCCAGCTTTTTCACAGGAACAGATGTTTGTTGGCACTGGGCATCCTTCAGGGAGGTGGAAGGCAGCAAGGGGAGAGCAGGAAGCACTACTGGCCATTAGGAATCACCACAGAGCTCTCAAGATCAACCTGCCCCAGGCTGAACACTCAGGATTGCAGAGGGGCTGGATCAGCCCCTGCTCACAGTATGTTGGAGCAGATGACTGCAATCTGGCTTGAAATCGAGGGCTTTTAAACAGCAGCATCATTTTCTACTACCATTACAGTTTCCAGGGCTTTCTGGCCATGCCAGGCCAGATTGCTCACATGGAAGAAAGTGTTTCAAACAAGCTAATGAGTTGTTGTGAGTTGTTAAATGCAGGGGAGCTCCAGGCACAGGGACTTGTGTGTGTCACAGATGTCATAATGTTTGGCAGCCACCCAGCAACTCATGGAGGGGGTTGTCAGCTGAAAGCACTTATTTTGGGCACCCTGAGGTTACATTTTAGTCCAAAGCCCCCAAATTGCAGCCTTCTGAGTAAAGGCCTCTTTCTACAGTGGTGATTTTTGTTATTATCATTTTTTGAAGCCCTCTCTGTAAATAAAATACCCAGTCTTTGGGAAAGCATTAAGGTGTGAGGATCACAAAACAGGAATTTGGCTTCATGCGGAGGCGTTTGCTCTTCCCTGTGTTTGGGATGTGTTTTGAAAGGGTCTGCTGAGGTGGTGGGAGCTGCCAGGTTGGCTGTTTCAGGCTCATTGTGGACCACGTCAGGCAAGTTCTCACTGCCTCACCAGCCGAGCAGGATTAAGGTGTGGAGTTCATTTAAACTGGAAATGTTTAAACTGGGTCTAACTGCAGGATGTAGAGATTAAGGCTGACAACTTGCACTAGTCTCTCCTGAAGACAAGCTGAGAGTTGGGGCAGTTCAACCTGGAGAAGAGAAGAGTTCAGGGAGACCTTAGAGCCCCTTCCAGTGCTTAAAGAGGCTCCAAGAGGGCTGGAGAGAGACTTTGGACAAGGGCCTGGAGTGACAGGATGAGGGGACAGGGTTTTAAACTAAAAAAGGGCAGGTTTAGATTAGATGTTAGGAGGAAATTCTTCCCTGTGAGGGTGGGCAGGCCCTGGCACAGGTTGCTCAGAGAAGCTGTGGCTGCCCCATCCTTGGAAGTGTCCAAGACCAGGCTGGACAGGGCTTGGAGCAACCTGGGCTAGTGGAAGGTGTCCCTGTCCATGGCAGGTGTTGGAACTAGATGATCTTTAAGGTCCTCTCCCACCAAACCTTTCTATGGTTCTGTGAGTCATTCCATACAGGATGAAGTTATTCCCAGGCATCTTTCATCTACATGTTCTGAAATGAACTCTTACTCCCAACCATGGTGGTCCTTTCTCCATCCCAGAAACAGAGCTGAGTTTTTCCGCTCTTTCTAGAGCTCATCACACAGACACTTGCCCAATTTTATTTCCTCCCCACCTGGCTGTACTGGTGCCTGCAGCACACAGAGGGTTTATTCTCCTGTTTTCTGTGCCAAACTGCTTCCCACCTGGAAAATAAGCCTAAAAGCAGCCCCCCAGCTCTTCAGACTAATTCTTCAGGAGTATGAGTGATCATGGAACAGTCATCAAGGCTGGGGGAGCCACATGCATTTGTTCCACACACAATTACTGTGCACAGGATGGCATAACTGAGGATGAGTAGCTCAAAGGAAGGTACTTGGAGTGAGCTGGCAGGTCTTCCATCCACCTGGGAATTTTAATTGCTTCTCAAAAATGTTCCCTCTGCTGCACTTTTCTCCCTTATTCAATGGGCATTCAGTGGGTGACCCAGGTCAGAGAGAAAGCATGAGGGAGGTGTAACATTTTCTGTAGGATTTGAGGTGCAGGATGACATCTCCCCATCTTCTATCTCCCCATAGTGTCATTCCCTAGCCAGGCACTGCTGCAGCTCAGAGAAGCACCTCTTTGTCAAAGGCCTCTGGAATTTCCTTTTTCCCAGTCAAGTTGAACAGAAAGGTTGTTTCTTGGGAAAAAAAAAAAAGAAAAAAAAAGTAAAAAAAAAAGAAAAAGAAGTAATTCCTGCGTGCAATAAAAAGATACACTATCTGCTGAATGAAATATAAAGGCTTCACAGCAGCTGTCTCCTGAGTTTGCATTTACTGCTGCTCCTGATTGGAAGGCTTGATAAAGATAATGGGATTTTTCCCTCCCTCCCCCTCTCTGGAAGGTGGAAGTGTAACAAATTGGATTGGAGTGTGTCTCTCCTTTGTGCCGGCTCGCAGAGGAGCGCTCGGATCTGATGAGAGAGGGGACGGGGCTGCCAGCGAGGACAGAGCTGACAGTGCTCACTTAGTGCTCTGAAGAGGGATGGCAGGGTCACCTTTTTCCTTCCCATTCCCTCTGCATTGCCTTGCAGGTCGTTGTGTGACCACCTGGGGTGGCACCCACAGAGACTGGGAAGAGCTGGGGGTCTTTTCCCTGTCATTGCTCAGATGGCTGATGAAATGATTTGTATTTGGTCAGGGCAAAATTGAAGCCAGCACTCTGAAGGTGCCCTGCAGGGTGTTTTCCTCCTTGTCCCATGCAGTCAGACCAGACCTTCCTCTTCCTCACATGATCCCTCTCTGGAGTGAAGACAAGGGAAAGGGCTTGGGAATCCCCTGTGTCTCTGCAGGAGCACAAAAGGCTCAAGGGGGCATCTCATGATGGGAAATCTCCTCCAAGGACCTTGTCCAGCCCCTGAACACTAATAAAACACAGAGTGAGGAAAATTGTGCCCACCCTCCTGTCAGAGCCCAACACCAGGAACCTGTGAGTCCCTCCCAAAATACAACATGAGCATCTGTGTCTCTCCTCAAAGATGAGTCAGGAGAGAGAAGGACCTTAGGAACATGCAGAGCCCTGAAGGAGAGAGGTCAAAGAGACACCATCCCCAAGGGAAGGCTCAGAACAGACCCTCTGTGACAGCAGAATTGGCCTTGGCACCCTGTGAGACACTTTCTAAAGGCACCATTTCCCAGCCCAGCCCAAACTTCAGCATTCTGTGCTCTTCCAAGCCATGCCTGGGACCAGATTGCTTCCAGAAATACAGTCCAGGTGGGAATGAACAGAGAGCATGATCCTCAGACATCACAAGGATAAAGTAGGTGAGGATCTAAGGAGCTGGAGGAGATCAAGGGCAGTTCAGGATCAGTGCTCAGCCAACACAACCTTTGCTTACTCTCTGAGCATCTCCAGCCAGAGTACCACCCAGCAATAAACACAGTTGCTGACCTCTTCGTGCTAATTTAAATGAATAATAAAGGCAAGTGCAGCTTTCCCATTGCATTTTAATTATGTGATAAGAAAACTGCTGAAACCAAAAGAAATTTGCAATGGTCCTTGCATTTTTGTATTAGGAAAAACAAGCAAGGGTGGCAGGTGATGACTCCATATCCAAGAGTTCATTTTAATTAACTCCTGCAAATGAATGGACTTTCTGCTTTGGCTCTGGCTAAACTGTTTTGTTGGGTCACTGTGGTTGAGAGGTGACAACCAAGAAGAGAGCTTTGAGTGGTCCAGGTTGTGATTAAGCCACAGCTTTCCCTGGTGTCACCAGGTGACAGAACATTTCTCTCCTTTGGGCCATGTTTATGCTTTCCTTGCTTTAGGCAAGTCTGTGGGGAAAAGCTGTGACAATCCTCCACAATGACTCCACAATCTTAGAAGTCTTTTCTGACCTTGATTACTCTGTGATTCTGTGGAGCATTGTCCAAGATAGGAGCAAAAAATGGTACCCTGGGAAGTGACAGGAGAGGATTCATCATTTCATGGGAGAGGCTGGAGAACTGGATGTGGTCAGATAAAGGAGCCCTTCTGCCCACAGGTGTATCCTGAAGGCTGGTAGAGATTAAATCCTCCATGGAGTAGGGGTTGGAGCTGTCCTTGACTCTTCTCCCTGTTGTGTCTCTACTGTGCCTGAAGCCAAGGGCTTCCTGTTCTCCATCACTGCTGGATTTGAGATGCAAGAGGTGTTGTGTGAGCACTGATGGAGATGAACTCAGCTCAGAACAGGCTTTGGTGCTAAACAAGACACTGCTGTGCCCAGGGGAACCCCCTCTGTGGCTGGGTTAGAGTTGGTACACAGCTCTCAGATATTTGTAAAGGCTGTGTCTGTGCTGTTAAAAGAGAAGCAGGGATGGATTTCTATCCCAAGTGCCATTTGCTCCTGTCCCATGGAGCAAACGTAGGCAAGGACAGGTTGGTCTTGGAAACAGCCACTCTGGGGCAAGAGCAGAGATAAAACTAAACTAAGAGTTAAACACTGGGAGGAATCAGAATGTAAAGGCACTGCCTGATGTGCAGCCTGCACACATGTCCACGTGGGTTATGGGCACAGGGATTGCCAGGGCCCTGTCCCTGTCCCAGAGCTCAGTGTCCCTGTTCTCCTCACAGAGTGGCGACAGGCAAGCGGGGCAAGGATGATCCTGCAGGATGAAGACATCACAACCAAGATAGAGAATGACTGGAAGAGGCTCAACACGCTGGCACACTATCAGGTAACTGTGTGAGAGGATGGGTAGAAGTTACATCAGCTAATAAAATAGAAAGAGGAAGGATAAAATATTATTCTCTTGCCCAGGTAAGAGGTGGAATCAGCATCCCTGGAAGTGTTCAAAAAAAGATGTGACACTTGGGGACGTGGTTTAGTGGTGGCCTTAGCAGTGTTGGGTTAACAGTTGGATGTGATGATCTTAAAGGTCCTTTCCAACCTTAATGATTCTGCAATTCTATGATTTTAGGACTGTAAGATGCAGAGGTAAAGAATGGTTCAGTGGGTGGAACCTCATGTTGAGTATATCCATCCTTTTCCACTGTCCTTTTCATAATGACCTTGCACAACATTAGAAAGGGAATTAAAAATCTTCTGTTACTCCAGGAAGGGGCATCCCTGGTGAGTGAAGGGTGTGAAGAAATGTGGTCACAAAGACAACACAAGATTTCTCGTGTGGACAAAAAAAACCAAGGCCTTCCATCCCCCCTTTTCCAATGCATTGATGGCTTTCTGATCCTAGCAGAGTTTAGAAGGATGGAAGAAAGGAAAATAGAAAGAGGGAAGGCTTAGTGTCTAGAAGAAGGAGATGGAAAGCAGCATAGCTGGAGACCATGGTGCAGGGGGGTTGTCACTGACCTACACGCACTTGTTTTGGATCCCTGTCCTGGTCTGTGGGACCTGCTTTGGGACAGGGCTTCTCCTCCTCTCTACATGACCTTGAAACCCACAACAGAGGGCTAGATGTCTGGAAACACCTCACACAAGTGGTAGGTTTAATAAAAAAATGGAGTATTATCAAAAGCTTCTCCCTTGCAAAAAAAACCAATAAAAAAACCACCTCATTAAGTTTAATCTAATGCTGACAGTTTTGTCCTTTCCTCAATCACACTTCAGCAATCTATGTTTCATAACAAGATTATTTCCTCTTTTCATTTAAGAGCTGACCTGAGGAGGCAGCAAGCAATAATTTGAAAAGGAAACAAAACTTTTTCCCTTCAGATTGACTCAAGCATTGCTGATTCTTTTTTTTTTTTAGAGAGAACAGGGACATTTTCTATTTTATTTCATCAGCAAACCAGACATAATTTTCTTTCCTTTCTCTGCTTTTTCCACTTTTTTTTTTGCTTCAGGCAACTATCTCCAGGCTAAATGATGAGCTGTGGCAGAAGAGGCCCTCAGCTGCCAGGGTACTTGGTTTTCTGGCTGTCCTGAGGGCTCACATGGAGCACACCGGGACACACACTGATATTTCTTTTGCCTCAGTTTCCCCGTCTGTAGAGTGGGGCTAAAACTACAAAGGGCCAATAATTGCCTTCCCTGATAGCTGAGGGGCTATTTAATTAGCCTCTGCAGTGCTTTGAAGATGAAAAACTCCACGCAAGTGCTAATTAATATTATTACACAGACAAGAGTTAGAACGCTGTTAGCGGGGGGGGTTCACCCGTCTCCTCTTTGTGATGTCTTATTTATCACAGATGGTCCTGATATGGCTCTTTTAGCTTTTCTGATAGGGGACCCACATGCCTTGCTGTAGTAATGGGAAGTCTGGCTCGTTTCAGAAAGATCTGTGGTCTGTTGTAACACTATGCCGTGACACCCTGGAGCTCAGCCACTCCAAACCTGCTGCTTTTCCCTGTCTGAGACCTTCTGACACAGCAAAGACAAAAGTTGTGTGAGTCACTTCAGTCCAGCGGTGGATTTGCCTCGTGGAAGGGTGAGACAGTGCCTGGAGAGGTTGAGAAGGATAAAGTGGAAAATCCTGGCAAACATATCTGCACTAGGTACCCAGAGATCACCTGCAATCAAGGTGGAAGGAATAGAACATTTCACACCAGTTCTATCGTCTTTGTGGAACAGCCAAAGCTTGTTTGAAATTACTCAGATGATTTTGTTCTTCTCAAGCTCCTGTTCTGCTAAGAGCTTCCTTGACAAGAGCCTGTTGTCAGGTTTACTGAAGTTAATGCAAAAAACCGCCCCTGGAAGTGTTTGAAAGGCCTCTGGATGTGGCCCTTGGGGACATGGTTTAGTGGTGAACATGGCACTGCTGGGTTAATGGCTGGACTCGGTGATCTTAAAAGTCTTTTCCAACCTAAATGACTCTCTGACTCAGGTTGTCATCACTGGGCTTTGAATCAGGACCTGAATGGAGCAGAATCTGTCACCAGTGGTCCCAGTACCCAAATACAGGATTCCAGTTGTGTAACAGCAGATTTTCTCCATTTTTTATTAAAAGACCAAGTCACTGAAGAAAGCATTTGAAGCTTTGGGCCAAACCCACTGTCCTGCCTACACTGACACTGGTTTACAGCTCAGTTTCTGCTGCTGGTATTTCTGCTGCCCTTGGCATGTTCCTCAACAGGTTTTCAGGAGCTTATTGACCAAGTCCCTTTTCCTCTACAGGTGCCAGATGGATCTGTGGTAGCTTTAGTCTCCAAGCAAGTCACTGCCTACAATGCAGTCAACAACTCCACGGTCTCCAGGACATCAGCCAGCAAGTATGGTAAGGACCTGTGTGCTGATATGGATTGGGAGGGCACTGGGAAAGGGGTCCCAAACACTGCAGTGGTCACAAGATACCGAGCACCACCAGAGAGGCTGATGGGCAGGTGATTTGTCAATGAGATTGCTAGAGGGATGGCAGGAGGAGAGGATTTAGCCATCAAAAACTTTGGCATCTGGTTCAAGCTGCTGATCCAAGTGGTTGGATCACTCTTGGGATGTTCCCCTCCCTCATTAATGAAAGGAGGAGCCTATTTAATTAGCTGCCTGCATCTTAGGTCACTGAATGTCCCTCACAGAGTCTTGTATCAGTGTATGTCAAGGCAGTGGATTGTTGTTCCCACTTTACCCATGAGACAGCTGAGAAGACAGACCAGGTGGAAAGTCTTCTGTAGAGCCAAGCAGGGACCTCCTGAGTCTCACTCACCCTCACACACCTTTCTGCCCTGACCTAGAACTGCAGCCCAGGATATGTCTCACTAAGGTGATGCTGGAAAGCAAAGCAAAACATCTGTGATGTGCCACCAGAGCATTGCAAACCCACCTTCCAACCTGGATTCTGCTGATATATCACATTATTATTATTTTTAATTTATGAAAGCATCTCCAGTCCTTCTTATTCCCTCTGTCTTGAGGGAAAGCACAGTTGCTCAATGTCCAGAGGAGCCCCTTTCCACTTTCTCCAAGGACATAAACGATCCACCAGGCCTTATTAATATTCATCCTCTTTTCCATGTTGTTGCAATTACTGAAAGACACAGTGACCTTTGAAAAGGAAGACTTGAGGGGGGTTAATTTCTGTTGGATTTCTTTAATTCTTTTGCCATTTGATTTTTCAGGAGGAGGGAGTGGGGAAGGAGGCAGGGGGAGGAGAAGATGCGGTGGGTCAGAAGTGATTGTTAATTGCAATTAAGAAAACAGCATCCAGAGAGAAAAAGGATATTCCATCAGATAATTAATATGTAGAGATTGGTAATGCATTAATGAGGCTGATTCAGATCTTGCTACAGAAAGGTGCAACACTTCTATTAATTATGATTGGAAAAGCCTGGATCTGCAGCACTGCTGCAAGGTCAGGGAGAGGGGAATGCCTCGTGCCATCACTCAGAGGCAAAGGCAGGTCAAATTTGGAGGCTGAAAGCATTCTTGGAGAGAAAATTTGTGTGGGCTAATGTGGGGTTCTGATTTATTTCTGTGCAAACAAGATTTTAGAGCAGGGAGTGAAGGGGATGGCTGGGCAGCAATTATTTAGTTGCTTTGGTGCCAAAAGAGGGAGGGAAGGCAGCTCCTTCTAAATCTGGGGATGAGGAGCTACACGAGTGGTCACATAAGATACATCAGTATTTCTATGGCAAACAGTATGGCAGGGTATGGCTAAACATCCATATGGGTAAAACCAGTTACTTAGCCATACTGGTCACCGTGAGTAACTGGTATTGTCCCCTGAACCTGGGCAGTGTCTGACACTGACAGTGCCAGGCAAAAGATTTTAGCATGGAACAAGGTAAGAGGTAAAGAGTGTGGACAACTGGAAATCAGTGCTTGAACCTCATTTAATTTAATAGCATAGATATTTGACATCACAACTGGTTTGGCTCACTCCTCTTGGTTTTGCTGAGCAAATCACTCAGATCAGGCTTTGAAAAACTTCTATTTGGTGGCACATCATCAGCATATCTCCTGAACATCCCAACATGCGAACCTCTCTCTGCAGAAAACATGATCCGCTACACGGGCAGCCCCGACAGCCTCCGGTCCCGCACACCCATGATCACCCCTGACCTCGAGAGTGGTGTCAAGATGTGGCACTTGGTGAAGAACCACGAACATGGTGACCAAAAAGAGGGTGACAGGGGCAGCAAGATGGTTTCTGAGATCTACCTGACCAGGCTACTTGCCACCAAGGTATGTGGTGGGGGCGGGGAAGAGGGTGAGAAATGTTTGTGGGATTTCTTGCCAACAAGGAATGAGAGGCCACTCCAAGGATGGGTAAAGAGCAGAAGGGATAGAGAGAAAAAAGGGCTGCTCCAAGCATATGGGGAAGGAGTTTGAACTCAGAAAGCAGAATCAAAAAAGGGACATTGGGAAAGCAATGAGGAGTAAAGAATCCAGGGCCGTGAGATCAGTGGAGAGTCAGCCCAGGGGGAGGTGCTGGGGGTGTCAATGATACTGGTTTCGAGTTTTTACCAAAACTGAGCAAGTGAAGGGCTAGGGAGTAAATGTGCCCATATCAGGTTCCAAGGATATGTCAGGCCTCACATCCTGAAATGAGCTCCTGTGCCACAAAACCCTGAGTTCTGCAGTACAAATCCTTCTTCTCCACCTCCTCCCTGGGCCAATAGACTTTTGTGCTGATGTCTTGGCAGGGGGTTACATTGACTGGGATGTAGCTCATTGATGGCCAGCTCCAAGGAGAGCAGATCCCCACTGAGACACGGAAAGCTCAGGATCTCGAAAGAGAAAGTACAGGTTAAGCTATGTGGAAGCAGAGCAGGGACATCCTGAATGGACTCCCCAGGCACATCCAGAGTTTTGACCACTATTTTTAGTCAGGATGTGAATAGGCACAAACACCATCGGAGTTTGCCCATCAGACAGACCCTCATCACTTGCTTAAGTCCTCTCTTGCAGTTTTACCTGCACATTTATTCCTCCAGTCATTTTGTCTTAACTCTCCCTGCAGCCTCACTCAGGCTGTCTGTGTTAGAGGGAGGTTTGGAGATAAAGTGGCTTTGTCTTTAGCCCCTGGCCCATGCCCCATTCCCTGGCATCAAGATGCTTTTACGGATCACACAACCCAAAAAGAAAATGATGCTCCCCAGGGCTCTGGCCCCAGCTGGTGTAAACCAGCAAGCATTGGACCAGTGCTGATTTACACTGTCTGGGGATATGTCCCCTTCCCCACCACTGAACTGCTTTTGCTTTTTGTTCTGGGTCACAAATTCAACGCTTGGGTTGTTTGGGGGGTTTTGTTTGTGGTTTTTGGGTTTTGGTTTTTTCTTTGGTGGAGATGGCAGGAAAACAGCTGCACAACTTGCACAGAAACAGAAGAAGTGGGAGTGGTGGGGGTTTATTGTTTCCCCTCTTGGGCTCAACAATTTTCTTTTCTCATCATGACCATTTGAGGGGAGGGGGGAAAGAGGACAGAGAGCAATCGCTGGTAATACAATCCCTGGGAATACTTAGTTAAACTGACAATGATTTTTATTCCGGCAAATCCCTGACCTTGGAGACCTGGAGTCTCTTGCCTAAAAGCCTCAGAGGTTTTCTTTGTGTTTGTGTGGGTGAGCATGTAGAGAACTAATTCTCTCCAGAAACTGAACCTGAGGGCAGCTCTTCCATGTCAGCCCAACAAGATTTCCCCTCTGGGGCCCTTAGTGAGTCAGACATGTGCTGCAGGGCTTTACTCACCCCGTAGGAGTTCACACAAGAAAAAGGTGCCTCTCTTGGTTTGCCCAAGAATAAATCAAGATACCAGCTTAATAATTAAGTGTTTGTTATCTCTATGTAAACTTGGGCTGCTCTGGTGGAACCTGGTGCTTCTTTTCTAGGAAAGAGAAATGTCTTTCCTGGGTCTGCAGAGAAGAGGAGAGTTTTATTTTTCCTTTTTCAGGAAAGGAAATTTTGTATATCAGGAAATGTTTGCTGGAGATTCAATTCTTTTTTTGGTTACTTTCACAGCTGTGTGGTTTGTTCACATATAAATGCCTATGAAGCTCTGGTGGTAGAGAAAATGTGCTTTGCCTGGTTCCCCCCAAAAACCCAGCCTAAAGCTACTCTGCTGCCCCCCTGTCCAACCCTGTGATATTCCAACTCCTCTCCTCGCTAAAGGTCAATTATCCTCACCAGCTTGTCCAGGGTAGTTCTCCAAGCCCAGGATCTGGGATTCTCCTCCCAGAGGAGCAGAAGGAGACCTCTGCAGTGGACATTTCTGCAGAGCAGTGCATGACACATCCATGCATTGCTTTTAGGATTTGGCTTAGTCTCATGCCAATGGATAGTAAAAAATGAAGAGGCCTCTTGGGAATTAAGATGAAGGCTGTGTTATTTATTGAACTAGTCACATACAGAAACCAGCTGATTCTCTCCAGGTACTCTTGTCCTATTTGTCTCAATGACACCTTCTGCTGTGCTCTACAGCCATCTGACTTCTCTTCCCAGCTTAAAAAATGGCCCTGGCTGAAAAGCCAGCATAGAAGATGGCTAGTTTTTGTCTCATGAGTGCACTTAAGCAGTTGTGGATGGGAAGCAGAGCAGGGGAGTCTCAGTGGGAACAAACCAGGCACTCTCCATCACCACAGTCCTGAGATGGGGCAAGGTGTCCCACCTCAGCTCAGCTCTCTTCCTGGCAGGGAGTGCTCAGAGCAGAGAGGACAGGGAGCATCTGGACCTGGTGTACTGGTTGTTGTGAGGATGCACTTGCTTTCTTAAAGAGGCCTGTATTGAAATTCACAAATCATATCCCTTTTAACTAATATTGGATGGCTCCCACTTTTCAATCACACCCTCAGGGCCCTGATCCACAGACATGCTCTGTGTCCAGTAGGGTACCAAAATGCAACATCCTCTGCCCACCTGTTTTCTCATGTTCTTCTTCCCTTCTTTCTCCTAACAGGGCACCCTTCAGAAGTTCGTAGATGACCTCTTTGAGACCATCTTCAGCACTGCCCACCGTGGCAGTGCCCTCCCTCTGGCTATCAAATACATGTTTGATTTCCTGGATGAGCAGGCTGACAAACACAACATCCATGACCCCCACGTGAGGCACACCTGGAAGAGCAACTGGTGAGTGAGACCCCCCCCCCAGTATGGCCCAGCACCAGGCACTGGACTGGAAGGAGAGTAAAGGGACACGTGATTTGGGATGTGGCTGCTGGGGCAGCTGAGGAGTCTGGTATGGGAATCTGAGCACTGAGTCTCCCCAAGCTGATGAAGTCAGAATATCCCAGAATTTAAAGGATTCTCACACGGACAGGGCACTTTGGCTAAAGAGGTCCCAGTTTCCCTGTATTACATGGGAAGGGCAGCATTTTTGAGGGATTTCAGGTGGAAAAATGAAAAAGTGTTTAACTGCAGCAGTGCCCAGGACCATAAGAACATCTAGGGAGGTATGGGAGAGAATTCAGCACCACTGTCTTCACCTAGACAGGGTGTTTGCTTTCCCACCATGGTTTGAATTCCCACTATAGCCAGAATGGGGTTTAAGCTCCATTAGTTTACGTAGGCGTGTAGTGCCAGCTGAGGAATTTTAAGGTTTCCCAGACATGCATGCAGGATGTGCAGCACCCACAGGAGACTTGTACCATCCTGGGTGCCAGCTGGAGGCCAGGAGAGCATCTCAAATGGTGCTGAGCATTTAAAGGGACTGGAGATGGATGTGAGTCTCCTTTGGAGTGAGTGATAAAGTGTGACATCAGTGACAAAGTATGACATCAGCCCCTGCTCCAGCTGCCAGGCAGCAGCCTCTCCTCCTCCATGTAATAGGTCAGCGGGGAAAAATCCAGGATCGGTGGAGGAAAAGCTCCTCTCTGCTGAGTCTCCCTGTTGGAAACAGTTCCCTGGGGAATCGCTCCCTCCCCTTCTCCTGTGCAAATACAGGGACGATAAAAGGAACAGCAGAGGAGAGCCATGGGGCTCCCAGCTCATGCATTTTTTCCTTTCTCCAGCCATGCTGATGGCAGATCGTCACAGCGCAGTGACATAAAAAAAGAAACCCCATGCACCAAAGAGGCTTTCAACTAATGAAACATTAGCATATTATTAACATTATCTGCGGCACTAATCTAAGGCTGATTGCAGCCACTCAGAGTAAATGAGCAGGAGGTTTATTTAAGGGGGGAGGGGGATGGCTGTGTGTGTGTGTGTGTGTGTGGGGAAAGGGGCAGTATGAAGAAATGTGTTCAGTCAGATTAAATTAACTCAAAGTCACATCACGGGCTTCATTATTCCCAGCGAGGGGCATCATCCCGAGTCCCTTCCTGCACCAGGACACACTCAGGCACACACACATGGGCTCTGCTCATCCCCAGCCTGGCCCTGGCTGTCATCCAAACACCTGCAGGACTTTTGCAGGGTTCACTCATCCACCTCATTCTCCAGCTGGTGATCCTCCTCCCCAGCCTAAAATGTTTTTCCCCACAGCTCCATCATGTCTCATTGCCATTCTTTACTCAGAGGGGGGGATGCCCTGGCACAGGTTGCCCAGAGAAGTTGTGGCTGTCCCATCTTGGGAAGTATCCAAGGACAGGCTGGACAGGGCTTGGAGCAACCTGGGCTAGTGGAAGGTGTCCCTGCCCATGGCAGGGGTTGGAATGAGATGATCTTTAAGGTCCCTTCCTACCCAAACCACTCTATGATTCTACGATTTCCAGCATCTCCCACCTCTCCTGAACTTGGCTGGCATGGGATTTTCTTACATTTGTTCTGTGATTTCGTTGGCTCAGGAGAGCACAAAGTGGTTTAGGGAAACATGGTGTCATCTCTCTGTCAGGACATGTTAAACTGCCTGCTGTTACCCAAAATGTATCACACTTGGAGACGAATTTTTACCAGTGCTGTGAACACATGGGGGTAATGAGCAAATGGAAGGAATGGAGGAATTTAGCCTGAATACCAGGAGAACTTGTTGAGCTAAATGACATCTTCCTCTTGGGAAGGTGCAGGGAGTGAAGGTGGATTTAACAGTCTGCCTGACAGAGAGACAAGAGCTTGGCTCTGTGATCAGTGACACATCTCAGCTCCTAGGCCATGATCACTTGAATGCATCTGCCCTGACAAAAAGGCTTGAGGCAAAGGCTGGAGGTAGATACCTCAGGGCATCTCATCCAAATGAACTGCTCTTTTGAGAAAAATGGGAGGGGAGAAGGGGCTTTGGATTGCAATTGGAATAACATTTCCTTGGTTAGGGCAGATAGATTTTCATTTCAAAGGCTGCAATACTTGTTTCCCCCATTCCTTTTCTTTTTTTCCTTGAGGCAACAGGGCTTTCCCTGTCGTGTAGCAACTGCTTCGTGCCCACTGTGCTGGGATCATTTGCAGTCTTGGGTTTGAGCAATGGATTGTGACAGTATATGGTGTCCACAGCACACAGGGCGTGCCATGAACATTCCCAGTCTCATCCTGGGAGCTCTACCTATCTTTCTTCCCACGCAGGTTAAAAGCCAAGTCCCTCAATGACAAATGTTTAGAATCAAAGAGTGGTTTGGGTTGGAAGGGACCTCAGAGACCACCCAGTTCCATGTGCAATGGACAGGGACACCTTTCACTGGACCAGGTTGCTCAAAATCCTGTCCAGCCTTCCTTTGAACACTTCCAGGGACGTGGCAACCTGTTCCTGTGCCTCACCAGCCTTGCCATAAGTTTTAGGGATACAATGCCTGTCTTTGCTTGATGAAGCAGCCAATAGGGGCAACATTACATTGCAACTTAATGCATAGAAGTTTGGAGTCGTCGTCATCACCTCAGTTATACCCCCATTAATTTATGTGCAACTTCTATAAAATTGTATTGACTTTAAGACTGACAAAATCTGCCTTGTAAGGATAACAGGGACCAAAGCCACCCCTGAGATGACTCCACTGCTGTCCTTAGACTCATGGAGGGGAGGAATTTGTTGTATATCAAGCTTATCCTGAAATCCTCACCTCCACACTGTGATTTTTGGATTCCATCCACCCTTTACCACTGTAACCCCACCCAACAAAGCCTGTGAACTGTGCACTGATTGTCCCACCTCTCCTTCCCTCTTGCAGCCTCCCCTTACGGTTCTGGGTCAACATGATCAAGAACCCCCAGTTTGTCTTCGACATCCACAAAAACAGCATCACAGACGCCTGTCTCTCTGTGGTGGCTCAGACCTTCATGGACTCCTGTTCCACCTCAGAGCACCGGCTGGGCAAAGACTCCCCCTCCAACAAGCTCCTCTACGCCAAGGACATCCCCAGCTACAAGAACTGGGTGGAAAGGTGAGTTTTACCTCTAGAAATAGGAATGACACAAGCAGGTGATTCAACGAGGCTCTGCTTTGTGACACCAGGAGGTATCATCGCTGTTGCTTTCAGTGGATGCCCCTGGGCTTTTTCACTTTGGGTTTTGCGAAGCAGAAATCTCCATGGTAGCCTTTCATTTCCACGTGCCTTGCAGCAGAGATGGCAATTAATTAGAGGTGTGAAAGAAGGTGTTTGCCATCATTGTTTCTCTTGAGGAGAAACTGTTGCCGAGTGTAGAGAGAGGAAGGAAGGGGAGGTGATGTGTTTGAGCCCTGTGAAGCACACGGGCTTCTGAGTCTTTCCACACAGCCCAGAAAGTGGTTTGCTGTTCTCAGCATCGTTGTGACGGTCCCCACACTGCCTAGATCCCAAGGCACGTACAATTATGTCCCAGTAACTTTCTTTGGAAGCTCTTCTGTGTTTTGAATGAGACGCCAGAGGGTTGACAGCTGGTGGCTGAAGCTCTGCAGGTGTTTCCTGAGAGGTCAGAGGTCTTTCCTGAGAGGTCAGAGGTCTTTCCAAGCATTTTATCCAGACCTGCAGGACCTGTGGCTCTACTGTTCAATCTACTGTGCTGCAGGTCAGTGTCTGGCAAAGCTGCTCCACAGGGAATACAACCAAAAGAACTATTCCTGTCATTTCTGTAGGGTTTGCCCCAGGACAGGCAAACAGCACATCCTGCACTCCATTCTGCTGGAGGAAGCCTTGCAGGTGTTGATGTGTGCTCTGCTTTCCAAGGCTTGCCCAGTGTTATTGACAAGTTTGGGAAGTGCCCAGATGGAGAATGATTGCTACTCTCTAAATATAAAGGCAGGTTTATCTTACAGCTCATTCCTGCACAATGCATCCAGCTTTCAGCAATGATTTCTCTGGGTGACTTCATGGGCATGGCCCAAAATTGATACCACGTCGTGCAGCTTGTATGACATCTCAGCTGCTGTGGGCACCTCATTCTGGGCTATAAATCCCTGTGTTTCCTTTGGTGGGGATGGTTTTCTCTCATTTTGTGAGAGTGTGGATGATCAAAGAGCTCTGTCCCCTAGTTGGCACGAGGCAGCGTTTTCACACAATTCTCCCATTGGTCTGTGATTTGTCTGGACAATTATTTTTAGATGTGGTTAAACACTTCAGCAAGTGTCGTTTCTAGGCAACCTGTAAGGCTCTCACAAGCTACCTTGCTTAATTATGACCTACTTCTGGTACCGTGTCCAAGTTTCTTAGTATGTATTGAGGCTGATTGCTGGATTGACCTGGATAATGGGAGGGAAGTGTTGGAGATTCATTTAGAAATCAAATGTTTTGCACCACCAGTGACCCAAAGATGTCATGCTCTGGTGATGCTTTAACAACATTCTTCATGGGTGGTCGTTTTCTGTGGACAAATATTTTGTTTTACAGATGAACCTGGTTGATTTTTATCTTTGGAGACGGTACATTTGAGTGACAAACTGAGGTCTATAAGTGGAGAAAGGGATATTTCCTTCTGCAACACCTTTATTTTTTTTTCCCCCTCCGGATAAACTAAAGGCTGCAGTTTCTATTTTGTTTTTTCCAATATTGATTTCACTTCACATCTTTTTGGAGCTAAATCCTGGTGCCCAGTGATCTTCAGCAATAGGTGCTGCATTTCCTTGGAAGTTTTCCCAAACAACTGGGTTTGCAAACGAGGTACATAACACCTCCTGCTGCTTATAAACAGCACTGGATTTCTGTCCCCAGCATGTGCTGGGTTGTTATCTGCACTCATGTCTGACAGCTTGAACTGAAGCCCAAGGGGAGGCTCTGGGGTTTGGAATATTGTTAGAGCTTCTTCCCTGCTTTTATTTTTGTGTGTCAGTTCCACTGACTCAAGGCAGTGGCACCTGGATGCTGTGGTAGATGAAAGAAAAAAAACAAAACATCTCAAGGATGAATAAAATATAATTTCAGTTCTGCCCTGAGCTAATTAATTCCTCTTCTCCATTCTGCAATTGTGCTTTGAGGGAGTTATTCCAAATCCAAAGGCTTCCAGTATTGGTTGGAGCTATTTCTGTAGTCAGCATCAGCTGGAGATGGCATCCTTTAAGACCACTAGACTTCTTCAAAGGGTGAGTCAGGAGATAAAAAGATGTTTTAGTCAGGAGGTTTAAGAAGTGGTTGAGTAAATCAGAACCTGGAATCAAATGAACTTCTTTGATGAAGAAGAAACTCTAAGAGGGTAATTAGACAGTGGTAGATTGTACCCAGCTCAAAGATACTTTGGAGTAAAGAGACACTCCTGGTTTTTGAGGAGCTGTTGGGATGGAGCTGAGCTGGGTCACTCTGAGCCATCCCTTTGAAGAACACTGGGTGTGAAATGTGCCTGTAGGACCCACAAAACTCAGAGCAGGGAATGACCTTGTCATAAAAGGCAGGCATGGGTGAAAGCGCCTTCCTCCGATCCTTCAAACACTGGTTTTCCACCTCTTTAGACTCTGAATGTACATTGAGAAGGGAACAGTCACAAATTCTGGTCTGACCAGTGGTCTGTTTCCACACAGGAGTCAACTGGAGATTTGATTCCAAAAGATTTCAATAGCAGGACTTTCAGGAAGTGGTTTTGTTTGTTTGACTCATGTTTTAGGGGAGGTGGGAGAGATTTTCTCATGTTTTCAGTTACTTGTTTTGTTAATTCAAGTGTCGGGGTGAGAATTAAGGTGCATGACAACCACTAATCCCAAAATTTTAAGATTTACCAGTTTTTGCAATTCCATGTCAACTTCATGGAAAGCTATACCAGAAATAAAGATCTTCCATGACATTTTGAGAAGGCTGTTGTTTTAGTGCCCATTTCTGTAACTATCCAAGACAATGGCTTTGCTAACAACAGCAACAAAACATTATTATGCCTCACTTAAGTCTAGTTGAAGCTCTCCCTGCTCAATGCAGGGGGACAAGATGACCCTTAAAGGTCCCTTCCAACAGCACATGCCATGATTCTATGAGAGTCCTTTATAACACTGTTGGAAGGAGAGGTGGACTCTGCCTGCTGCAACAATCCTGCTGAGAAATGCTGGCTTTTGGGGAAAAACAAGCCCACTATTCACATTCTACCCCCAGAGCTGAGGACACGTGGTTAAGAAGTGTCCCGGTGCAGCCACATCTTGGGTTTCCTGCTGCAGGAGATGAGGCCTGGTGAGGCAGGAGAATTAACCCAGGAAATGGGGACAGGCTATTTGGCTTTTGTGGAAGGCACGAAGAACCAGGCTGTAGTTCTAAAACAAAGTGAAGGCTTTTCAATTATCATATGAGCCTATTGAGGAAAAAAAAAAAAGAAGAAAGAAAAAAAAAGAGGAAAAGAATGGGAACGGTAGAGCAGAATCTCATCTGACTTCAGTTAGTAAAACTCCATAGGCTTTGCTGAATTTACATTAGAGCAGCTTCAGATCTGCATCTTTTCAAGTTTACTTCAAATGTCCCCTTTGAGCCTAGAAATCTGGAGAACTTGGGAGCATTTGATGCAATCCCCAAGCAATACAAAGGGGAGCCTGTTCTAATTGGGACTGTCTCATTAGCATTCAACACCACACTGAAAAGATGACAAAGGGCTGTGGCTGACCTTTCATTTCTCTCCATGCTGCCAAGCTTATGATAACACTTGTTTGAACTTCATTAACACCATTTAATTGCCTGCATCACAATCAATATGATGTTTCCCTACCGAAGCCTGGCATGGAGACAGGGATGTGGGAGACTGTAAAGGGGCACAGCACAAAAAGCAGAAGCCAAAGAGTTTTTCCATCTCACACTGCTGCCCAAAATACCTGCAGCGCTGCAAGGAGAGGAACTGGGGCTTTTTTCCTCTCATCTCTGCAGGGACTTGGTCTCCTTTTGCCTGCTTATTGTACATTGAAAATAGCCCCTCAAAGGAAAACTGAAAGTCAATGGAGACGTTACAAGTGTTCTTAACAACTTAAGAGTCATCCAGTGAAGACCATTCAAAATAGGCTTGCCAGGTTCAGGACTAAAAGAAGTTTGAAGTGATCTGATATGTGGGATTCAGAGTTAAAACATCTGCATTTCATTATGTTGACCTGGGTGCAAACACTGCCTGACCAAGCTGGTGGTACCCAGGTCCTGTGTCCATGATCTCATCTACTTCTTTTTCCTTAGACAGGCACTTAGTGACAGGACAAGGGGGAAGTTTTAAACTAAAAGGGAGAGATTTAGGCACAATGTTAGGAAGAAATTCTTTAATCAGAGTGTAGAAAGGAACAGGAACATGTTGCCTAGAGAAGGTGTGGCTGCCCTGTCCCTGGAAGTGTCCAAGACCAGGTTGGACAGGACTTGGAGCAACTTGGGACAGTGGAAGGGGATGGAACTGGATGATCTTTAAGGCCCCTTCCCACCCAAACCATTCTTGATTCTGTGATTCCTGAAGTAATTATGATTTCCATGCCATTATCCTTTAGATGCTGGACCTTAGGCTTGTTAGAAAATGCTTTGGGAGTGTGTTCAGAGCACACAAAACAGAAAGTCTGTCCCTCTTCGTAGTCTCACCTACAGAGTGTGTCAGCTTGTGATTTCAGGACTCTCTAATCACTGGAAGGTCTCTACCTATGTGCTGCCTGATGTCTGTTGGCCCCTTTGCAGCTAACTTTAGGAAACAAAAGACAAATTGGACTAGTTTAATACAATGAAGGTTGTAAGCTGTGTGCGCCCAAACATTGTAAGTTATCGAGGTTTTAAGCAGTAAGTCCAAGGGCTTTAGAAAAAGAGCATCACATGACAGGTGCAAATCCTGACTCTACTTTAAAAAACACAGTCTTTCTGTGTCTCATTTCTCTGCCAGAAAGAAGGCTCAAGCTATTGCATACCAAGGGTCAAGGCAGGGGGTGTTGTCAGTAGAGATAATAAAAAACAGTGCTGGAAGGGGCCTCAGGAGGTCAACCCGACCAGCTCCTGCCTCAGGGCAGGATCAGCTCTGTCTAAAGCCTTCCTGACAGATGCTTGTCTACCCCTTTCTTAAAGGCCTCCAACAACAGAGCCTCTGCTGTCCTCAGGCAATCCATTCCTGTGCTTCCCTGTCCTTCCCATCGCAGCGTTTTCCCTCATGGCCAGCCCAAATCTCCCTGGCTGTAATTAAAGGCCACTGTCATCCCCAGGGCAGGGGGTATAGCACATTCCCTGCCTCTCTGAGGCAGCTTTTGGTGTATCTGAAGACTGACTGCTCTTTATCTCCTCCCAAATCCTGATGTTTTCCCATCACAGTAAGATGCTGTTCTTACATAGTGCAGTTTTCGGCAGGCAGGATGAAAATGTGTCTGTGTGTTGATGGTACAGCCCCACACACGCTCTGCAGTGATGCTGGATGATTTCTGCTCCCAGAGAAACTACCTGTGCACAAATTCACTCTTCAGCCATTGACTCAGTGCTGTCCATCAATTCTCCACTGTTGATTCGGAGATGAAAAGCAGCAGGAAAAGCTGTGCACAGGCAAAATAAAATCATTGCCCTACCTGGGGTTTGCATACACAAACAAAATCCTTCCCTAAATCTATTCAAAGCAAATCTCTGGAAGAACTGACAGGTATTCAGCTGATTTTGGATTTCTTTTGCTTAGCTCTTCTGCTCTTATTGCCAAAGTCCAATCAATGTCCAACAGCCTGGCCTTAACCCTCTCTCTGGAATAGGATCAGACTGGGCTAACAGCCTTGTGACTGACTGAAGCTGAATCCCAGCATGGTTTGGGTTGGAAGGGATCTTCAAATCATCCAGTTCACACCTGTCATGGGCAGGGACACCATCCCCTAGACCAGGCTGCTCAGTGCCCCATCCAGCCTGGCCTTGAGCACTTCCAGGGATGGAGCATTCACAATTTCCCCAGGTAACCTATTCCAGTGCCTCACCAGCAGCTCAGATGCATCCCAGGAAACTAAAGCTGCCATTCTGTGTCAACACCAGTACTGACAGCATGTCCTGGCCTTGCTTCACTTCATCCCATACAAAAGCTGGCCACTAGGCTGTTCCCAAGCTTCCCATCAGCCCTTCAATGCTCCAGCAGTGCCCCCTATCCCTTTCATGCATCTCTCCCTCCTTCAGTGGTCTGGATACAGCCGGCTATTGCATAACCCTAATTATGTTATTGCTGTAATTGCGTCTGCCGTCTGCAGCGCATGGATTCGTTACAAGCTTTTCATATGCTAAAATGATTATTAATGAGTGCAGTCCCAACCCAGCGACAAACAACAGCCACGACAAAAAGATCTTTTGGAAGGCAATTAGCTCCATGCTAAGCTGCCTAAACCATGGGCTGTGCTGGAAAATTTCAGGCTGGAGAGGAAGCACTGGCAACATGGCTTTTCTCTTCTCTTTTGATGAGTTAATGAGTTACTGAGTGGCAGCAGGCACAGTCATTCTGGTGCAACAGCTCCACTAAGGAGCTTTTCCAGGTTGGTACTGAGGGAAAGAGCATTTACCCCTGGATAAACATAGGGTGAGATGTGTTCCCAGGTCACTGATGTATTCCCAGGTCACTGATGTATTCCCAGGTCACTGATGTATTGCTTTCCTTGGGAAAACAAAGCAAACCAAAACATAACAAATCAAAGACAACCCATGGAAAGAGGAGGTTGTGCAAAGAACAAGAACAATTATTGTTTTTAGAACTCTGTGCTGGGGCATCCAAACTCCTCCTCCATACCTCAGTGGCAGTGGATGATCTCAAGTGCTCTCCATGGCTGGGGTGAGTTGTTGTGCTGATGATACCTGTGAGGTCACATCCCAAGCCCTAGTTATCCTCACATCCTCCGTCTGAGCTGCTGATGTGCTGGAATGATGGATTTACCTCAATTTCTTGTTATTTTTATTGCTTCTGAAGTCTCATGAACCAATTTCCTGTCGCATCAGAGGCTGAACAGCATTGAGGTAAGAGCGGATGCTGCTGCTGTGATTCAGGGCAAACTCAAACACATAAAGCTGGATCTTTAGCTTTGTAGCTATGGATCTTCTGGAAATAGCTGGGAAAGAACCCACTGGAGACAACCAAAACTGGAAAACAGAAGCAGCAGCAAATCTACACGGCCAAGCTGGAAAGTGTTGCACATCTGACCAAGCAGTCACTGTCTTCTACTTCAGACTCTCACTCTTGACCCTTTGGAAGCAGCTTGAGCTGAATTTGCTGCTTTGCCACCTTTCTGTCTCATTCAGAGGTAATCTGCCATAGTCTTGTGGCTTGTTCCCAACCTTCTGCTGGCTCCTCTGAGGCTGGGGAAGGGCATGTCAATGACCTGTCCATGTCTCAGGTGAGACCTGAACCCACAGCTTAGGGTGGCCCACAGGTGGCAGAGCATCTCTCTCCCCCTGGTACTGCCTTGCAGCTCAGCTCTGTGTGAGGGAGGGCTGTCAGCTGCAGGGGAGAAGGGGAGCAGCACACAGACACACCGACTGCAAATTCCAGCAGTGGCAGTGTGAGCACCTCTGGGGTTTGGTGACAGCTTCGCAGTGGTTTTTGCATTAGGGGTATGCAAATGGCAGAGAGGCCCTAAGTGCCTCTGAGGATGTGGGCTCAAATAGAAGGTAAATAAAGACTCAGCAGGGATGTTGTCATCCCCCTGCTAGGCTGCTTTAATATACACATTCATCATTTCTTTAGAGACTGCAATGATGGCTTCATTAGAAACTCTTCTGTATGAATAAGTCATTGGGCCATGGCAGAATTTGGATGGAAGGGTGTTGTGTCTTCTCCCTCACATAGGTTTGGTTATTGATATGTGCTTTTTCCCCCTTCTTTTTCTTTTGTTTCTTTTTTTTTGCCACAAAACGTATTTCCACAATATCTTGGTTTGCAGTCTTAATGGGAAATGACTGCTCAGGTGCGTGGGTGCCAGGGAATTGAGTCTAGAGACCAGGACACTTTGGTGTGGTGGTGGGTAATGGCCCATGAACCCAGAACACTGAGATCACACTGAGACTCTCTCATGGCCAGAGAGGCCTTCATGCCCTGAAACTGATTCCTGAGATTCAGAATCGTGCATTCTGTCCCTCACTCCAGGGAGCATTTTGTGCTGCTTGTTGTTCAGATGACTCATGGAAGAGTTGTTTGCTGCTGGGAAATTATCTCTGCAGGGCTGGAAAGGGATGGGGAGCTTTCAGACCCTTGTGAGTCACAGACTCAAGAGGCTGCTGCTACCAGGTGGAAAGGGAACAGGACAAACTTGGAGAAACAGACGATACGTGTGTCTCTGCTCCACTTTTTTGGAAGCGCCCTGTCCCTACACCCACCATCCTCCCACCATTTGGGGACAGCTGGACCAGAGAGGAAAGAGAACATTTTAACTGATGGTCAGAGCCAGACTGACACCTCTGCTTTCCTCCACCTGCCTCGTTTATTTTTGCTGTGATTTAATCCCCTCCCCATCTCATTTCACCCATCAGGAAGGTGCTTAGTCAATATTCATGATGAGCCGGAATCTTCTCTATGGACTCTTCTTGGGCACCATAAATCAATGCATATCACTGCTTTTTGTCCATGAGATCCCTTGTTTTCTCAGCAATGCCACAGGTGCCACCAGATCCTGACCATTGCTCCTGTCCACGTATCACAAATCTGGTTTTGTCCAGCAGCTGACTCTGAGACTTGTTTTGAGTCTTTCTGGGAGTAGTAAAGGTCTGGAAATATTTCTTCATCCTGCTCACCATCTCCTCCTGCAGGTAGTTCTGCAGGTAACATCCTCCTGGGATTTCTAAATGTCTGCTTTACTCACAGACAGCAGTTCAGGTGTACTTGGGGATGGAGGGTTAGGCAGAGTGTAAAACAAAATCAAGCCCAGACCACTTGTCATGGAGTACTGGAAGGGAGCAATATTTAGACCGTGGGTCTGAGCTAGACTAGGATTTTTGGCTGCTTCTGAGCCCAGAAGACAAGATGCCAGGACTCCAGGGAGAGTGATGTTTTTGTGCCTGCTGGAAGTTGCAGTAAAATTAATGAGGTTTGCATGAGTTTTTATGATGAACCAGAGCTCTGAACTGGAAGAAGGAGCTCTTCCTCCTATGCCTTCCTCTCTCTCCCAAGGGTTCCATCAGCATCCCTCCACCAAAACCAGGACTGAGACCAGTTGCAGTAAATCAGGATGGGGCTGCAGGGCACAACACCAGAGCTTGCAGAGCTGGAGCCTCCTGCTATGGAGGGGTTTCCCCCCGTGCTCTTGCTCTGTGCTGCCTTTTGCTGGAGACTCCAGCAGCTGCTCACCCTGCTCTGTCAGAGTATTTTCCCCCTCGCCTGCCTCGAGAATCCTGAATCACAGCACTTCAATGTCCAATTTCTCTGCAGTGGAAAACAGGCTCCATCTCAGCAGGTGTCTCAGTGCTGTTTACAGGACACCTGTCAGCTCTTTTGGCTCCCTGTCCCCTCTGCCTCCTAATTATAAAATTGCGGATTGCTGCAGCTATGGGCTTTTCTTTTTTTTCTTTCTTTCTTTTTTTTTTCCTTGTGCACAAAATGTCAAATTGCAGAAATTAAAAATGTAAATGATGGAGTCTAATTAACCAGTTGACAGCAGAGCACAGCTGCGAGTGACAGTGACTGATTACCTTCTGCAAACCTTGTCCTCCAAGACCTGCCTTACCCAGGGGACGAAGGACATCAAAAATAGCAACTTCCTTAAAGAGACATCACTCTGCACATGAAGCCTGTTGGGTGATGGTTCTGGGGGATCCATATCCCATGGGTAAAGCCCCAGTCCTCCTGAGCTCAGAGGGAATGGTGCTGACTCCTTTGGAAAGTAGATTTTCCCCTGTCAGAGTAGGGATGGGAAGGTTGAAGGCTGTTGCCACAAACGTCAGGCCAGCTTAAAATTTGGGGCAAAATGGAGATGCTGAGAAGCTGAAGATTTGCAGCGATAGACTGGATTGAGTGATGTCAGCAGTGGGGGCTGGTGTGCTTGTGAAGATGGCAGAAGCAAGAATCAAGGAGGGGTTTTGTTTGGGGTTTTTTGTTTGTTTGTTTATGGGAGTGAAATCCAGAGCTCTCAGTGGGATCAGTGGGACTTCAATGGGACTAGAGGCAGGGCTCAAAGCCCTTGAAGGCCAGATGAAGGATTCCATCAATAGGTACCTCCTGCTTCTCTGACGGCATGGAGAAAGGTCATGAGATGCTCTTTGGGACTTCAATCTCAGAATAGGGTGGAGTGAATACAACAAACATCTCGTGCTCAAGATTAGTGCTTCAGCAATTTCCTCTGTGGCTGAATCATCTCCCTTGCTCCAAAAGGTTTGACCAGGTATTATTTCATTGATGCACCAGAAGAGCCCAACACTGTAAAGTGCATTTTTTTCTCTTTATTGCTGGTGAATTTTATCTCTGAATTCCTGCTCTCTGCCCTCAAGAAACCCCTGTATTTCTCTCTCTCAGGTACTACTCAGACATTGCCAAAATGCCAGCAATCAGTGACCAGGACATGAATGCCTACTTGGCTGAGCAGTCTCGCATGCACATGAACGAGTTCAACACCATGAGTGCACTCTCAGAGATTTACTCCTACGTGGGCAAGTACAGTGAGGAGGTGAGATCCTTGGAGCAGTCCTGGGGACCCATGGGACAGCCCATGCATGTGTCACAGATGCCTATCTTCATCCTGCCTAGGGGGGTGATGGCTTTATGGAATGAGAAGCAAGGCTTGGGATGTGTAAAAGGGAAGGTCTGAGATTTTTGGTCTCCCCTGTAGTCTTTCATGTGGATCCCTGTTATTTATGTCTCCTAATATTGGTCAATCAGATTTAGCTGGCTTGCACTAGTTGGTCAGATGTTAACTCACTTCAGAGGAGCCCCACATGAACTTTACACCCAGTGTGGCCACAAAGCTATTTAAAAACATTCCAGATACCCTAAAACACCCAAGAACGGTCCAGCAAGCATGACACAGACTTTAAGGGGTTCAGCGTGGTTCTGTGTATTGAAGGCCAGGTGAGACCCCTAAGGGCATCTCAAGTGGCATGGCCAGGTGATGAATAAAGCTATAAAATAACTGATCTCCAAGATAAGAATCCATTGGATTGGTTGAAATCTAGAAATCTGCATTTAGTCAGATCAAGGCCAAACTGCCTGCCTAGTTCCCTGCTGCCTGGTTGACCTTCATTACATGACCTAAACTAACCCTTAGAGAAAACCAGCCCTAATCTACTGCTGTAAGAGGATGGATTCAGTTGTTTTGGAAAAAAAACATTAAAAAATCCCTATCACTTCTTCCTCTCTCCTTTTCCAGATTCTTGGAGCCCTCGATCAAGATGACCAGGCTGGGAAACAGAAACTTGCCTACAAACTTGAACAAGTCATAACCCTCATGAGCATAGACAGCTGAGAACTGTCCTGCCAGGGACACCCTGGGAGGGATAAACCAAGTCGTGCCTCACTCAAGATCATCATCTTTACCAAGTGCAAGTTTTGATGGGCTGTAAGCAGAGTCACCCACACAGCGCTCCTCTCTTTCATTCTCTCTCTCATTCTTTCTCTCTCTCCCTCTCTCTCTCATTTCTTTCTCTTTCCAAATTTATGGACAAATTGACAGAGCCCCAGGGGTTAAAAGCAAAGACTGCAGAGGAATCTTGGCTCTGGGGGCATGAAGACATTTGGGTGGAGCTTTTCTTTTCATGGTTTCCCCTCTGCCTTCTCCCTAGAGAAAAACTATTAAACACACACAAAAAACCCCACAAACCCTCTCCCAACATCACATCATCACTCTGCAGAGGTGAAATTGGGAGGTACCTTCTGTCATGCTGCTTTAACTGCCCTCCAAGGGCTTGTAGCCCCTGGAGTGGACACGGAACTGAACTCAGTATTACTCAAAGTCTCCCCAAGGGGAAGGCAGCCTGCCTGCAGGGATCCTGGAGGGCAGAGCAAATCCAGCTCCTCTCCTGCAGAGCCATTGCAACTCTATCTCTTGATAGGGACCCATTGGGAGAGGAACCCCAAGGCTCCCTGGAAAACGCCACAGCTCGGTCCAGGACAGGACCACTGTGGCTCTGACCCGCCTGGTGTAGCTGCTCTCTTGGGGCAGGGAAAGGGTCAAGAGGGGAGGAGGAGACCGACTCTCCCCTGCCCATGTGTTTCATATGGTTATTCTTATTTTTCCAAGAGACATGTGTCTCCCTCCGTCTTTCCTGTTGTGTCCTGTTGGTCGTAGCACTGCGGCAAAAATGCTCTCTCTGCTCAGTGGCCTCCTGTCAGTGGTGGTTCTGCTCCTTCTGGCAATGGACAGCACAGCATCTCACTTGTTCCCGCCTCAGCTTGGAAAGCAAGAGCCACAGGTCTCATTTCGTTCCAGGCAAGGAGCTCAACCTCAACAGAAAAAAACCACCCAGCAACCAGAGGGATTTTTTTTTTTTTGAATCTGTTAATTCTTTCCATTTTGTTTCCTCAACTGGAACAAAGCTGTTGTTTTCTCATGGTGGAATATCAGAAGGACATTGAAGGGCTTGCTAGGAATCAAGGTGATGTGTAGGACTGATGGTAAAACCTTCCTTCCAAGCTACTCCGAAGAGGAAATGTCACCACACACTTTGGAAGGAAATCTTGGAGAAAATCCAAACGAAACAGTGCAAAAAAATTCTTCTACCTGGATACCCCCAGCTGAACTGCAGGTCTTCTGGAGGTCTCTGAACTGCTATTAAGCCCATCTGCCTTTTGGTGCCAACTCCTGGCCTTTCCTCTTGTCCATTCCTGGAACCAACAGGCCTTGCTGAAGGCACAGTTGCTGCCTGGGAAGGATTTTATCTCTCTTTGCACTTCTCATCCCTTCAGAGATCACTGTCACCACAGGACAATTGTAGGTGATTGCCTTGTCCATCCTCTGCTCAGCTTCTCCAGAGCATCTCAACCTGTTTCATGGCCAACCAAAGAGGAGTGAACTCCTGCATCTCTTCTACCTTTGGCTATTGTGTTCATACAGCTGCCAGCCTGAATAACACCGTGATTAGAGACCCTCAGGGTGTGGAGAACCTTGTACACCATGGAGGCAAGAGCTGGGTCTGCCTTCACCTCCCTAGAAATGAACAGAGCTCACTAACAGAAGGAGGAGTGGCTGCAGAATCAACCCACATCCACCTCACACCGTCCTCAGAGCTACAGCCTGGATCTGCTTTGCACCTGGAGGGAGGAAGGGGTAAAGACAGGGTGTGTAAATTGATTAGAGAACGAGTGCATTTGGGTTTATTCATGCCTCTTGCTATGAAAGCAGAACCTCCTCAGAGTGACAGACCATGAGTGCGTGGAATGGGGGGTGTGGTGCAAACAGGGGTCAGTCAGCGAGCGGGTTTCCCTCAGCCAAGCAGATACACACGTAGACGAGTCTTTCTAAAACCATTCACAGAACAGCAGTCCCAAACTGGATGTGTCTGTGGGGAGAACATCATGAGATTCACATTGAAACAGCAAATTTTAGGGACACGCCTTGGTTTTAAACCCCCAGACATTTCTCTCTTGATTATAATTATTATTATTTTGTGCGTGTGTGTGTGTGTGTGTGTGTGTGTATCTGTGTGCGGGTGTGCGTTACTCCCCCTTTAGTTTTGCTTGCTTTCTGTTTGATTGCTGAGCTGATGGACTCATCATGCACCTTATGGATCTTTAAGAGGCCTGTGCATTGGGGATGGTTTGGGTTTGGTTGGTTCTGCCATGGTTTTGTTGCTCCATTTAGTAACGTCGGCGCATGTTCCAGATCCATTGATTATTGGCTGTGAAAGTGGGCTTGGAAATCCCACCAGAGCCAGCGGTAAGAAAGTGACAATGACAACACAAACACGATATTTTTTATAAGTACGTTAAAAAGAAAAAAAAAAGAAAAAAGAAAAAAAGGAAAAATTTTTAAAAAAATAAAAAGGAGAAAAAAACCAAAGGTTTTGACAAACAAAGTGCCACAAAAGATAAATATGGACCCTATTGTCATGCCTTGTACTCACAGCTGGATGGTAGGAGTCTTAAGGACAAGTAGCTGGCTTGGAGGGAAGTGGTTATGGGTGATGGGCGATCCTGCCTGGACATGCGCACACGGAAGGAAGAAGAAGCTGTTTAACACACACACACACAAAAAAGAAGTATCAAAATGAACTGGTGTGATCCTGCACTTGTACTGGAGGCAGAGGAACACCACAGGGGAAACCTGAGACTCACCCTGGTTCTTTGCGATGTTTTCAGGGCTGTGGTTTTGGTTTACTCTGTTTGTTTTCCGTTGGTGTTATTTTGTTTCTTCTTGCTGGTACGGAGTTTTTCATCTGTATATTATATATATATTTTTTGAGAACAACTTGAACACCTCAGAGACACTGAGAATGAAACACTTAAGAGGAATGGGAAGCGCCATGACATTGGTGTCTTAACCCTTCCCAAGTTCCCATTTAGGCATTTCTGCTTTCTCTCCACCCTCTTCTTTCCCCCGTGCCCAGGATTTGAAAGAAAATCTGCATTTTGCTTCTCTTTCATCTCCTCCTTATTTTTTTCTTTCTTTCTTTCTCTTTATTTGGTGTTTGAGCTGGTTTTGCTTTTTGCTTGGAAAATGTGCCAGAATTGTGATGTAAATGCGTGGGCTTCCTCCCCTGTCCCGTTCGGTGCCCTTCCCATTTCCAACCACTGTCCCAGCATCCCCCAGTCTATGAGAGGTCTTGGCATCTTTCTTCCCAGCCTCACCTGTCAAGCTAACTATTTTTTAAGTGCATGTAAAATACGACTGAAAACAAAGACACAAGCAGAAGTATGAGCCCTACTACAACACGGATAAGTTCTTTTCCTTTGGTTTCTTTCCCCCCACCTCCCTTTCCACACTTGACCAAAAATGCCCAATAAATTGGTAGTATTCCACACTGGTTTTTTCAAGCCATGTGGAGAAAACTAGAGGCAAAATTACTAGAAGTCAATAGACAGGCTCCTAATATCCAGAATATGCCAGATGGCAGGCTGATCTTTATGGGTGTTTCTCAAACGCTGCAGTCAAATAATTATTGCTGACACTTGCAGCACCATCAGAAATGGAGAAAAGGAACTCATGGAGACTCTCTAAGGTCCTACTGAGAGAGCCAAGATTATTTCTTCACTGCAGGGTTTGCTCTGGGACTTTATGCCTGCTGTAGAGGAACAAAAGTGAACAGTCCTTCAGCAATGTCATCGTGTCCTCCCTGTGAGTGTGGTCACCTATCAGTGACATGGTGATCTGAAAAATAATCCATCGTGTCATGTGCTTTTGCAGACTGAGCCTTCCAGGAAACAATGGTGTGGGAAAAGTTCTGTGTGTCTGGAAGAAGGTGTTAGGGATTATTTGCTCTTGAAGTGACAGCACAGGAGAAGGATGGAGAAGGAGAAATGTAGCCACCAAAGTCCCCTTCCTCTCCCAACACAGAATCGTAGAATCATTTAGGTTGGAAAAGACCTCTAAAATCACAGAGTCTAAATGTTAAAACATGCGCCAGTCCTTCTCTTCCCACTCTTCATTCTGTTCTGAACATATCTGAAGGTTTGGTCCTACCAGCCTTACTCCACCAGGTAAAAGGACTTAGTTTTGCCACTGCAGTTGTCTTGTCTCACTTCTTTGACACTGAAGACTATAAAAATTAGTAAGTCAAGAAGAAGATTTACCAGCAGAATTTTGGTTGGTATTTTCTTTGATTGAAAAGTGATTACCAAAGTTTCCAGATCTTGTGCATTAGCGTCCAGGAAACTGTTTCCCAGTAAGGGAAAGAGGTCAAGTAAATCACATAATTTGCCATTATTTTTAATAATGCTGATGAAAACTGATAGATAAAATTTGAAGACTCCAGTGGCTAATCCCACTGTTGAGTCAGCCAACACAAATGCTGCAAGTCCCTCCTGAATTTCCTGAAGTCTGGGATGCCCATGAGGTAACAACCTGAGCACATAACAGCTGATACCAAGAGGAAAATGGTTTAGAAGCAAATCAAACCGTGAAATGTAGATCTGTCCTTCCCCAAGGCTTTAGTGAAGTGCTTTGGAAAGAGACTATGTTATGGGGAAGACTCTTTCAAAGGAAGATTGGACACCCAAAAGGACTGAGTGCCAGAGCTCTGCTTAGTGGGACATAGATTTGTGTCTGCACACTCAGAATCATGGAACCAGAGAATGGTTCGGGTTAGAAGGGACCTTAAAGCTCATCTTGTTCCAACCCCTTGCCATGGCCAGGGACACCTTCCACTAGACCACGTTGCTACAAACCATGTCCAACCTGACCTTAAAAACTTCCAGGAATGGAAGTCCTTAAGTCCAAGGACAAACTTATACCAAAAAGAAAAGTCTAGACTACTGGAGATGACAGGACTATACTCTCTCCCATCACCAAGGCTCCAGTAAAACAAGTCCTTCTTCACCCTTTCCTGCAGCCTGTAAAAGAATTACTCTTCAAGCAGGTTCATCTCATAGTGTAGAGACTTTGTTTTAGTTCTGTAGAAGGAGAGAGAGAAGGAAAACTGATCCTCCTTCCCAAATTCCTGAGGTAGCTCTAGTATGTAAGAGGTTTGCTCATCCACAGGAATCTGTTGCTCTTTGCAGTGACCATTGTTGATGTGACCAGATAAGCACTTTACTGGAGCCCCACCAGTCCCAAAAAGGTGGGTTTAGTCCTCTTCTCCTCCCTGCTTTCAGCACTGAGCTACAGAAGCCACACAGAGAGCGCTGTATAGAAATGTGCATTGTGGCTTGACCAGGTCTGTGCTGCTTTTGAGCAGCTCACCAAAAATTCCATCCAGGAGCCCAGTTTCCTTATCCTCACTCTTGAATGAGGAAATGGATATGAAAATCCAACCCTTGAATCAGCGTTGTTTAAACCTCTGACGTTCTGATAACCTCCCCTCCTGAGATGACCAGGGGACCCCAGGAATGGATCTCTTTCCCCAAACTAGGGAGTTGTGATCATTTGTATGATCATAGTAGATGGTGTTTCTATGTTGGCAGATGCCTCACCAGGGCAGCTGTTGGGTTAAGAAGTATTGGAATGCTTTGGGTTGGAAGGGACCTTAAAGACCATCCATTTCCAACCCCCTGCCATGGGCAGTGACACCTTCCACTAGACCAGGTTGCTCCAAGTCCTGTCCAAACCTTGCCTTGAACACTTCCAGGAATGGAGCATCCACAGCTTCTCTGGGCAACCTAAGACCACCCACACAGCCTTAGTGATTCCAGGACAATCTTCTTTGTGCATCTGATGAGTAGTAAGAGTTGTTCTCCAGAGCAGGTGGAGGTTTTGGGATGTCACAGCTCTTGCCAGCCAAACTTATGCTGTGGATCATCCAACTGATGAACCCCATGAACCTCACGGTGTGAACCTCAGCCTCCTGGCCATTCCCAGCCTGAATTCTCCTGCTTTTCACCTGATGCAGCTCCCATTTCAGAGTATTGCTTGGTCCACGGAGTCTTGCAGTTTTCCCTCACCTCTGCCACTGTGCAATCCCCCTTTCTCCCCCCAAAAAATGGTGTTGTCTTACAGGGAATAACTGGTTTGTGGAGAATGCTTTGAAAACGGAGCTTGTCAACCGTGTTTTCTTTGGGATGGCTCAGTTCACTACGTTCTTAGAGAAGCACCCAAGGGGACACAGGCTTACAGCAAAAAAAAAATAAAAAAAATTAATTTGTAGAAAGATGTCAAAATAAAAAAAATTAAAAAAAAGGATTTACACTTGGAAAAATAAACCCACCAAAAACCCATTGAAGTTTTAAAGCTGCTTAGTCTAATCAACCTGTCACGTGTGTGATTTCTGTTGTTGTCGTTGTTTGTTCATTGTTTGGCTGGTTTGGGTTGCGGTTTTTTTTAATCTTCTGTTCTAAAAATGGAGAGTTTACCTCAAGAAATTCTTTCTGCTTGGAAACAGATCACCTAGAGCTGCTCGCAGCAGAGAGCAGCGTGCAGGGAAGCTCAGTAAAGCAAACCTGGGTTTGGAAAACAGGGGGAAAAGCAGGATATTTAGGCTCTTTCAGCATTCCCTTCTCTTACTGGTGTGGTCTGGCATTTCCCAGTGGAGAGGCTGCTGTTCACTCTTGGATAGATTGAGGCACAAGAGCCAGTTGGAGAAATCAAGGCACGTGTTCAAGCTTGTAGACCTTTCTGAAGCATCTTAAGAAAAACTTGGTGTTATTTGAAATTTCTATGCTGCTCTTTCTCCATTCCCTGGAGAAGTTCCTCTTGCCAGCCCAGAGTGGGGTAAGGAAGCAGAGAGATTAGGTGCTAGCTAAACGCTCCCAGTGTTTCCCCCAAGGAATTAGGAGGCAACTGGATTATTTAAAGTCACAAGACAGGCCCTTCCTAGTGTCTGACCCTGTGTCTTGGACATACACATGAGCCCAGAAGTCTCACTCTCTGTTTTGCTAAAGCGTCTACCTTAAACACAAAATCAATGGAAAGACATATCCTTTCACTACAGTGTTAAAAAGAGCCTCAAAGAGATGTCAAGACAGCATTAGAAAGGAGGTTGGGATCCTTTTTCTTAGGTTGTTGTTGTTGTTGGTTTGGTTTTCTTTTGAATTGATCCTAGTTAAAAAAAATTAAATAAAATCTATACTATTTAAATTGGAATCCCGTTGTTACTTGGTAAAGGCAAAGCTTCTGTACCTTTGTTATAATTAATTGTATACCTGTGTATGTAAATATAAGGCATTCCTATTTTGCAGTCCAGAACAAAAAAAAAAGGAAAAAAAAAACAAAAACAAACTATTTGTAATATAGAATAAAGTTTATTAAAAAAAATAAAGAAATAAAAATGCCCCAGGCTGTGATTGCTGCTTCCTGTGGCCAAATGGAGCCAGAGGGAAGGAATAGAAGTGAAGGGGAAACATGAGACGGGATAGATCCCAGTTACTTATACAGAGGGCAAAGGTATGAGGATCAACATGCTCATGTCAACTGATGGCTGTGAAAAAATTCCCTTCCCTTCCCTTCCCTTCCCTTCCCTTCCCTTGCCTTCCCAAACCTTCCCTTGCCTTGCCTTTTCTCTCCCCATTTCCCTTTTCCCCTCCCTCTTCCTTTCCCCACCAAACAAAAAGCCATTTATTGGATTGTTTGAATTGTTTTTTGGAGGGGTGGGATCCAGACAGGTTATTCCTTTCCATCAACCCTTGGGGTGTCATCAGGTGTGCATTTTGAAAACGATGGACAAGCTCATGAATTCAGCGATGCTATTAAAGGAACCATATCCTGTGGCTCCTGAAAGGAAAGGCCTCAGTGGGAGCCAGCCTCTGACTCCTTGGCCATTACATTAGAGCAGCAATCATCACACCAGGCGTTGGAGGAGTCACAGGTAATCTCAGGTGGAGAAGCAAACCCCCAGACCGCTTGTGATTATTTTCTCACATGATGCTGTTGCAAAGAGTAAATCTGTAAGGGAGTTCAGATTCCCTGGGATTGATGCTGAGCTTGGCCAGGCTCAGGTGGGATTTGCACTGCCTCAACACAGGTTTGGTGTATCAGCCTCCTCATGGACCCTAAAGGGCAGGAAACTTGACCTGAGCCACCTCAGCTCAAGGCAGACTGGAACTCAAAGATTCACAGGTGCTTTTCATTGTGTTCACTGCTCTTGAAAAGCCCAATCCATTATAAGCAGAGCCTCACAGTCTCACAGCAAGGAGACAAGGCAGAGGAGGCAAAAGCAGGTATTTGCATGCTCCTCATGTCCCATATTGCCAGCAGACTCACAGCCGGTGCTGCACAGTCACCAACCTCCCTCTGCCCACACAAGAGCTCTTTCCCTTATTGCCATCCCAAAAGATGTGTTTGTGTGGCATCAGCATCCCTACCAGCCTCTGTGCAACCTCCCCTGGCATTTCCCACTTTTTCCTTTCTCCCAGTCAGACTGTGCCCTCCACTTCACCCAGCAGAGAGGAAAACACAGTTTGGTTTCCGTGCCCAGAGCTGGTGCAGCTCCTGCCCTGCTCCAGAGGGCTCTGTCACCCTGAAGAATGGAGCAGCTGGTGGGTTTTATGGGATTTGCAGACCATGGTACCAATATAAGGCTTGGGGAAAGCAAACACCTTTCTGTGAGTCTCTGCTCAATGGGGAGCATTAAAAGGGAGCAAGAAAGTGGATTTCAAACAAGGAAAGGAGTTAAATGAAGCTCTGACAGCTTTGGCTTCAGACTGATGCCATGAAGTGTCAACAAACCTATAGAAGAGCAGCATATGTACACTGATACATTGAGCACATCCAGCCATGGAAATAAGACATCTCTGTCTGTCTACTCCTTTGGACACAGCAGAGGGAAAGTCTTTGTCACTCAAAAGGGCTCCCATCACCCTGCCAGCACATCCCACCAGCAGCTCAGTCAGTCACAGCAGTGAGTTACCTGTACAGGTATCACCCATCAGACCCCTCCAGTCAGAGTGAGTTGCAGGAACTGATGCTGGAAAATTCTGTGTGCAAAGAAGTGCTTCAGATTTCAGAACTTCTGAATTATTAGTGTATAAACCAAAAGCACCTCTAAAGAAAAGTTATGAAGCCTTTTGTTTTTCAGGGCCTTTTTTTAAACTCTCTCACTAAAAACTTCCTTCCAGACAAAGTGGTTGCACTTAACATTTGCACAGGAGCAGTTTTAGGCTGTGCCTCTGCCAGGCACTGCATAAACAGGGAGAGTGTCCCTGTGGAAATAACAGCTTCCATGTCTGTGAGACCACACAGGAAAAGGAAGAGGTGGGGGGGAAACTGAGGCATGAAGAGGTGAAATGAGTTGCCTGCAATCCCACAGCAGCTCAGAGCCAAAGCTAAGGTCTCTGCAGCCCACTGTCAATCCCAATCAATCCAGTCACTGATTTTGCAATGGGATAGAGCATATTTGAGAAAATCCATAGGGCAGGGCATGGTGGGGACCTGCACCATGTCCCTGTAGCTAAACCTCACATGTGATAAACACTGCACCAGAGTTTCCTCTTGTCTTCTGTGCCAAGACTGGGAAACAACACAACACCAACTATTCCCACAAAAACACCCTTCCATGCATTAAATGGAGCTGCACTGACGTAGCACAGCCACACAAACAAACTCCAGGCTGTGGTAAATCCCTGCTGTCAGCTGGAAGCTCAAAATGTTTGCCTTCAGGGGCATCCCACGGGTGGGCTTGAGTCTGCTTAGTGGAGAATTTCCCTGTTGATTTAATAAAAGCTGCAAGAGCAGGAGTGAGAAGGAAAACCTCTGACATGGATGGGTCTGCAGGAGGACAAGGCATCAGTCTGGTGCTCACTGGGACACTCCAGGGAGCCTGAGAGACCTTGGCTCAGGTCCTGTTGGCTGTGGTCACACGTGCATGACAGAGCCTGGAGGCACCAACCACTCCTCAGAGTTTCAGCCTCTGAAATGCTTCTGTTGAGCTCCCAAGTGGATTAAGCTGGATATTCAAGGCTAACAAGTTATTTACAAAGCAGACAGGAGCCATCTGCCCACCATTAGGGTTGGAAAACCCTCTAAGATCATCGAGTCAGACCTTTAACCCAGCACTGCCAACCCCACCACTGAACAATGTCCCCTAAAGTGCCACATCTTTTCACCAAGATCACTGCTGTTTCTCTGTCCCTGCTGGATTCTCCCACCCTCAAGCGACAGAAAACAGGGATTTTCAAACTTTCCTGATTTCACTGTCCATGATGGTCCCTTCCTGCACCTCAATCCTTTCCTCCTTCCAGCTCCTCCACTGAGGAAATGGTGATTTTTTTGCCTCAGATCTGTGACATCCCCAGTGTAAATAATAGCCCTCCAGTGCCCCACGAAACCCTGGCAGGGGAGAGGGCAGGGCAAAGCTCAGAGATGGTCTTTATCTCCCTGGGAAAAGCTGGGAACTGTTCTGCAGCTCAGCTTCCTCAAGTAATCCCAGATGTCAGCTGAGAAGGACTATTTCCAGCAACCTGGAGAGGACTCAATTTGCCTTTATTATTCCCAGTTTCCCACTTTCTGACACTTCCCAGGTTCAGCTGCCTGCATTCTATTAAGCTGTTCCCCTCTCCAGTCCCATTCCTGGAGGTTTTCCTCCTTCAGCACAGTGTAATTCCAGCATCAGCTCTCTCGTGCCCACTGGATATCACTTGTGCAAGGGATCTTCCTTGTGTTCAGACTCAGGTGAACCTCTCCAAGGTGGTGACAGTGGTGGGGACCATAACTCTGAGTCACCTGCCAGCTTCAGTGACATGGCATGGTAAGAAAACGACTCTGGCATCATTTAGGTTTGAATCATAGACTCACAGAATGGTTTGAGATAGAAGGAGCCTTAAGGATCATTCAGTTTCAACTCCCTGCCATGGTCAGGGGCACCTTCCACTAGACCAGGTTGCAGTCACCAGTGAAAAATTGGTCCTTTCAGGATCCAATTCATCTCATCACAACCTCGAGGGCTAAAACAGATCAGTGAATTGCAAAGGTAAATGCTTGTTTCCTCTTGCTGGCCCCAGGGAGGAGCTTGCCCAGCTGCAGAGGGTTGTGCTCTGCCTTTCTAAAGCCAGGTGGGATGAATCCCACCGGTGGCTCCTCTATGACCTTTTCTGCTGTGATTATTTTAGGAGAAGTCTCTTGATATATGTACATCAGAGCCCTGAACTTTTCTGTGGTGTGCTGTGTTCCCACAGCCAGCAAGCATTTGGGAGGAAAGCAGGAATCAATTTGCTCTTTTCCCTTCAGCTAAAAGAAGAAAAAAAAAACATTGAAAGGAGAACAACAATTTTATTTTTATTATTATTATTTGCTCCTTTGAATTTCCTGCCTTCTCATAAATTCTAACAGGAAATGTACTCGCTGACCTTTTAACTCCCCAAACCAAACACGATGCCAAGCCTTCTCCACAGGCCAGCTTTCTTTCAGGGTACCATATGGGATGGAGCTCTTGTTCCTACAACACAGGCAAGCGGGTCACCAGTTAGCCAGAACACACAAACATTTTGTGGGCAGGCACATGACAAGCAGATAACACCACCAGGCACCGTGTTTTTCCTGGCTACATCTGTGCTAGGAAATAAAAGAATGCCAAGGTGGAGTATCAAGCCCTGTGCTGAATTGTCTGGGATGTTTCCCTGTTAGCATGCTCCCAGCAAAATTTTGAACAGTGACAGCTAAGCTTCTCCAAGAGAACATCCAGGTAGTATTTTGGAAGAGCATCTATCATGGATTTTTTTTTACCTTTATGGGAACAAAATGCATCCAGTCTGGCTCTCCTTGCTTTGTGAGCTCAAAGACACAGTGGCTTCACAGGGCCAAATACACAGAGCTTGGCCAAAGAAAGGCATTTTGGGAGAAGATCTTGAGATGTTTGTAATAAAATATTGGAAAATGAGTTGCTTTATAAATCCAGTCTGTTATAACCATGAGAGTGTGATGCTTATCTGTTTGGGGTTTGTATGTGGGGTAAGGTAAGCCCCAAGAAATGCTTTGAAGTTAAACTTAAATTTTTAAACACGGGTCTTGGGAGCAGAGAGATGGATCCAGAGGGAAATCTATCCACTGGAGCAAGTGATACATCCCAGGACAATCCAACTTTGTCTCTCAGACACTATGACTGGTGTCAAGATGGTCCTGTAAGTGCTGATCTGTCCAGCTGGATGAACCCTTTACTGAAGAAGCACTAGAGTGCCAAGACACAGACCCTGAGGCACCAACAGAACCTGTTCTTCTTTGCAATGTTATGGGGTAGGTCCACAGACATGGGAGTGGGCTGGGTCTCATGCCCTGAGTCAGGTCTCACTCACCAAGTGCAGTAGAGACCTTCAGGCATCTTAGAGCCCTTGTCGTCACTGGGGAGAGGCAAATGGAAAATCTCCAGGGTTCAAGAGAGCAGGGTCACCTTGATGGCCATGCCATGGCTCTGGTCCTGTGCACTGTCTTTGAGATGGGTGACTGTGACAGAAAGAAGGCTGCAGACACTGGTCCAACCACAGTACCCAGGTCTGCTCTGTGCTTTCACGGTGCCCCAGCCAAACCAGAACTCTCTCAGCCAGGGAAATTGTCTCATAAAACTGCCCTGCTTTGTGTTAGCAAAGTCAGCCTGATTAACTCCCCAGCAGGGGCAAGACACAACAGCGAACTCCATCCCGGCCACCACATCAGAGACAGATGGTGAATTAGATCCAGAAGAGGCAGCTGTGAGTTATGGGGCTGGAATTCCATCAAGGGCTTCTGGGGAGATCATAAACCACCAAACAGCTCTCACAACCTGCCCCCCTTCTCTTCCTGTCCACCATCCACAAATAAAATTACAGCCCCATAATTCAAGTGGGGTCTGTTTGTCTGCAGCAGGACAAACGTGAGGAGCCATCTGGGGAGGGTGTCAGGCTATAAATCCATTCTTTTCCCTGCCACTTCCCCCTCTTCACAGGATGGTGCTTCCAGGCTTCACCCAGGTCTCCTCACTTTCCCCACCTATCCTATCTTCTTCTTTTCATCTCATTTCTCCTTCCTTTCCTGCTTAATAGAGACATAAAAGCAGTGGGGGTCTGACAGACCAATCCACCAGTCAACACTCTCATCCAACCCCCTTCCCTTCACCCTGGAGAGTGAGAGCAACACTCAGTCTTCTTCTCACTGCTTTTTATCCACAGACCATTCCCTATTAAAAGCCATATTGCAAGCATCTCACCCACATTAAACGTCCCCAATGAAAGGGTTGTCCTGGTTCTTTTCAAGTTGGGCTGAACGAGGTATTTTCCCTTAATTGCATTCTTTGATGGTTTAGGGGGTAAGAGGGAGTTGGGGACACCCCTTTTTATTTTTGCTGGCATTTCCATGCAGATATTCATCCTGCAAAACAGAAAGCCAGTCTGGAACATTTCAGCATTACAAGTTTGATAAAACTAAGTGATTGTGTTTGTGGGTAATTTTGGGCTTCCTGGGCTTCAAAGGTGGTCCGTGTTTCCCAAAGATTACCTTCAATGGATGATAAACAGCCAGACTTGGAAGTTAAAGCTGGCAGGCATCAAAAAACACCCCCAGCGCACGTTCTGCCAGAGGAAAATAAATCTGAACCAAAGGTTGGATCTTCCAGAAAAGAAAGCTTTGTTAGGGTCAGGCACAAAGCTGGGACTAGAAGGTGCTGGTCCAAAGCTTGGGTGCTGTGTTAGATCACAACACCCCTCTAACAAACCAAATGGTCAGTCTGGCTAAACAAAATAAAATTGGGCTTGAGAACTTTACCTTTTACCAATATCCCCTTTCCCCCTTCCAGCAGAGCTTTTACAACCTGCTGAATTTAGGAATTTGTTGTGATAGATCAAGGAGCCCACCCTGGAAGTGCTGGACATCCCTCCGTGAGAAATGTCAGGGCACTGATTCTCAGTGGCTTTTTGTCATTTTTGGGATCCCTCACATATTTCAGGATATAAATGATCAGAAACTCCCTTTAAGTCAAGACAGAGTTGTACCAATGTCAAACCACACCACAACTGGCAGCATAAGTGTCATGTTTATTTAAGCTTAAATGCTTAAGTGAGTTCAGAGCTGAAAGACCAAAGGATTTGTGGTGCTCAAGCTTTGGAAGCAGCTCCAGAACCCTTGGAAGGGTCGTTTCCCACAACTGGTAAAGAACCTTTACGATTATTTGCTTTTAAACACCCTCTTACACACATTTTTCTCCTAGACTGGCCAGCCAGGAGGGCAAGGTTTGCTCTGCTTTTTTAGTCAGGTGTAATCCTTGAGGACTGGATTTTTTTTAAGGGTTTTTTTTTTATTGGTTGGCTTGGTTTGGGTTTGGTGTCTGTCCATCTTTGAAAGTCACCTCATGTGACTGACTCCAATCTCCTCCTGATCCTCACTTGAGACTCCAAAGTTTTCCCAAGCAGTCTCATGGAGATAACTGGAGTAATGATCTACTGGGTTCTGCTGCAACCACATTCCAAAAAAACACATTTAGGGAGAAAGTGGAAATAGAGACAGAAAGACAGTGATTCGACAAAAAAATGAGAGCCATATAGTAAACCCTGACATGTTAAGAGGCAAAACATCTGGGAGGGGAAAAAAAAGATTCAAAATACTCCAATGCTTTTAAAAAAAGCCAACTCATAATAAGCCAGCAAGCATCTTGGTGAATCCCAGCATAAAAACAGTTTGCAGACTGGATTGTGCCCTTTGATCAGCACTGGGGTGTTTCCTATATATGTATAAATTCTTTAATTACTAAGATTACCCCATGTAATATTTGATAGTTCTGCCCCTTTGGGAAGCTGACTGTAAGGGGAAGCAAAAAAACATTGTTCCAGATTTCTAGCTTGGGGAATTGCCTCTGAGTTTATTTTTTTGCCTTGTTATTTCTTACTCCCCTTTGGAAATCTTTCCTTTTTCTTCCTTAGGACAGAATTTCAATTAGCAGAAGGATAATGCTATCAGGAGGCACGGAATATCCTTGGAGATAAATCTAGCTGGGAGTTGTCAATGGAATATCTGAAATAGCCTGACAGCAGAGGTCCTGTAAAGCTTAGATTACTCTTTAAAGAAAAAAAATATAATAATCAGTTTGCCTTTCAGAGAGGGAATGAAAGGGGAGGGAAGGAGGTTGTTTATTGAATTGCTGTGCTCAGCTGCAAAAGAGGATGATAAAAGAAAAGAGACAGCATATTAAGGACACCCAAACTGCTCAATCTGACCAAAAAAAATTGTCTACATAAACCTTCAGGTACATCCTATAACCACCTCTAAGCCTGGTGGATGTTTTCACCAGACAACTGAAAGAGTTTCTTGTTGAATCCTCCCTTATGAGAGGGATGAAAGGGTTCAAAGAGACCTGTGAAAGCTCCAGGAGCCCACATGGGGTGGGGGACACTGAGAGGGATTCTAGAGCGGCCCCGACACACAGGAGTGTTCGTTTGGTCTTTTGTGGTTCTAAAAACCCAAGAGTTTCAAGGGAAGGGTTTCAACCTTCTCTCTTTTTGCAGCCGGCCCTGCTGATGGTTCACTTGTGAAGGATGTCAGAAGCACCAACCCACCCATCTGACAGAATATAGCTGGATATAGGATGACATCTTTTAATATTTGTAGGGGATTTCATGTTCCACCTGATGACTCTGGGCTCTTTGCTGTATTGCACAGCTTTTGATTTCAGTCTTCAGGGACTGTGAGGGAATTGGGATTGTCCAGCCCAGAGAAGGAAAAGCTCCAGGGAGACCCCAAAGAACCTTCCAGTACCTGAAGGGGCTACAAGAGAGCTGGAGAGGGAACTTCTACAAGGGCATGGAGACAAGGACAAATATCTTTAAACTGACAGAGTACAGGTTTAGATTAGATATTAAGAAGAATTTGTGGCTGTGAGGGTGGTGAGGCCCTGGCACAGGTTGCCCAGGGAAGATGTGGGTGCTCCATCCCTGGAAGTGTCCAAGGCAATGCTGGATGGGGCTTGGAGCAACCCGGTAGAAAGTGTCTTTTGGGCAGGGGAGTTGGAAGGAGATGATCTTTAAGGCCCCTTTGAACCCAAAGCATTCTGTGACTGTGCGATTCATTCAGTGCCCTGTGGTCGGGCACAGCTCTGCCTTCACCTTCACACTGCTGACCTTCCCCATCCACCTGGAGACTTCAGCCAGCTTAGATCACCAGGAATGTCACGAGGCACTGCTGTTTGAGCTGGGGGCTGGAGAAGATCTTGAAGGTTTTCAGAGATAAGACACACATGGCCCATATTTCACCGAGCCTCTTTATCTGCTCACATCTGGTTGTCTTCAGCACAATCTCTTTGCTGCAGCACAACAGTGGCCTCAGCAGTGCTGGCGTTATGGAGATGCTGAGAAGGCCCCTGATAATCTATTCCAGAGGCTCAAAGGAGCTGTGAAAGCTCCATGGTTATGATTTCAGATCAGCTGGGGCCATGCAAAGTAAAGGATGTCATCACCCAGCCACAGAGTCTTCGAATGGTTTGCGCTGGAAGGGACCTTAAGGATCAGCTAATTCCAGCTCTTTTGCCATGGGAAGGGGCATCTGGAAGCAGGAAGCAAATCTTGTAGGAGAAAGGGTGGATATCACTGAGGGAGCCACTGCAGACCTTGATTTCAATGAAGAAGGGTATATTTGGGCATGGTCTGTGACACAGTCTTAGAAGTCATCAGGGAGTAGAACTTGAGGTCTGGACTCCAGCTCTGCAGGCCACTGTGCACAGCCTGTTCTGCAAAAAGATTTTCACTGTCAGCATTTGCAATTTTAATCTAGATAAAAGTGATTAAGGAAAAAAACCACAAACCCCTATTTTTAAAATATTGGCTGAGAGTAAGATATCCTGCATTGCCAGCTTATGGCAAATTTGAATTTTTAAATCATCTCTCCTCAGTCACTGTTGCAAATGAACGGGCATTTTCACATTGAAAACATTGTTCAAAACATTGTTCTGGTATTCCAATAATTTTCTCTCTCTCTCTTTTTTTTTTAATGAATCAACTTTCTTGAGAGTGATTCTGCATTAACTGGAATGTTTGTGCTATTGCCAGTATCTCCTTGAAACATAGGCAGGATAAATACCTGCAGCAGAAAAGGATGCACAACTCCAGACATCTGGCCAGAATGTTTCAGTGCTCCAAACTAGCAAAGAGAGAAGAGGAAAAAAGAAAAAAAAAGGGTCTGTCCAGTTGGGAGGCAGAAATGAGAATCATAATTAAAATATTCAGAACAAACCATCAGCCCTTTTCACACCAATTCAGAGCCTGAAAATCCTGTTCACAGAAGCACTGGAAAAGCACGTGACTAACACATATTTGATTAGAAATATGACATAATTCAGTGAAAGAATGGCAAATGCTCAGCCTGTGGGATGAGTTAAACTTCCAAAGTAATCTGCCTGGTCCCAGAATTGCAGGCTGCACGGAGCCAGAAGCAGTTTTTGGAGGTTGAACTCTTCTCTGAGACTTTTCTCAGGGTTAGATTCTGTTTTCTTTAAGAACAGCAGGTATTTCTTTGTGGGAATCCCTCCCCACCTTCATCTCAGAGGAGTGAGGACAAAGTGGAACTAAAAAATCGTGGCATCAAAGGAAAGGAAACCACTGTCTTCCAGCACCCAGAGAGAATGTTCTAGTCTGGAGAGATGCTGTCAGCAGGACAAGATTGAAGGTTTTGGAGTTAGCCATAGGACTGCTGAGCATGTTGTTGAGGTCTGTGGGTTGGCTTAAGCCCAGCATTAACCCTTCAAGTACTGAAAAGAGAGCTCAGCTCAGCTGCTCCTGCTGGTGACTTCCTCTTGCTGAGAAGAAAAGGCCCATTCTGCCCTTCCTCAGTAACATGAAGAGATGAAAAAAACCCAAAAGCCTTTCTAAAACTCTGAGGCCAGTAAGTGCTAGTGAAGCAATATTTCCTTTTCCAGTCACAACACTATCCTGAGAAAGAATTCCTGTTGTCTGCCTTTACTAACGTTTCCTAGTGATCACTCTGGAAATGCCCTATGGAAATCTGTGTGTCATCTGCTTTGCAGAACATAAAAAACACCTCAGCTCTGCTCCTTTCCTTGCTGCCATGAGCTCAGATATTCCTGGAAGCACCTCTCAAACTCAATTTATTTCAGACACAAGTAACCTTGATGGATTACTTTGCCCTAAGACACCAGCAAATAGTTTGGGGTACATTAAACCTCAGACACCACGCCTAGACTTGACCATGGACTCCAAACCTGCCAGCCATCAACATCATAAAGACTCTGGAGCAAAGCCATTCCCAGTCCAACTTCTTTGGAGACAATTTCCCTGGTTCACCCTAGAAAAATGCAGAGCAGAGGTGACCTGCTCATGGAAGGCAAATCTGGTCCACGGGCACCCAAATCAGGAAACTGCCTGAGGGTTGTGTCTTAAGGGAGGAAAGAGAAGGTTTGCAGCTGTTCCACTTGCCCAGGGGTGAAATTATGTGAGTCTCAGAAGCATCAAGTCAAGATCAAAGGGAAAAAAATTAGGAAAAGAGAGAATAATGGAGAAGTGGGAATAGCTTGTGCTAGGGTAGTGCTCCAGGGCTTACTCTTTCTTGTGCTAAAGCTTTCAAGTCCACAGCAGGCAGCTTTTCTCCTCTTCCCTGTCTTGTAAACTGATCCCTTCTCTCTCCCCTGGTCCCTACACAAGGGGTGCTGGAATAGAATTAAAAATATCCCTCCTTGGATGGTCTAGAGCTGGCTGTACCCAGCATCTTGAAGCCAGGTAGAGAAGGTTCCTGCCTTCTCCTCGTTCCCAAATATGCCTGAGCCACATCAGTTTTACACTCGCCATCAGCAAGAGAATAAGGGGAAAGTCTTTCTTCTTATTACACATCCCATTGCTTCAGTGCTTTCCTTGTCCTTTCTTGGGCTCAGAGGAGCCTGCACAGCTTTTTAAACCTCCTCCATCTGCAGCTGATTTCCATGATCCTCCAGAGTGCCCTGAGATCACAGGCAAACCTGTCCTGGCCATGAGGTCTCTCTGTGTGCCTGCACCCTGCCCGTAGCACAAAAGTACAAGATACTTATCTTGGAGTGGTGTAAACTTGTCCTTTCTCCCTCCCCTGAAGGCCATTTTGACCTTCCCAGAGCCCTTCTCACACCAGCAGAGAAGGGATATGGTGCACACCCAACCTGTGCTATCCCTCAGGCTGTGGTGGGTTTCTCTGGCTCAGATTTCCCCTCTTGTGTTCTTGCTCTTTCATCCAGTTGAGGCCCCATCTTCTCAGGCATCTGACATCCTTACCCTACTTAAAAGTGAAATGTAGTGTGTTCTTGCTCTCTCAGTGGATCCTGAAAAGAGAGGGACTGTTACTGCCTGTCCCATGCTGGACAGGGACTTTGTACATGACAGCAACCCTGAAACTCTGCTCTTGCCCTTCTGGATTAGAAAAGGGTGACTATTGCTAAATCCTTTTTAAATAAACAAGATCTGAGTGCTTTGACACCCCAGTTCCCTCCTAAAAACAAGAAGCTGTGACATTCAATTCTTCATCAGGGCTGATCCATCAGCTGCATTCACAGTTGTAAAATTGCCAACAGCCCCACACAGGGCTGGTAAAGGTGACATGGGATACAGAAGTTGATAAGGAATACAAAAGTTGACATGGAATACACACAACACAGAAACCTGTGACTCTCTGCAACCACACCTGGAGGTCAGGCAGGTAATTCAGGGTGTTAGAAATGGTTTAGCAAGCGAAATCCGAGAATTATCCCTCCCCCTTTCTTCCCCTTCCATGGATGAGAAAGAACAAGAAAAAGGAGAAGGCAAACGCAGTTCACAACACTCAGCACTGCATACACTGTGAAACAGATGGAGCTGAACAGCACCTTTTGGAAGCAGAACAAACCCCCAAAATCCATGGCACCCAGAGGGCTATGGAACATTAAATTCTGTAAACAAGACGTTCCGCTTCAAACTCTGCCAGGTTCTCCCTTTGTCTTCCCACCAGCTCTGCTCTCTGCCCAGAGAACGTGCAGTGCAGCAGGGCTCTTCCTTTCCATATAGACTGCATATTGGAAACACTGCATGCACTTGTACCAAGGGATCTGTCCCAGCTCACTGCTCACAGCCCAGAAAATTGCCAGGGATGGGTGATGGCTCAGAGGAGCCCCATGGGGACAAGGAAGATGACAGCAGGAATATTGGAGAGAGTAGGTTTGGCTCCCCAGTTCAGCCTCAAGGAGTCAAGTCTGTTTTACCTTTGTAAACAGCAAAAAAACCCCTGTTTATTTTCCAGATGGAAAAAAAAAGGAGATGAAGCAATTTGGAGCAACACATATTCAGGATTTGCTAATAAATTGCTTAGGAGGTTTGCCTGCAGAATGATTATACAGTTTTTAGGTACATCCACAGTGTTGGAAAGGTCACCCCACAGCCCAGCACTTTGTGGCAATTGGGAGAGGTGGTTTCCCCAAGGACCCCCCAACTCAGCTGTGGCACAAGTGGAAGCAAACAGGCTCCTCATGACTGATTGCCTCAAACATGTTCATTAGCTCTTGGGAACAGCAGCAGAGCTTGTGGGCTTGGAGTCCTCCAGGTGAGCAGAGCTGGGTGGGAGGAAGGTGGGATCACAGCTCAGGTGATGGGGTGACACGTGCTTTGCACCTCCTGGACACACAGGATTTCTCGGGTGCCACAAGCTGGGTGTTTTGGGTATCAGTATCAGGATCAAACACCCTGCAAGGCATTTAGGTTTTAGATCCAGAGTGTTTTGCCTTTGCTGGTCACCTGGGAGCATCTCTCACACAGCTTCATTAGGTTTCCTTGTCCTCCCTCAGCAGGGGAGCTGCAAAGGGCTCTGCTGGATTCATGGCCATTAACTTGGTTGTTGTACACCACAAGCAGCCTACAGAGCTCATTCCCTGCAGCATCTGGGGTGCTTGGAGATGCTGAATTGCACAGTATTTTCGGTAGCCGAGAGGACTCTGACAGCCAAATTTCACAATTTGATAAACTCTGACAATTTTACAAGGCGCTTTCTTTCCCTCTGAGGGATGTCTCCCCATATACATTAAGAATTATAACATATATGTAGTTCCTCCATCCCCTGTTTCCAGAACTGAGTGGATCTTGCACAGCTTTCAAGAATTTCCAGCACAGCAAACTGTTTTGATCTTTTATAGTGCTTTTAAATTGGGCACAAATGTTTCATGTGCTTTCAAATTTATAGCACGTCACAGGCCTTGGTTTTATAACTCACAGGGCTTAAACCTGAATAAAATTGATAGGATTACACAAATCAAGTGGGTGCTGAAATATTTGGGTAGTAATTTATAAAAGTTGACAAAAATCAAAATTTCTGGTGTTGGAGTAGCATGAGCAGCATTTTAAGGGAGCAGCAGCTTTTTGGTCCTTAGAGAAATGCATGAAAATACAGCAAATTAAGGGCTAATCTCACATATTGTTTGGAAAAGGAAAAACCTGGGAGAGTAAGACATGGGAAAATCACAAGAGGCAGCTTTCTTTCTGATGTCAGAATTAATTACACCTTCTTACAGTTTCACAAAAGAACAGCGAGGTATAAGAGGTGTCTCTGCTGCTCATATGGTGTTTGAGTCAGGAACCATCCCAGTGCTGGTCCTGATTAGGACCTGTAAGTGCTGTTATTATCATTAATAACAATCAGGCTCGTCGAAACAGAGGCGTGACAAGGCTGATGTTGCCCTGTAGTTGCTTGTACAGAGTCACACGGAAGAGAGGGGAGAGAGACTTTTTACAAGGGCATGGAGTGATAGGACAAGGGGAAATGAGTTCAAACTGATAGAGAGTTGGTTTAGCTTAGATATTAGGAAGGAATTTTTCCCTGTGAGGGTGGGCAGGCCCTGGCACAGGTTGCCCAGAGAAGGTTCCCCAACCCTGGAAGCGTCCAAGGCCAGGTTGAACGGGGCTTGGAGCAACCTGGGCTGGTGGAAGGTGTCCCTGCCTATGGCAAGGGGATGGAATTAAAGGATCTTTAGCATTCCTTCCAACTCAAACCATTCTAGAATTCTGTAAAAAGTGGTTCACAAAGGATGGAAACACATCTCACCACGAGCACTTTGCCATCCTCTGTTTAAGGAACTGAAGAAACACAAGGTTTTCCTGGCCAGCCTTAAGCAAGTTAGTGTGGCATCAGGAACTTTCAGACTTGTGTTTTTGTGTTTGCTAAGATCTCTTCCAGCTCCTGGTACCCCAAACTGTCCCCAGTATGTGCGTGTTACATCAGTTCCTAGTGTTTTCATAAACAAAGAATCCAAGGGCTCTTCACTCAGGAGAGCTCTTACACCCAGAATTCCCACAGGTTTTGCTCCTTCCACCACAGGGTCTCAAACTATTCCCACAGCTCTTGATCCCACAAAAGTCACAGGCACACTTACATGGGGTGTGTCAGGCACTTCGAACTGTAAAATACATAGTAAAAATAATAATTAAGGCCGCAGAGTGACACAGCCAAGTGCTATGCCAGGGAAAGACCTCCCCAAAATATGTGGGCATGACCATTCTGTGCCATGGCACCACTCTCTGGAGCAAACACCTTCAGCACTGCAAAGGCAGCTGTTACTTCTTTGGGATTCTGGCTTAGCAAGATATTGGCACCTTGCAGCAATTGGCTTTTATCACTCTGTGATATTCACCTGCCTCCATGTCCCTCCTGTAAGGATGGGATAGGGTCAGACCCATCATTTTCTGATATGGTATCAGTAAGTGATATCGATACCTCAATATCTTCTCTTCTTGCAGAAGACATCCCCTTGGCTGCAGCATTCCCAAACTCTGTTTCATCCCAGCGCCTCCAGCAGCTTTTCCTCCAGCCACCCACACGCCCCGCACCTCCACCATCCCCCTGTATGTCCATTCTCCAGCAAACAATTCTTCCTTTGGGTACCATCATCCTTCCCCCAGCTCTACAGCATGTTGTTCCTGGTGTCCATGGGTGGTCAGGGAGGGATGTGCCACATCCATGCAGTGATGGAGTTTCCTTCCTTCCCCTGTGGACTCTTCATGCACTATTTATTCCTCCTCTACCCTCAACCCCCAGAGAAAGTCCCCATGAGTCGGTGGCTGGGAACGAGCTCTGAGACCTGCCATCATCCATCACGGTGGCAGACGGGCTGTGCAAGGGTTTGCATGGCACAGTGCCAGGGTTAATGGCCCGAGACGCCACTCGCTTTCGCTCCGAGCTGCTTTGGAGAGCGGGCACAGATGCTCCTTGCACTTCCCTGTGCCCCTGTGAAGGAAAGGGGGAGGTTGTTCAAGGCGATGTGGTGGTTTTTAATGGTGGAGTTTGATCACAAAACTGCCAACAGCTCTTCAGTTGCCCCAAAGCAAAGATTCAATGACTTTGAAGACCAAAGGAGGGCAACAGAGATGGTGAAGGGCCTTGAGAGGAAGGATGTGAGGGGCTGCTGGACAAGGAGGGGAGACCTCATTGCAGTCACAGCTTCCTCAAGGAGGAAGAAGAGGGGCAGGCACTGACCTCTGCTCTGCAGTGACCAGTGACAGGACCTGAGAGAATGGCCTGAAGTCGTGTCAGGGGTGGTTAAGGCTGGATCTCAGGAAAAGGTTCTTCCCCCGGAGTGTGGTGGGCACTGAACAGGCTCTCCAGGGCAGTGGGCACAGCACCGAGGCTGGCAGAGCTCAGGGAGCATTTGGATGATCCTCTCAGGCACAGGGTGTGACTCTTGGGGATGGTCCTTTGCAGGGCTAAGGGTTGGATTTGATGATCCTTGTGGGTCCCTTCCAACTCTTCATACTTTGGGATTCTGTGAAATCCCTCCCCTGTGCCCCATGAGAGCTGTGCTTTGTGGCCATGCTCCTCTCCAGAGCCCAGGTCTTTTCATGGATGACCATGTGTCCTGCAATGCTGGATGGCCACAGCTCTGCTCTGATTCTTTAAGGGAGATGGAGTAAGCATGGCATAAAATTTTGGAATTAAACCATCTAGATTTTCCTCTAAATCTGAAAAATCTCTTCTCCCTGAGGTCAGATGTGACTGTTCCAACATCCACTGAACATCCTCTAGTATTTCTCACTGGTTCTGCATACCTATTTTCCTCTGAAGGCAATAGGAAACGTCAATGAGACTAAGTGGACACTTTCTGGCTTAATCTGGTCTTTATTGTCAGGAGCTTTTTCTTCACAAAGACCCAGAAACAGTTTTCTTCCCTATTTTACTTCTTTCTTCCAGAGCCTTCAGATAAATACTGTTATATAACATTTATTTCCTAAGTGGCCCATCTTGCAGAGGGAGAAATGATCTTGTCAAAACTGAATGAAACCCCATTTTCACCATGAATCCGTGAGGTAACAAAATTGTGAGGGAAGAGGGGACTGTGAAATGTCACGGTACCAAAATGTGCTGCCTTCAGTCTGTTCCTGCACTCAACTGGATGACTCTGCCTTCCATCATCTCAGCACCTGGGAGTTTATCTAATCATCATTACTGGCACTTACCCTGCCATGTTCAGATCTCTTTGCTGCTCCTCACTTGCACAGACAGATTGGTTCTTCCTGATGTGGGGCTGGGATTGATCCCTTGCAATTCTGTCCTTTTCAGAGTGCTCAAAAAGGAAAAGTCTTTAAGAACTGAGTGGACCTTATTTGTGTGAGGTGAAACCTTGGCCTTCCAGGCAGCACATCTGTACTAAAACCAAATTGTTGTGGTCCACTACAAAAAGTACCTGAATGGGTTAAGACTGCAGGAGATGTTGTGCATCGTGGAGCCATCACTGACACTGTCCAGCTGTCATTCAATAGAAGGGTCCATGAAACAACCCCCTATTTCACACCACAAGCCACAGAAGACTCCCAGAACCTCCAAGTGACATTTAAAGCCTGTAAAACTTTTACATCCTTCAATAAGGATAAAGTTCTGAGACATGAAGTGTTCAAAAAACAAGTGGACACAGCATTTTATGCTGTAGTTTAATGGACATGGTGGAATTTTAGTCAAAGATTGGACTTGATGATCTCGATGATCCAGTGATTCTGTGCAGCCTGGTGTTCACCTACATGCACCCTACCAGTTGGACCCAGTTTATTCCTCTCCATTTTCCTTTACTGATGTTGGAGCCACAGCTGTGACCTTAGAGATGTTCACCATCCAAGTTTTCTGTGAGCAGAAGCCTTTTGCTTCCCTTAAGACTCAGGCAGCCTCTCCCTGCCCTGTGATAGCCCCTGAGGACACATCAAGAGGTTGCAAATGTTTCCCCCTGGACACTCACTCACTGATCCAGCCATAGGAAGGTTTGTAGTTGCTGTAACTGCTTTTTATTTTCACCTTTTTCTAACCAGGCCCTTCATCATGTGTCACATCCCCACCTACAGCCCATTTTCTGGTCCCAAAAGTCAAAGGAGCCCCACTAGCTGTGATGGTTGAGTTGTTCAAACGAAATCAACCTTCATCCCACCTCCAAATTCTGTTTGCATCCACTTCCAGGCTCATTTTTTCCTCTCAAAGCTGGAATTAAAGGGGGGGAAAAAAGCAAGGGACAAGTTAGCAACATTTAAAACCAATCTAAGCAGAGAGCAACTTTTAAATGAAGCCATTTAAGGCCAGAGCCTCCCAGCTGTCTGGGTGTCCCCACTGAGCCCCCAGAGTTCAGGCCAGCCCTGTCACTGACTGCAGGCTGCCAGGGAAGATGCATTAACCAGGAACAGCCAGGGTGTCATCAATCTTTTCCTCCTCATTCCAATGCTGCTGCAGTTGCAACAGATGTTCAAGAGCCTCCTGGCAGTGACAGATCCCTGCATGGCCCTGACTCCCTACAGGCACGTAATGACAAGAGCCACAGATTCCCAGAGTTGTGTCAGTTGGATTTTATGGGTTTTTTTTCCTTCCTCTGGAAAGTTCTGAGTATCTTCTGGAAAGTTTCTTTATGAGATATGATATATTTCAATCCACTCGGTCCCACAGTTCACATGGTAGATCAGAGAGCTGGGAAAAACATCCCCCTTTCTGAGCATCCCAACCTGGAATTTCCCAGGGCAGAAGGAAGGGTATATCAGAACAGCAGGACCTGTGGTTGGTGTACAAAATGGGTCAGTGAAGCATGTTTCACATGATGTGACAGATACACGAGGACGGGAGCCAAGGATCTGTGTTCTACCTCCAGCCAGAGTTTTATTTTTAGGTGGAACACGGTCAGTCCTGACCCTGAGAGTGAGCAGGGAGCTTTGCTTTCCTTGCATTGCCCTTCCTGACATCAGAACACAGCTGAACACCTGCAGCAGGGCTGAGCCTGCACACACTGGGATGTTTTGGAACACCATGGACCAAGCATGAGGAGGGAGAAGCCATTCCTTGGGAAAAGGGGCTCTTACCAGGGCTGCAGGTTGTGGAAATTTGAATCATAGAGTCATAGAACCACAGAATGGTTTGGCTTGGAAGGGACTTTAAAGACCATCTCATTCCCACCCCCTGCCATGGGCAGGGATGCCACTCACTAAATCAGGTTGCTCAGGGCCCCATCCAACCTGGCCTTGAACACTTCCAGGGATGGAGCATCCACAGCCTCACTGGACACTATGCCCTTTACTGCTCTGTCACTTCTCAGGATGTCCCTTTGCTGCTCCTTGGGCTTGCGTTCCATAAACAGGGATGTCAATCCTCTCCTGCAAAGTGAGATGCCTTGGCATGAAGACCAGAAGGACCATTCTCACCCTGTTTGACCTCCAGAGAAATCTCACCACTCTGTGTTAACCTTGTACATGAGGCAGGCAAAGCTTTCAGATCATTCTTTAAAGGTCTCAAGGGCAGAAGTCATCTCCCTCCTCACCCGAGATGATTCATTTTGCTGATGATCCATCCCACAAATAGAAAATATAAAAAACCCCACAAAACATGACAAGTTTGCTTCATATTTTCATTTTAAATTTTCCACTCTCATTCATTTTCCTCCTTCTCCTTCCTACCATCAAATCTCATTTTGCACTTGTCTGCCAGCTGCATTCAGACATCTCTGACAAGAGCCTTCAAAGGAAAATCCTTCAGCTCCTCCTCCTCAAATACACCCAGTTTACAAATCACTGGTGAACTTGTTTATGTGGCTTTGCAGAGCTGCAAACCCTGCTCAGCACACAAAAAGTCACTCAAAATTCTTCCCACTTCTCCTATTATATCCAGCAAGGTGTATCCCAGGGCTGAAATCAGGAGAAAAATTGCTGCCCACACCGTACTGGCCATGCAAGCCTGAGAGATGTGAGGAATGTCACGTGCATATAAAACACTCGTGGGCTCTGTGGATAAACCCCTGATATGGAGAAAGGCAGCTCTGAAGCACAAGGACTCCTCAAGGCCTGAGTCTCTGAGACAGTCCTTTTCTGGGGGTGTTGCTACTTTTCAGGTCACCCTTAGCTCTCTTTCAAAGAGGAAAACAACAACAGGGCTCGTCCGGCTTGTCTTTAGCTGCATCTGGGCTGCATCTCATCCTTGGCACTCTCTGTAGGAACACTTTTGGGTCATACATCAAGGAGCCTCATTCACTCCATAGACAGCTGAGTGGGATTAGCCCAAAGAGAGCTGCCCATCCTAGAGATGCTCTAAATTGAAAGTAAGTAGGTTTGGATTGGATTTTAGGAAGAATATGTTTACTCTGAGATGGTGAGGCCCTGGCACAGGTTTTCTACAGAAGCTGTGGCTGTCCCATCCCTGGAAGTGTCCAAGGCCAGGCTGGATGGAGCTTAGAGCAGCCTGGTTTAGTGGAAGGTGTCCCTGACCTTTGCAGTCCCATCCCTGGAAGTGTCCAAGGCCAGGCTGGATAGAGCTTAGAGCAGCCTGGTTTAGTGGAAGGTGTCCCTGACCTTTGCAGTCCCATCCCTGGAAGTGTCCAAGGCCAGGCTGGATGGAGCTTAGAGCAGCCTGGTTTAGTGGAAGGTATCCCTGACCTTTGCAGGGGCTTGGAATGAGATGATCTTAAGGTCCCTTCCACACCAAACCATTCTGAGACTCCATGATTCCAAGATCCAGCCAGAGAAATTCCAGGCAGGTATTTGGTTTGCAGAGAAATCCCACAGTGGTGAAGCAGATGAAAACAGAAGCAGCAGCAGCATCTGCAGAGGGCACAGATCCACGTCTCTGAGGCACAGCTGTCTTCCCTCATCTCAAGGGGTTGTTATCTCCAAGCCATGTTATGTGTCATGATTGCCAGTTGCTTCAGCGCTGATTAAAAAATGCATAAAAGGAACTCCTGGGAGGGAAAGTTGTGCCGGCCCTGCTTCATTATGGCATGAGAAGTGATGGATCCTGTCTCATGCACGATCTTGGGAATAAGATCCAGCCTCTCCCATCTGTCTTGCACTCCCGCGTACACCCTGAGAACTGCCTTTTTTTCTCTGCAATTGATGTGAAATTGAGTTTCTTTGCAGGTCAGCAAAATCTTGTCTCGTGTTGGTAGGGAGGTAAATGCAATGTGCAATTTGGGACATCCGTGTTCTATAAATTACCTTATCCTGGAACAAGTGCAGGGAAGGGCTGATCAGGTGTTTGAGGAGCAGCAAAACCTGTTTTAGGAGAGGAGTTTCACCACATTTCATTTCTTGAACCAGATTATCCCTCAGAAAAATTTTGCTGGACTGTGTGAAAACTGGGGAAGGTGGTAAAAACTCTTCAGCTAGCCAACAGGAAGGGCAGGACTGCCACCATGAACACAAAAAGAGACGGATCAGAGGATTTGTGAATACATTCGGGCTGAAAATTAGGAAAAAAGAGTCAAATCATCAGAACCAGAGGTTTGGAGTTGGCTATCAGAGGAGGAAGGATAAGAAACCAAGCTTAAATGGAGCTGGATGCCTTTATTTAAGAGATTGAATAGCACAGATCTCATAATAGAGCACCAAGGCGTCTCGCTTGGTGCTGTGTTCCTAAAGTCGACCCTCCTCACTCCATCTGCTGTTTCCATGTGAAAATGCACAATAAAGGAGCCAGAAACTCTACAGCAGCAAAGCACAGCCTGGGGGAAATCAGCCCAAAGCAGGGGCAAGATTTAGCACCGAGGCTTGGGAGGAAGGGCCAGGTAGAAGTGTCTCACATCCCAGGCAATTATCTGATTAATGCTCAGAGCCAGAGGGAGTCAAAGGGAGGACTTCACAATTCCTAGTCCACTAATCTTACCATCACTTAACACCGATGAGAGGACAAATCCTTTTTTCCATGAGGGGGTCTGCCTGAAAATTGTCAGTGACAAACCCACCAGCCATCAATTCACTTTATGAGTCAGCTTCTTTGTGGCTGTGCCCTGGAATTCGTGCTCCAGTCCAGCCCACAGCCCCAGTTCTTCTGCCCTCTCCTGCTTCCAGAATAAATGTGCTCTCACACCTCCCTGTCAAGCCTTTTCTCAGCACCCTGATGTTTTAGGCACACTCCTGTCTTCCTTGCAACACAACAGTGAGCTTTCCTGCTTATTGCTGGGTGTTAGAAGACAGTTCTCCTTCTTCTGACCTCTGCAGTACCAGCTCGTTCATGCAGAGAAAGTGGATGCATATCCTATTATCCCTTGAAGTGTTTTATAGCTTACGTTAAGGCTTTGGGCTCTTCATAGTTTGTACCCAATTTTAGGATCACGATACCTCTAAGGAGAAAGTGATGGGATGTTATCTGAAAATTACCCTAACCTCCAGGAGAAGATAGATAAAAGTATTTATATATGAAATTTAAACTAAGTGATTCTAAACAGCAAGAAAATGTGAATAGGGGAAAAAAACCCATACAAAACCCCAAGCAAACCAACCACAAATATACCTAGACTTTAAATGATGTGGAAAATCATCTTTTTGTCTCAATGGTTCAACCAGCAAGAGGACAGAAACTTCCTTGGCTTCCCACATAATTCTGACTCCTTGGAAGAGCCCATATGAATCCTTGGAGATATTATGGAAGAGAACTTTTTAAAAGGGTGTGTAGTGAAAAAACAAGGGGTAGTAACTTCAAACTATCAGAGGGCAGGTTTAGATGGAATATTAGGAAGAAATGTTTCCCTGTGAGAGTGGGCAGGCCCTGGCATGGGTTGCCCAGAGAAGCTGTGGCTGCCCCATCCCTGGAAGTGTCCAAGGCCAGGCTGGATGGGGCTTGAAGCAACCTGGGATAGTGGAAGGTGTCCCTGCCCATGGCAGGGGGTGGAGCTGGATGATATTTAAGGTCCCTTCCAACTCAAACTAGTCTATGATTCTCTGACTGAAATTCAAATTTTCCTAACAACTAACACCTCTTTTGTCTGTCATCTGAGGCAATGAATCTACTTCCCTTTGTCTCACTTTGGGGATGGTGCCACTCTCAGCTCAAACACTCAGCCACTGCAGGAATCATATCTTGAACGATTTTGTGCAAACACATCATTGCACAGGCAGGACAAGCCTTGCAACAGCAACATCAGCTTGATCTGTGTGAGATCTGCAGGTATAATCCATATGAAAGATGAAGCAACCAATGGCCCAGCCATGCAAAGAGTATCAGCATCTATTGAACACCAGAGAATCCACTCCTGAGTCCAAGGAATGCTTGTTAAGATGCAATGGGCAATAAAAAGGACTAAAACTTTCCTGAGTTCACATCCTCTCAGGAGTAATTTCTGGTGGTTGTTCTTACGGTACCTGTGTTGATCATTTGATTCACAAGATTAATTCCAACACTTTTCCCTACTCATTTGCTGCAATCTGTACTTGTAGTTTATTTGTTTAAGCCACCAGGCAAGAGAAGTTTATTTCCCTGGCCAGATATATCTTCACCATGGGTTAGACTTGATACTCCTGTTTCAGGCTAAGGAAGGTTGGATGGAGCTCTCAGCAACTTGGCCGAGTGAAATGTGTCCCTGCCCATGGCCAGGGGCTGGAAAAAGATGGGCTTTAAGATCCCTTCCAACCCAAACCATTTTATGGTTCCACGGTTCATCCTTTACCTCAGTTCCTGTTTGTCCACACGGGTTTCACACACAAGATTGACACCCCAGCAGAGGAGAACAGCAGGAAGACAGATGTGTAGAACTCATTGCACCCATGAACTAACCCAGAGACCTTCTAAATCTATGCTCATGAGTAAAAGACAACCAAACACCAATTCCTACCACTGGAAATGACTGGTTTGGGTCATGTTTCTTAGTGCTGACTGCCTGTAGGGCAGAGATAGCAAAGCTTGAAAAGAGCAAGACAGAGGGGTCCACAGGAGTGGCAGGGTCTTGGAAAGGGGCACACCACGAATCTGGAACCAAGAACCTATAATTAGTCTAACCAGAGTTTTACACTCTAACCAAAAGAAAACACACAACTCTTATCAACCCAGTTACAACAGCACTAATGCAGTCCAAGGTGGTACAGAAAAGTCCCAACAATACCCTTAACACAAGAAAATATTCCCAAATCTCTTCCTTCCTCTGATGTGATGCTCACTCCATCACCATCCCTCGAGGTGCTGGAGAAATACTGGATGTGCTTCTCACCTCCAGCAGAACCTTCTGTTGCCACCACCCTGAGCTGTTCCCTGATGCCCATGGTGGGGTTTCTTCCTCTCCATCCCCTGTTCCCTCCTCCCTTGTCCCCAGTGCAGGTGGCAGAGCCCCCCAGCTGGTGTCCCCAGCACTGAGCTCAAGGCCCTGGTCCTCAGGACACTTGTGATCCCAGGGCTTACCAGCACAAAGCAAAGCTTTTTTTTTTTTGTCTCAGAGAAACTACTCTTTCCATGCTACATTTAGGATATAACCGAGCAGCAGCATTTCCATGAGTTTTTAAGAGACTGAGAGAACTGAGAAATGAAAATAGCTCCAGAGTAATGTGATTCAGAGATAGGCTCTTGATGAATGGGATTTTCCTTGCTGAAATCAAATTGTGAAGTCAAGCATTAGAGAACAAAAATCCTCGTCTGTATTTTCTACTTTGTCATGGTTTGTTTTCTGATAGGAGTTACTAGTGTGACCAAAGGATTTACCATTTTTTGTTTTAACTTTACTCTTCTCCAGTGAACTCATAATATCATAAATTTCTTCTCATGCAAGTTCAGACTGTTTTACTTTTATGACTGTGCCATTAAAGAGAAAAAAAAGAAAATCAGAAAACTCCGCAACCCAGAAGAGCTTTTAACTTTCTGTGAAAAGAAATAAAATCAGTTAGAGTTCCTGAAACCATCATCCCCATCTTCACCATCCCTCAGGAATTTGAGAATTGTACCTGAGCAATCATTTTTTTGCCATAATGGTTAATTTCTAATAACTGGGAAACATCTTAAGACACACTCAGGTTATACAGCCATCCATTTAGTGGTGGCATTCCTCAATGTTTTCATATATTCTACAGTGAAAGCTATTAAGTCTCTTCTATCATTCTGAAACCCTTTGCCAGATGAGGAAAAGGGAATTAAAATTTAGTTATATAACCTGCAGAACCAAATGACAACATATATATAGGACACTCTGCAGTATATGAACCTAGCAATTAGTCTGGGGCTAATATTCCTCTTATTTGTCATTAATTTGTAGATAAAATGGTTTCTCCCAAGGTTAACATTTTCATTATCATCTGCAAATGATGGTACACCGCCAAAGTTCAGCCCGTTTGAATGGAGTGCACTTTTTACATTTTTAAATATTCCTAATACAGTTTTTATTGCTCTCTTGAAAATAATTAGGCAGAAAATGGATTATTCCTCTTTCAATGAACAAGTATTGGAAACATTCTGAAATTTCATGCTTTCAGGCACCAGTGGCCACAGAGAGAAATATGCCCTTTCAACCAAGCCCTTAATTATTTTATCAATTGAAAGAGGAACTAATACATTGTTGGCAATACACAAAACATTGTCCTCTAAATCTGTATGATTTTATCTGCGGGCTAATCTCGAAAAATAATTAACTGCCCCAATCCAGTGATCTTTACAGAGTTATGAATGGCTCTACAATACACCTCTGTTACTCCTCCAGAACAAAAAACTTTCAAGAGTTTTGTTTTTGGGAACCTCAATAGAACTATTTTTATCACCTTTTATATTCCCCTGCTTTTCTCTACTTGCCAATCCACCCCAAGTAATCTGAAAACAATATCTGTGAACTTAAAGGCAGATTTTTGCTTTCCCTATTGATCCATTTCCATTCATTTGGCAAGAGCAGAGGATTCTGGCTGCGTGTGTTTTGTCTTGCTGATTGATAGAGGCTAATGCAGTCATGGTCATGGTCCACGTGGGGATATAATTCAATTAACTAATGAAAAACATGTATGTACTCCTCGGACTCAATGTGAGGCTGTGGTGACTTTGATTCATACCGTGGTCCAGTGATTTCTAGAAAATGTGCCACATCTGGACAAGATTTAGTGCATGACAAACCCGTGAGATAAGGTTTTCTTTGGAGACCAAGGGGTCGAATGTCCGAGGCTTCCCCCACTGCCTTTCCAGCAGATGGGATCTGTTCTGGAAAGCACAGCTTTATGCATTTTGGTGGGAAAAATCCTTCTTATTTACCCTTGGTAGAAGACAGTCAGATCCTGCCTAAGAAAAAAGATGGGAAACAACCAATTAGGCTTTATTTAAGAGATGGACAGTCCCAAGCTGAGGACTCTGGTGATCAGCCAGACCAAGTGCACTCCTACATGTTCAGTTACCATGGAGACAGACGCGTTTTTTTAGGAACCTCTTCCCAAAAAAATCACCCCAATTAGATCTGCCTTCATGCATCACATATGCTTGAGCAGTTCCCTGAGGTTCCTTAAGTGGTTGTGACTGATTCATTCTCCTTGCTGACATCCACAGAAACAACCTTTACTTCCCCGTTCCTGGGCAGGGTTTAATTCTGGTTTCATCTCTCTGTAGTTTGTCCGTAGCCAAAAATGGGTCGCTCGCTGCTGTGCTCCATAGTTTAATAGCCCCAATTCAAAATTCCCATCAGGGATCACCCAAGGAGAAATCTCTGTCAGGAAGCATGGAAGAGAACAAAGTTTGGAGGCAGGAGTGAGGGGAGGAGGAGCAGGGTGTCTGTCTCATGCTGTTTGACAACTACAGAGCTTGTTCTTCATGCAAGCACTGATGTTTCACAACGTGATCGTGCTCAGCAAGGCAGAGGGAGCATCAAACAGTTTGTCTGGATCAGGGACTGGCACAGGTCAGCTTTTTGCTTCCCTTTTTATTCTGAGTTGTTCAGTGCAGCTCTGACAGCATTGAAGGTTGTGTATCTGTCAGCAACATGGCATTACAATGGTGCTCAAAAATTATCTCCCAGGATGTCCGTCAGCTTCAGGCAAAACCTTGTAAGACTGGTAGATCCTCCCATGATTTCAGGTGAAGAAAAATGAGGACAAATGAGGATAAATGACCCTTTGAACCTCTGGGTGGGATTTGTTTGACTGAATGTAGACACCAGTGTGATAGATGTTCACATGTGAGTCAGCTGTCTGGACTAATTTTGTTAGAGAAATCCTGACACTTCCAGGGCATGATTCCTCTCACCCAAAGGCAGAGTCAGGATTAAGGCAGGTGCTGATTTTACTCCACTGTCTCTCAGAGGAAAGTTCAGCTCAGCTGGAGGCTGTGACATCAAGGGCTTCACTCAACTCAGTCCCCTGTGAGCATCTCTGACTCCAGACCCAAGGTGGGACCAGCCCGAGACTCACCAGTTCACGTTGACTGGAATAGTCATGTTGGGAAATTCTAATGACTCTGACTTCTTCAGTTTTAAATAGAAATGCTGCTTTTAGTGATTAAGCTTTGGTGAATTGTAGCAAAATTCAGGGGGGTGGATAACAGGAACATTTTGGAAGGCAGAAAGTGCATTATGTTAATTAACTGCAATCATAAGGGGAGGAGAATCCTGTTCCAAGAGCTGCACTCCTCTGATTTACGAGGATTTCAGCTGATTTTGCTGAAGCTGACTTTGGACTCGATGATCTTAAAGGTCCTTTTTAACCTAAATGAGTCTGAGTTTTAAAGATGAAATTGCTATTAAAAACACACTTAGTGTGAGATGTTTGCATGACTGTATTATTACTGGTTATGGAGAGAATAATGGGAACTCTTCTGGTGGCTGCAGCATTTTTTTCCGTCCATTTTAGGAGGATTTGGGAGCTGAATGCCACGGGATTACAGCACTGACCTCTACAAAGCAACACACGAACAACTTCTTTTGACTATTCAGCCTTGAGGTCTCTGGTCACATCAGGAGTTTCCAGGTGCAATGCAGAGACTCGAAGAATCTGGAGATTGCTTTTTCTCACCTCTCTTTAGACTGATATTACTTTTAATGCTTTGCTAACAGCCAGAACAAAAATTCAGACCTTATAATGGTGATTGTGAAATCAGATGAGATTCTGTTCTTCACAGGAAGCTCTTGACAGGGTTTCATGTTCAGTCCTTGTGTTAAGTCAAGGCCAGAAAACATCCTGGGTGTTGCTTAAACCACTCAAACCATAGGGAAGACTCTTAGCTTTGAATTTATGAACCCCATTAACTTCCCCAGGAAAGGAAAAGTCCTCTCTCCTATTAAATCATTGCCTGGGAAGACACAACCACATCCTTGGAGGGGTGAGAACACGGCATTGCTTTAGAGGGTTCCAGATAAAAATTAATTAGCAAAACTTACTGTGTAAATTCAGCAATATGCAAATGAAAGCAAATCCGAAGGCACATGTGCAGGCTGAGCTGACGCTAAATTAATGTTATATTATGCATAAAAAGTATAAATAGTTTACCTGTTTCATGAAATATTAAAAGATTTGTGATGTAATTGGGTATAATAATGATTCCATTAAATATACATACACAGATACAAAATATTTTGTATAATTTATAGCTTCTATGGATTCTCCATTTACAGTTTATACATTTAAAAGATTTTTTTTTAATTTCAATTTAAGTTTAACAGTTTGTGTGCTGCTGTAGTCCTTAATATTCCCTATAATGGTGAAATAGATTGTTTGAAAGGAAGTGAATTGGGTGGGAGAGGCGAATGGTATTGAATATTGTTTGATGCTGCTGAACAAGGATTGGCAAAATGTGGGTCACAGGCAGCATTTTTCCCCTGGTTTGCTCAGATCCAGACCCTTCTCCACAGCTGGCAGCTGTTGGTTTGTGGATGCCCCAGGGACAGCAATTACAAGGTGTGTGTTTATTTACTCCTGTTAAGCCCAGGCATGATTTGTTGCTCATAACACGGACCTCCATTTGTGTGTAAATGTGCTACACTTAAGACAACAACTTTATCTGTTGCCAGGAAGAGAGAAAAGAGCAGGACAATTGTTGAAAAGAGTCCTGGATAATTATCCACAACCTGTTTGGGAGGGAGCTTTGGTGTTAAGTGTGGCTGAGGCTGGATGTGGCCCAACAGGGTTATTAGAGCTGGAATTCATTTTATTTAACCTTGGACATCATCTGGTCGCAAAGCAGAGCTCCCAGACCTCTGTTCAGTATACAAGACACAATCCATGATTTCCCCTGGAAGGAGTGGCTGCAGGAGGAGGTGCATTGTGTCTGGAAGTGCTCCTTTATCCCAGTGCTTCCAAGCAAATGGACAAGAGGAGTTTATTTTTAAAGAGGACTGATGGATAAATGAAAGACCCCCAAGCAGCTCACCAACCTGGAGAAGAAAAAAGCTCCAAGGAGACCCTGTAGAACCTTCCAGTACCTAAAGGGGTTCCAAGAGAGCTGGAATTGAACTGTCAAAAACACCTGGAGTGACAGGATAAGGCTTCAAACTGAGAGAGGGCAGGTTTAGATGGGATATTGGGAAGAAATCTTGTCTGTGATGGTGGTGAGGCCCTGGCATAGGTTGCCCAGAGAAGCTGTGGCTGCCCCATCCTTGGAAGTGCTCAAGGCCATGGATGGAGCTTTGAGCAACCTGGGAAAGTGGAAGGTGTCCCAGCCCATGGCAGGGGGTTGGAGCCTGATGAGCTTTAAGGTCCCTTCTAACCCAAACTATTAACCAAGAATTGTCCCAGTGGTTTTCCAGTTTTTTACGTTTATATGTGTTCCTAGTACAGGCTGTGCAGCAGGTTTTTTGCATAAAAGACATGAATTTGAGTTGTGGGTTCTGCCATTAGACATCTGAAAAGGGGTGGGATGAATCCCATCACTATTCCACTTGGGCAAGTGGGCAATTAACCTTTCTTTCCCCTTTCAACATTGAGTTATGGATTTATGTGGTAAAAGGGGTAACAAAGAAGTGCTTTAACATGAATTATTCAGCCCAAAGAATTACCATCTGCCTTTCCATCATTTGACTCATGGCATAGATTTGATTAACAAAATACATCATGTATTTTTTTATGCCCTCAAGCACCTTCATGGGAAAAATGTGGACTCTTTCCATGGAAACTGGAGATGAGAGAGCAGAGCCTGGGGTTAGGTCACAACAGGGGAGATTTAGCCCATGAGGAAAGACTTGTCTGGACCAGGGTGCTGGAGCAGGTTAAGGCACCTTAATTATCCGAGGCTCAGGAAGAAGCTGGACAAACAATGGTTAAAAGCAGTTCAAGAGGGGGAAATGACCTTGTGGGTGCCTTTCCAACCCTGTTCTCAATGAGTCCTTGGATTTTGTGCATGTTGCCCATGTCTGGCTTTGTTTCACAGACAAGGTGCTCCCTGCTGACACTCAGCACCTGATGGCTGTCTCTGATCCATGGTCACTGACTCAGTTGTTTGGAGCAGGATGGGTTTTCCCACCTGCCTGTCCATGCACTGCTCTGGACAGTGATGGTCCCTGCCAAAGCCATGACCAGGATTGCTGCAAGGATCACAACAAGCCTCTTCATTGCTCCTTACATTTAGCAAGTGTTTCCAAATATCAAGGCTAATCTTTCTGCTGCAATTTAACCCCCTGGTTTTCCTGTCCTGCTTCCAAATGGCCATATGGAATCCCACCTTTATGGCATAAAAAGGGACTTCAAGGTTTCATAACTGTCAGAGAAAGAGACTTATATCTTGGATTATATCCACTACATAGTGATGTGACAGTACCATTGCCAGAGCAATAGGTAGGAACCAGCAGGAAGAGCAGGAACAGAGAGAAAAAACAAGTATCTTGTTTATTTTCCTTTTTCATAAGGGAAAAAAATTGAAACTTATAAAAATTGCATGAGCTGGGTCACATAGGAATTCTGCAACAGAGCTAGAAACTGCATCCAAGTCTTCAGAGAGCCTAGAGGAGTTGTAACAGCTTAGTTGCCAAAACTTTCTCTTCCAGCAGCTGCAAATGACAATCACAGATCCAAACACACCAAACCTTTGCAAAAAAAATAAAATACAAAAGTACAAAAGATTCCCTTTCTTGGTCAGAAAGGATGGTAACCTGAGACCTGCACAAAACCAAGGGATAGCAAATATATATGTACAGGCAGGAGTGTTTAGGTCATGGTTTAGTGGTGGCCTTGGCAGTTCTGGGTTAATAGTTGGACTAAATGACCTTAGAGGTCTTTTCCAACCTCAGTGATTCTCTTATTCTTTGTCAGAGGCACGTCAGGGGTCCTACATGGAAGGTGGTTCCATGGAAGGTGGTTCCATGGCTGGTTTCCACTGGGTCACCTTAGTATGTTCATATGTTCCCTGAGTGCTGCTTCAGCCAGAGTTGATGTACAGTTCCAGACTTGTCCTACCTGGTGCTGGAAAATGAAGGACATAGTGGATTTCCCTCACTTGTTGCCCACCAGCACAGCAGAGGGTGCCCATATAATTTAATTCCTGTCCAAGACCAGAGAGCAGCAATGCTGCATCTTCACTAATGGGGTAGGTCTTGAGAGGCACAAGTTTTAACATGATGGGGACACACATAAACCAACCAATTTTTCCTCTCCTGAGCCCAAGGATGAACTGATCTCTCATTAGAGCATCACAATCACAGCCTGCATCCTCTTTCTTCCTATGCATTGCCTAGTAGCCACTCTGTGTTCATATCTATCCTCACATCTCCTTACAGGAAAAACCCAAACAGTGAGTCCCCCGGGGTGGAGGACTTGATTGGGTTCCTCTAGTTTCAGATAGAAAGCAGGAAAAAGCTGAAGTTCATATTGCCACCCCTTGTCATTTTATCAAAGAGAAGGGGATTAGTGAGTAGGAGATGAAAAGTCTGCACTGCTTGAGCCATCTGGCAATTCCAGTTCATGGAGACATAATCGTGAAGCCCTTCCTGATCTGCCAGCCTGTTGGGGAGTGGGCTGGGATACAGGATGAGCAAGGATGGGTGTTGTGACCCTGAGCCCCGTGAGGACCCTCAGTGCCTTCCCAAACCCCTCCCTCCAAGGCTAGAAACCTAGAAAAGAAAAACACCCCAACCCAAGCTCCCCCTGAGAGACTGATTTATTCTGAGCTGCCAGGAAAAAGAGGAGACAATGCGAACTGGAGACAACAACTGCAATTAAAAGGAGAGGGGGGAGAGAGTCATTCCATGTAATCGCTGTTTCCGGGAGGCAATATGCTATGGATTAGAACGTCTCAGGCCTGGAGTGGCACCATATGGCAAAACTCCCTTCATTCCACATTAAATCCTGGCATTTTGCAGCTGTCAAGATAAAGCTGTTTATATGAGTAACATTGTAGTTTGCTTATAGGGAAATAATATGTAGCGAGTTATGATTAATCAAGGTGTCCAAAACTCGCTGCGGGTGCCTGGAATAGATTGGGTTCCATGGCAGAAGCTTTGTCTCTTAAATTATTGACATCTTTTTTCTCATTTCTTTTTTTTTCTGTCTTTTTCCCCCCCTCCTTCTTCTGTGTGTCTGTGTGTGCTGCTGGTTTTCCTTCCTCCTCAGGCACACATGGAGCTGAGAAGTGGCAGATCTCATCCCCTGGTCCTTCCTGCTCTGCAGCCAGTAGAAAGCCAAGGGAGAGGGTTGAATTCCATCAAGGGGAAAAAGTGGTGCCTTTGTTCCTTCTAGAGCGGAATATTGTCCTTTCTCCCACCAAAAAAAACCCCAAACCCTTCTTTTGGAGATCTGGAAGCTTTTCTCTGCCCTGATTCACGGTATTTTCATTGCTAGAGGTGCTCCCATCCCTTTCTCCTGCCCAGAGGAGCTGTGGATGCCCCATCCCTGGAAGTGTTTGAAGCCAGGTTGACTGGGGCTCTGAGCAACCTGGCCTAGTGCAAGCATCCCTGCCCATGGCAGATGGTTGGACCTGGATGGCTTTTAAAGCTCCTTCCAACCAAAACCATTCTATGAGTCGGTGACTCTATGAATCTATGATAATTAACAGGGTGTCATGTATGCAAAGCCATGACCTCCTGCCTGCACACCTCACAAACCAGTTTGAGCTATCCTGTGGGATCCTGGAGTGAGAGAGAAGCCTAAATTGCTGTGGTGTTTCTCCAAATGCTGCTGTTGTGCTTCTGCCACATAAATGATGTTGCACCTCATGCTCACAGTACCCCTGTTTGCTCCCTCCTGCTCAGCAGCTCCAAGACACAGACAGACCATGGAATGCAGGTGAGTGAAGAGGTGGCACAGCAAGAAAAGCAGGAAAAGGTGTATTGCAAGTCCTCAGAACTTCACTCACCCTCATAGCAGGTGTGCATTCATGAGCAAGCTCTGGAGATGGGGAAAGCTCCACAAAAAACCATGTTGTTGGTATCCACCTTAGGACAGGTGTCTGTGCCCTACCTGCTGGATTCTCTGTTTGGTGGGACCTGTTGGAAATAAATCTTTGCACAGTTTTGTTTAAATCTTCTTCTTCAACTTGCACATAAAGTAGCCAGCAGTTCCTGACAGGAAGACAAAGAATAAACTCTGTTCCTGGCTATCCCTCTTCACAGGGAGGCCATAAAACTTGGTTATTTAAGGGCAGAAAACAGGTGATTTATGGCACAACAGCTCCATAGAAATCAATGGGAAGTTACACTAGAAGATGTTGCATATTGTTCTGAGATCCTCCTGGGAAATGTTTTACAACCAGCCTGTCCTCCCTCTGCCAGTTTCCTCTTCTTCTGTATGGACACTTTAATGACTGATCATTTCAACAGGACACCCAAATCTCTCTCTGTTATTTTAGGCAAGGTTTTTGCCCAGCCTTCTACACAAACACACAGAACAAGCTTTGGATCTGCCCTAAAACACACACATGTATATGTTATATTCTTTCTTAATGGTAGTGCAACAGCCTTTTAATCTGCAGATTCATCACTGTTATCCTTCCCCATGAGCCCCTGAGGAGATTTATCCCTCCTCCTCTGCCCCTACCAATGCTTGTTGCTGATTAGTCAATATTTTCAGGCTGATCCTTTGGAATAAGATGCCTGGCAAAGACAGCCATCCCATCTTCCTGGATGAGCCACTTATAGGAAACAATCCTCTTCATAGGAGGCTGTTAAGAGGGGCTGCAGAGAGAGTTATAGATAATCAATCCAGAAATCACATTTGTAAATGGCCCCTGTAGCTGCTTAATTAAGCACAGCATTCTGGCATTAGGCATTGAGGTGCTTTAAGGGCTATTTGTCTTCACAGAAAGTATCCCAATAATATATTTGCAATTCTGTGCTAACCCATCCTAATCTCACATGCCTTTTGTGGCTGAACAGGATAAAGTGATTTAAATAACAGTAAGTAACTTCTGGGGAAGGTGTGGAGTCAATGACAGTGGAGAAGGAATATTTGCTTTTGATGCTTTGCTGAGCAAATTGTTTCTCTCTTTAAACTTTCCTCTTTCGTGTGTCACCTTGTCTGTAAAACTCTGAGCCACCAGGAATCTTCCCTTTCCTTACAGAGAGCTTAGGATGTGGCAGGGAGAAGATCAGCCAAGATATTCCTGATAGAGGGACAAGGGAGGAAAAGAGGGATTCAGATGCTGGTAGGAAAGTCCAGTTGTTTATGTTGTTATCATTATTGTCATCATCATCATCATTATTTTTATCATTATTATTTTTTCCACACTCCCTCTCAAAAGATGTTCATTTTGCAAATGTCTTTGAGGATTATTTTTTACCCTTCTCCTTCTCTAATCTCTCATGCAATTCCTCATTCTTGGATCTCTCTTCTGCTTCCATCTCCAGTGAAAATTCAGTCCTGGAGCATGTGATCAGCCACTCCTGGGAGACTGGGCTGGATCTCAGGAGCACCTCAGTCAAATCAATGTCCTTTCCAAAATCCACCTGCTCCCCTGATGCAAGACATCCAAATTCCTTCTCAGGTTTCCAGACAGCTGGGACAGAGATAATAAATTGCACATTTCTAAATGCATAATTTGACCAAAGCAAACCCCCAAATGTTCAACTTTTCTCTCCTTTCTCTCCACTTTTCCACAAATCACTGTACAGATACATTTTTTGGGGAGAGTAAATTTTGGTTGAGTTTAAAAGTGCTGGTCGTGCCACAGATATAACATTTGGGATCCTGAACAAGTGTGCCTTCATCCCATATTAATATAATAATTTGCATGCCCATAAGAACATCAGTTATTTGGAATAACTTTGGAATAACCCTGACACACTTATTTACCCACTGCCAGAAAAGTTTTAAAGAAACCCCTGGATGTGACACTCATTTAGTGAATAAATCTGTCATGACTTCTGGGGGTGACTTCAGCTCTCCCTCCCACCAGGGACTGTGAAATTTGAAGCAATATTGTGCAAATCAGGTGGTGGGAGAGTTTCCATCATGGGGAAGAATTTCCATGGCTGCTGCGGATCCTGGCAGACTCCAGACCTTTGGGCTCTCTGCAAAGACGTGCTGGGTGCTGTTTCAAACATCCCATTCTCTACCTGGTCCCAGCACAAATTCTGAAGGGTTTGGCACTCCCAGTCTGTGTCACATCTGCCAGCCTGGAGAATCTCAGATGGCACAAGGAAAGGAAATGTTTCATGCTTGTCTTAGTAGAAATTCACTTGTATTTTCTAAGATTATATCAAAGGGAGCTGCAAAGCAAAGCCAGGCTGTGTTAGGCCAAACAATTAGGTGTGCAAAGCCCAGAATCATACCCATCCTTCTCAGTACTGCAGGGAAACACCCAGAGACATGAATCCATCTCATGACAACTCTGTGTTTAATGAAGAGGGTCGTTTTTATGACCAGCCCTCACCATTTGTTGTGCTCCTTGTCAGGGGGAGAGATTGAGCCAGAAATCATCGCTGTGCTGGGGAGGGGTGGCTGGTGGTGGGATCTGGTCACAGTTCAGTGTGCTCTGACCCCCCTCTGTCCTCCCAGCTTTCATTAATCTGCTGGTGACAAGGGCACATAAAGCACCTGGTCCTGCTGTCCCTTCCAAGGGAAGGAGGTGGCAGGGATGCAGGAAGCTGCGCCAGAGGCAGAGAGCTCCAGCAGGAGATAAATCCTTGGGTGACAACAAGGCTGCTGTGTCCTGATGGGCATCCACAAATCCTGTGGCAGGGTGCACTCCCTGGGATATGTGAGAGGGACAGGGAAAATAAAATCAAGGGAAAGGGAAAGGGAAAGGGAAAGGGAAAGGGAAAGGGAAAGGGAAAATCTTCCAGTGGGCTAAGTTTGGTTTTTACAGTTCTGGCTGTCTGTAGAAGGAAATGCCTCCATCAGAAAGCTGCCTCCATGTATAAAGTGTGTTAGAGCTGCTGGATGTGTGGCAGAAATATGGAAAAGCCCTTCCAGACTCCCTGGGGTCCCAAGGCTTTTCCCATTGTGTTTCCTCTTTATCTGACAGTAACATCATCCCACACCATGTGGGATCCATGCCTCCTCCCTGCCCCCTCCCACAATTCCTCAAGGATGGAGCTGTGCACGTGGGTGATGCTGCTGCACCAGCCCCCAGGGATGAAGGTGTGGATGAGATGCAGGTTGAATTCTCAGGTTAGGGTTTTTGGTGCTGCTCCAATGGAAGCTGGAAAGAGATGGGCAAGTACCTTACCAAGAGAAGCATTGATTTCTGGTGGGCAGTAGAGATATTTATTTCTCATGTAGAGCACCAAGCCTGTCCTTGAGAATAAGGAAGGGCTGTGTCCTGAGCTGAAGGGACAGCAAAGGGAGGCTTGGCCCTGATGACCAGAAAACCTGGATTTCCATCAGCACCTTGCTCCTCACTGTCACTCCTTCCCTTTGCCAGCCCTTTGCTTACAGCAGGTGTGGGATACTCAAAGGTTTTGTGCCCTCAGCAGGGATCCATCCATTGTGGGGCACAACCAGTCCCCAGAGAGATGGGAGCAGATGGGCACCACAGAGGGACAGCTCCATCTCACCTTTATTTCCTTCCTGATGGATTCTTCCTCTACAGGAGACCTGAACAGCCTCCAGTGCTCCAGGGAAATCTGGCACCAGATTGCTCTTCCCCAGGCTGGGCTGTCTGTCACACAGACCGTGTGGGTTTAAATTTCTCAAACAAACAAACCAAACCAAACACAAAACAAAACAAAAAGAATGTTTCCCTTTTCCAGATGTTCTTGAAAAGCTGACTACAAAAGCGCAATTAAATAATCTTTGTTCTTATTCTCCCCTGGGAATATCTAGATCCTTTCACCCTCTCCCCTCTTCTCCATTATCACCTTCTCTTTTCTTTTCTTCTATTTGTTACCTGTTTCTGAACCTCTCCCTGCCAATTGTTCTTAATGAGTGAGATAAATTAAAACGCAACAACAACAACATTAATAATGACTATAATAGTGATGACAATAATAATAACAGCAATAATGATAATAGGAAGAAGAAGCAAAAAGAAGAAGAAAAAGCAAGATGTAAAAAGGATTCACTAGAACGAGAGGAAAAGGACAGTACATATTTTGGACTGGAAACCCTTCCTAGTGCTTGAGCTGCCCAAAATGATAAATGTACCATAAAAACATCCTCTCTGCTCCAGCAGGGGTCTAAATCCTAGAAGCAGGTGTGAAACCAAGTGCAGGGCTCCCCTTAGCCATGATATCTGGTCAGACTTCTCCTCACACCTAGAGCTGTGCCCAGGAGATCCCACCTGGACAGAGCAAAGCCTCTGAGGATCTTCCCAAGCACCTGATGCTTGCCAGGCTGCACAGGAGGAACCCCAAGGAGGTCCAGCTTAGCTACTGTGACTGCCCAACCCAGTTGGACCTCATTTTCAGTTTCATCACTGCACAGGCAAAGCTGATGGTGAGGGAACCTGCTCTGAAGTTGCATGGAGTCCTGGGAAGCAGTTTGGGGTTTATGAGTGCTCCAAAAAAATGTTTGTACAAAACGAGGCACTACTCCCTGCCTTTAGTCCATCAAGTCTTTCATGACCTTGAACCATCCAAGACCAAACACAGCAAGGCCAAAACAACACACTGTTGAATCTGCTGTCCAGGAGCAGGAAGCAGCCTGTGGTCTCAGAGAAGCCACAGAGGGCATGGTCCTGCCAGAGCTGGCCTGAACACTGGATATCAGCTTACCAGTGTCATGTTCAGCCATGTCTTATCACCCCAAGTACCAGGACAGAGGTGGTGGGTGATGCCATTCTTAGTATATCCTAGACCCCTCCAAGGTGCCATTTATCAGCTCTGGTGTTGGCCATCAGCACCAGATGATGTTTGGTGACTTCCTTTGGCTTTTGAGGCAGAGAATGGAGTGAGTAAAACTGTGGTGATGGCATTTCTGGGTGATACCTCCAGGCAGGGATAAGTATTGTGTATCTTCTGCTCCACCTCTCCTCTTCCAGCCTCAGGGTCTTCCCCACTGGAGGCACAAAAGTTCCTAAACATTGGGGGTCACAAAGGCTTTGCAGGGAGGAGGGATTGAGTTTCTTCTGTGCCTTTTAGTCAACATTTTTCATCCACAAAGCACCAGATGAGCGCAGCTGTTTCCTGCTGAGATCCATTACCGGTCCCTGGCTGAGCCATGCCCTTCTTGAGGCCAGCAAATGGAAAAGGTTTCCATTCCCACAGCACAGGAGCAGGGAGGCTGAGTCAGGTGGACAGTCAGGACCCAGACTGACCTCTCAACAACAGCAAAATTCCCTGAAGTATCACTGAGGGAGAGAACCAGCCAGGTTCAGATCTCACCTACCCCCTTCTCTCTCTTTTCCTTCAAGATTTAGCATTGTACATGCCAAGGCTCATTTGTTCTGGGAGAAGTTTGCTCCCATTTGGTAAAAACAGCTGCTAAACTTGCAGGCAGGTTCCAATCCAGGTGTTAAATGTCTTCCCCTGCTAATGCCTCTGCCTGCTTCCATGAAAGCTTCTCCTTCCCTGGTGCCATGTAGAAGGCTCTGAATAAAAGTCAGCTCTTTTTTGCTCTCTCCTATTTCTGACTGAATGAGGAAATCTTTCAGTTTGTCCCCAGCACACACTTTGTGACCCTGCTTCTTGAACTAATGATTATTACCCTACCAGGGGACAGTGGACTCTTTGAGTCATAATAAGAGCTTAAGGTTGAGATCTTTAAAACTCTCTAAACACCTTGAAAGCATCTCTTGTTGATCATGTTTCCCTTAAATCTTGAAATCTGCTCAAAAATAGGATTGAAAACACTTTGGAAAATGTGACTTTGGCAGTTTGCAACTAATGTCCTTTCCACCACTCATCTAAAAAGTGCAGTAGCGAATAATCCAGTCAGGCTTGACTTGAAGGTAGAAAAAACACACTAATTCTATTCTATTCTATTCTATTCTATTCTATTCTATTCTATTCTATTCTATTCTATTCTATGCCATGCCATGCCATGCCATGCCATGCCATGCCGAGTCATTCCATTCTATCTTATTCTAAATTATATTTCACTCCTTATTCCAGTTCCACAATGAGGGAATATGGGATTTCCATGAGTATTCCCAGGTTGAGGGACACTCTGCTTCTGCAACGTCATGCTAAATCCTGGGATCATCAAGTGACCTGAGATGGGACAACACCTCAACATTTCTCTTCAGTGCTGGGAAATTCCTTCCAGGCCTCTCCTCTCTGGGCCTCAGTTGCTCTGTCTGGAGAAAGAAATTCATGTTACTTCTGTTTTCAAAGTCCTACAAGACCCACTATCCCTCTAGGGTGGAAAAGATTTATTTTTCAGGAGTTATGTCAGAGAAGTCCACCCTTTGCTTAGTGACAGACTTATTGCTTCTTTCAGTTCTCATACTGCAGAGGTAAAGGTTGACAAAGTTCTACACAAACAATGCCACAGTTTTTCTGGAGCTGCCAAGGGATTAATTAACAACACAGTTTGACTTTTTTTCTCAATGTAAAAAAAAAATCCCTGAAAAAAATCGATTAAAAATATGTTTGGAGTATAATACAAATACTTTTGAAGTCTTCAGAGTAATTGCTGTGAGTTCCATATGTGGACATGCTGCAGAGGTGGTTTTTTTTTGGGAGGGGGGACTTATACAGTGTCTTAGCTGAGAGTTCATCAGAACTGTTGTTTATCTCAGGATGTTTAAAGTGCCAGGATGTTTCTCAGCAGGGCACAACTGGATGCTCACCTATCTTCATGAGGTAATTTCCTACTCCATCCCTCACATGCCCAACAGCAACATTTATACGACCCAGGATCTGCAGTTCACTGGATTCCAACCCTCTGCTGTACTCTGTCTTGCACAGTGAGCCCTGGGATCATCTCAGATGACTCTTTCCATCTAAAACTTAGCATCTCCTATGGTTGGGCTTTGTCTGACTTGAATTTAAGGGTGGCCCAGCTTCAGATACAAACGCTTAAGTTTTGGTGTATGTAGGACGGGGATCTCCATGCGCTTTGGGTGACCATTCTCCTGCCAAATCCAATAAAAACCTAAAACCACTAAAAGAAAATGCTTTATCTCACCCTAAAGTAGAGGATTTTGTGAGCTCTGGGCATCACTGCTGTTAATGGTTAGAGCTCCATGAACATCCATGTTTATCCATCCACCCTTGACTACAGCGCTGCAAATGCCATCCAAGATCTTTGTTTACACAGATAATTTCCTCTCCCCTCTGGAGGATTTTTAATTTACGAGCCTGCACCTGAGCTGGGTGTCCTGGCTCCCTCTGCAGACAACTGGGATGGAGTCAACACCATCAGTGGGGTTTAAGCTGTCATTCAAGCCATGAAACGTGAATGTCATCTCTGGGAGAGATGAATCACACCAAACTTCACTGCCCACACTCACTGTCTCTCGTGATACAGAGAGCTGGGGATGACATGCTCAGAGACAGGTTCAGTGCTGGGATTCTTGGATCCCATCCCTAGGTGGTGGTCTAGACTTCTTCCATAATCACTGATGAGACTGGTACCTGCAGGAGGGGGTCCTGCCTCCCTCTGAGATGCCTCATGTGTTGACAACACCCATCTTTTTAGTGACCGCAGAGGGGACACTGTGCTCCTTCCTGCACATCTCACATGGACAACCTGTTAATTTGCTTCAAGCAATGTGACATCACAACGGCTAATTAGAGGGGGTCACTCTCAAAAACTGCTCTTCTACCAATGAGTCCTGCAAATAGGTGAGGAGCACTGGAGGTGCCATGTGTGGATTCAAAAGTACCTGCCTGGGGAGGAACATTTCACCTGTTCTGGATCATTTTGTTCAGATGCACAGAATTTTGGAATCACAGAATTATAAAAAGGCTTGAGGTTGAAAGGACCTTGAAGTTCTTCTTGTTCCAGCACCTTCCACTAGATTAGGTTGTTCCAAGCCCCATCCAACCTGGCCTTGGACACTTCCAGGGATGGGACATTAGAGCCCAGCTGGATCTTCTGCTGCACATCTCAGCATCCTTCCACCAGCAGAACCACCATCCTGCAGCACAGGCTGATCACCAACGGTTTTCAAACTCACCATAGGAGAGAAAATGAGGGATATATTGATGGAAGATCTATTTTGATTCAAGTCAGCTGCAGATTGGCCCCACCCCAGGCCTGCACATGCCCGTAGAAGCAGAAGATGAAGCAACTGTTGTGAAAGATTCGGTAAAAGAATATAAATGCACATTTGTTTATTAAGAGTTCCCTTGGCTTTGCCACAGAATCCCTCTACAAAAATACTCCTCTTGTTCCCCTCAGAGATTTTTTTTATCCTCTTCTCCACCAAAAATTGAGAAATATGTTGTGTGAAATATCAAGACTAATTAGACCAAATGGTGCTCGGATCTGTTGCTGGTTTTCTGGAGGTTTGCTGACAGCTTAGGAGACTTTATTTTTCTTTCTTGTTAACTAATTACGAACAATTCTTCACACAGCTGAACATTCCTATGGAGACCTTAATGAATATGGGATGGCTGTGGGAATGGAGAAAGTATGGCTGGCCTTGGGTGTAAGGGTGTGTGTAAGGGTGTGGGTTTCAGAAAGGGGCATGTTTTCCTGGTGGGCATGTTTTTGAGTGCACAGCACATGTGGGGAGAAAAGAACACTTGGAAGCAAAGGGCGATAGTAAAGCAGGGAAGGAGTCTCTGCTCTTTAAAGGATGCATTCATGTTGTATTTGTGTTTTTTTGTGAGGACAGAAGGGGTTAAGGCAGTGGTTTTGAGGGTGAGGAGGCTGAAGTGTTTCTCTTGTGGTGGGAAGGAGGGTTTGCACAAGGATCTGCTGATCTGTGGGGTTGGGGTGCAGATGATGCTGCAGATGTGAAGGAACTTGAGGAGCTGCGAGGCAAAGCTAGATGGCTGCAAGGAGATCCTGTGGGATGGCCAAGGCAATGCAAGCCTGGAGAGCTCAACCAGAGCTGGTTCCCTTCTTTGAGAATGCCAACAGAACAGCCAGGAGTGGCTGCAAAAGGCTTCATGGCTGTGTCAGGGTGGGTTTAGGCTCATATCAGGAAAAGGTTCTTTGCTCAGAGGGTTGTCAGGCACTGAACAAGCTTCCCAGAGCAGTGGTCACTTCTCCAAGCCTCCCAGGGCTCAAGGAGAGTTTGGACAAGGATCTCAGGCCTGTAAGGTGATTTTTGGGGTTGTCCTGTACAAAGCCCAGAGTAGGACTCAATGTGATCCTTATGGGACCCTTTCAACTCACAAGATTCTACAATTCTATGATAAGGCTGAAATCATGGACAGCACAGCTCCAGACAGGGCTCCTGAGCTCAGCAAGAACCTCAGGGTGGATGATGAGTCCTCCCTTCCCATGGTTTGTGTCTATCCTGCCAGAGATGTGTTAAGCCCAGATTGGTGCCCCAAAAAAAGGGTTGTTAGAATGGCCAGGTATGGGGTAGTGCTTCAAAACATCAAAAGCAAATACAAAATACAAAATGCTACTGCAGTGTCCCCTTTCCATCATGCCACACCTTGCAGAGGGCAAAACTCCACCATCTCTCTGACCTGCAGTGCGAGATGTGAGAATCCAAACCTTGCCTCCAGCTCAGCAGCAGGATCTGAGCAGCAAGCCCAGCAAGACTAGATTTTGCCACCTCCAACTCTCACCCCAAATTTGGTGGAGTCCTGGACCCCCTCTGCAAGTCTACCAGGCTTTCATTCTTGTGTTTCCTCTCCTTTCCCTTTTTTTCTGTTTCATTCCACATTTTTTTTCGGGCTGGTGTTAGTTTCCTGCACGCTGAGCTGACAGCTGCATTAAGAGACCTGAAAACACCGTAGCAGAACTAAAGCAATTATTGTAATGTAGCTCTAACTGAGGCTGTAATGAGAGAGAATTAAAAATGTGCCAGTCTCATCACAGTTTGATGTTCCTTTGACCTTCCAGGGGTACTGTCACATGAGAAATTGAGCAACCCCTCTCCTCTTCCCTTCTTTTTCTTGTCACAACAAGGAAAAATTAACCAAATCCACCAGTCCTTTCTCCAGGGCTGTCTGTGGGTCATGGTTACTCTGATAGTGAAAGGTAGAGAGGTGTCCATCAATCATGGAATAAAGTCCATCAGTCCCTAATCCATTCACACCAAATCTGCCTTGGGGATCCCACCACCATTAAGGTAAAATCTAGGACATAAAGAGGCCATTGGTGCAGGAAAGTGATATGGGTGTGGAAGAGGCCTCAGAAGGAGAGGAGACACATGATGGAGCAGCCAGAACCATCAGCAGCAGGATGAGACATGGAGAGGTACGTGACACCAGACCACAGGTAATACCCTGGAAATGAAAACATTTCTTAAAAGTTTCAAGATGAGACAAAACAGGTGCTAAAACAGGTGCTTTTTGTTCCTCAAAAAACGCACTCACCAAGCTGCAGAGATGTCACATCTCCTCAGGTCTGAGAGAGCCAGCGGAGGTCACACAACCCCCATCCCTCAGCATCAGTTTCCTAATTTTTGCACTACAGGCTTTTCCTCTTCCCTGCAGCCCCCACTGACCTCCCAGCTGCTGTCCACCGTGCTGATGTGTGAATCACTCCTGAAAGGTCTCCCCAGGGTGTCACAACCCTTCCCATCACACTGATGTCCTTTTTTGCCCGATGCAGATCAGATATCTCAACACGTTTACACCTGGATTAGAGAACCCATCAGTGCAGAGGGTTGTTCTGCAAATAAGGGTTGGTGGGACTTTACCTCCACTTCTCCCCTCTTCTTCATCATCTTGGCCACTGTGTAGACAAGTGCCCTGACCAGTAACACCATCACCTCACATCCTTCTCCAGGGGATGGGCCTTCTAGTGTAAAACACACTATAATCAGAATTTTCTAATGCAGTCAAAATAGAAGCCTTGTAAGTGTAGGAAGGGTCCCCCATCTCATCTGTAACTGGGCTGTTCAGGAGAAGCCAGGTGAGTGTTTCAGCAACCACCAGCCCAGCATGTGCCACGAGAAGATGCAGGAGGGCTCAGTCCCATGTTTATTTGCAGGGCACAGAAAGATTTGTGGGCTCAGAAAAGCCGGATTTCTCTCTGGGGACAGACACAGAAGGTCTGTCCAGGACTGGGCTCTGGGGACAGTGTGTTTTCTGGTGTAGTTTTATTTTCAGCACAAAGTTTATCCCAAACACTTAGAACAAGGTGGACTTTCCTGTTTCCCTGGAATGCAACTGAGGGAAGCTGTGACACTGTCAGGGGCAAATCAGGACAAATAAAAGCCAACATCTGAAAATGAGAACAGCCTTGCAACTATTTAGAGAAGTCAGACTGCTTGAAAACAGCAAGTAAGGGTGGCAGCAGTCCCCTGGATCAGGAAAGGGATGGCATGGAAAGCGCTATACCATCCACCAGCTCAGAAATGAGTGCTGGAGACCACCTTTAAGAGGTAGAGACCCCACTGATATATATCTGCAGGTTGTGCTTTGGGGTCAGACCTCAGCTATACCTGCTAGTGCCCCATCTCATTGAATGCAGACCTGCACAGGGCATCATCTGGGCTTTAGAGCAGGGAAGAAGGGCTGATCTTCTGTATGCTCTTCTATAACATGTCTGAAGGTGAAAGGAGCCTTAGGAAATTGCTAAACTAAGGAAGAGACAAGGAGGAGGTTGTTACCACGTGGCAAAACCTGATGTGTTTGTTTTGCACTGCTCTGACCCTTCTCTCTTTAGGAGGAGGACCAAAACCACGGGGGAAGATGTTCTCTGAAAAACAGGCCTTTGTGCTCCTCATTAAAAAGGGCTGTGGGAAGTTGTGGCCGAGGGGACGAACCCAGACACAAAATGAAGTGAAAAACAGCCTGGCTTTCAGTTATGTTCCCATGAAACCGAGACAAACAGGTCTCTGAGCCCAGCAGTTATGGAGAAATAGTCTTTCTTTTTTGATTTCTGACTTTGGCACGGTTTGGAGACAACAGCCCCAGCAGAGTTCAGACAACTCCCCTGGTTCCTGCCTATTTTTAGAAAAACAGTGGATGTCAGACAGCCCAGCTGGCCTGGAGGACAGAGGAGTGGTGTAGCACTTTCCTAAATGTATCACCAAGTGCCATCTGAGATGCCCTGAAGTGTCTGAGGATGGAAGATATGGCACAGGACCAGCCGGAGAGCTGTGTCCTGCTGGGCTGGAAGTGGAGGCCAGGTAGGACACCCTGGAGCATCTCAAATGGCCCTTGATGTCTGTGCAGGCAACTGGATCCCACTCACTGCATTAGAGCCATGATAAGGAGCAGCTTGCTGTCCCAGTGGAGGCCTTCATCACCTTCATCTGTGTTCTGTTTTCTTCAGTGCCATCAGTAGGAAAATTACTCTAACACAGTGTGGAGTGTGGAAGGAATGGGGATGCAGAAGAACTCAAGGTCCTGCTGGAGACAAGAGTGGACTCTGCTGGCATGGCTGTGCTGTCCTTCATCATTAAACCAAGCACACTGATTAGAGTCTTATGCACAGCCCTAAGGCAGAAAAAGCCCATATCTCATTTCCAGATTTGCTGGTGGCTGAGGGAGCCTGGATTTTCCAATTTGAGCTCTCACTGTCTCCATGGGACTGGCTCAAGTGGAACTGTTTCACCTGGTTGTGGGCCTCAGGTATGGATGGCAATGCCTTGTGATCGTGCTAAAGGCATAAATGAACATAAATCTGTTTGTTTATAAACCCACTGCTCTTCCCCATCAAGTTTCCATGTCTCAGTCCAGATCCTGCCACTGGCTCTTACAGGGATGTCTGATTCCCACTCACTCCAGGCATGACACGTGCTCCTTTCTAGATGCTCTTGTCATTCATATAACAAAGTTTCAGTCATAGAATAATAAATGATCTAGGTTGGAAGGAACTTCCAGAGGTCATCTAGTCCAAGCTCAAAAGGGGAGAGGATTTTTCCAGAAAAACACCTGTTATTTTGAGACACTTCTGTGTTCACACACTCCGTGTGTTCAATTTTAGTGCCACGACTGGTCCAGCACAGACTCTCAGTTGTAGGGTGGTCTCCTCTGTCTTCCTGGCTGTAATGGGATCAATATTAGGTAGCAGTTCATCCTTAAAACACCAGCACCTATGGAATAATCTGCTTCATTAACTTAGGGTTTCACCTCAGGGTGGTGAACAACCTCAGGGTGCTGAACACTGCAGTGACACCTATTTTGCATAATGTTTTTGCCTTTATTATTAATGATGCTTTTTCTGTGCTATTTTGGACTGTGTTAGTATTAGTGTGATTAAACTAATAAGAAGTATTATATTTTGATCCAACTGTTAATACTGTAATTAAGCTAAAAATAGGAGGGCTTTTTCCTACAGACATAGTGTGCCCTTTTAGTTGGTAACAAGATTTTGAGGGTCACGAAATAGAGGGGCACTGAACCTGCAGGGCCACCTTTCTGTGATCAGCCACTTTCTCTTTTTTAGCCAAATGACATGCAAATACAAACCACAAGCCCAGTGTTTTTGCAAGTTCTTTACAATCCGATCCAAAACTGGCCTGTTATTTTCCAGAAAGTTCATTCAAGCAGAGCTGGGTGCAATGTTTGCACGTTTGTGTCCTTTAAAATGAAAAATCCCATGGTTAGGGGAGAAAAATGCAGTGGAAAAACTGAATCAAGATACCCTGCTCATTAAAGTCAGGAAATAGCACTATCTGAAAAGTCTTAGCTCTCAGTCCAAAAATAAAAAGCACCTTTTCCTCTCCCTTTTATTTCTTCACAAGCCATTCCATCAGTGCCTTCTGCTGCAGGAGTCATCTTGAAAAACCTTCAAAATGCTGCAGGTCACCCAACTTTATTGGAATTCCCTGTTATAAAAATATCTTAGCTGAGGACTGAGTGTGCTGGGCACTGAAACCTCTCAGCTGTGAGCTGGAGCTCTCCCACAGACAGAACAGATTTGCTTTCAGGGCTCGGCTTTTGAAAGCAGAAGGACTTTTTTTTCTTTTTTTAAGGAAGAGGAACTGACAGCTGTTTGAGGGGGATTTAAAGTAATAAACCCCCCACATGTTTCTTGTGAAGGTGCTTGAGCACTGGAGCAGGTTACTCTGAGAAGCTGTGGAGTCTCTGCATGGGGAGATACTCAAAACTCAAACAAAGACACGATCAACTTGTTCTACCTGCCTTGACTGAAGTAGTTGGATGAGGCTTTAAACTGGTAGAAAGAAGGTTTAGGTTGGGTATTGGGAAGAAATTCTTCCCTATGAGGGTGGACAGGCCCTGGCAGAGGTTGCCCAGAGAAGCTGTGGATGCCCCTGGATCCCTGGAAGTGTCCAAGGCTAGGTTGGAGCAACCTGGAATAGTGGAAGGTGTCCCTACCCACGGCGGGGGGTGGAACCAGATGAGCTTTAAGGCTCCTTCCAACCCAAACCATTCTGTGATTCTGTGTTTCTATCATGAAAAACTAGAGTTTTATCCCAAACTAAAGCCTAAAGGCTGAATCATCCATGGAGCCAGATGGGTGACAGCAGGAGAACAGCTATGCAGGAATTATTAGACCATTGGTATTCTTGTGGTGTCCAGAAATCAGAGCCATCTGACAGAATCTCATGAAGCAGCCTCTGGAAAGAGGAGGGATCTCTCTCTGAGGGAGTTGTTTTGATGTTAACTAGTCCTTTGACACATCTCTGTCTTCCTCCCACCTGAGACCTGCACAGCCCTTCTTCAAACACCCTCCCAGCTGGAAATAAACTGAAAACCAGTAGATCTTTTCCATGTAAAAAAGCATTTTTCTAAATACATCTGAAGTAAGCACCTGGGAGGATGAAGAGGCTCTTAAGAAAAACAACAGTGCCAACAGCAGGAAAAATGAGGATGAATAGACCAGACGTTGTTTTAGGGTGGGAATTAAAAAATCCACTCCCCATCTCCTGTAGGTCAGCCTCCAGAACTAATGTGGACACGAAACAGTATTAAGTTGCATCCTAATACCTGACATGATGGAGTGAATGTGACAGGGGAGAGAATGACCTGATGCCACGGTCCATCCTAGACCTGATTACAAAGGCTGCTTTTGAAAAGAGATGTAGAAATTATCCCATTTCTGCAAGAGAAACTCCAACTCTCCACTTAATAAAAGCTGTGACTTGGCCCCCACGTACTCCTGAAGCTGGAGATAGATTTTTCCTGGGAGAAGGTCACTTCATCTGGCAGGAGAAAGGCAGAAGTGCTTTCAGAGAGGCCATAAACCCAGGTTTCTGCAGACCATCCCCCTGCTTGTTGTCCGTGTGACTGTGAAGGCTGATATGGCAGCTCAGACTTCATGTTCTTAGAAATACGCTTTGCCCTTTACAAAAATCCATAACATCAGGATTTTAACACTCTCAAGAACAAACAGATGGGAGGAACCTCCCTTAAATGCCATCTGCAGCAACACTGTAATTTCATAACTTTTGCTGTCATGAAAGATCATCCCTTTTCGAGTCAAAAGAATCCTGACCTGGGGGAGAAAAAGGGAAACCTGACCTTGCATTCCTAGTTTCCCTACACTGATATACAAATCCTGTGAATCCAATTTTAGAAGACTGGTAGGGGCCCTAAATATTTAGGTCAGATATTTATGACGACATGTAGGAACAGGATGGCTGGCAAGACACTTGGGCTCCTTCCTCCAGTGACCCCTCCCTGCTACCTGATTTGCACACTTCATTCTGGAACTGGCAATTTTCTCCTTTGGAAATACCTCTTTCTCCACTGCACTAGAAAATCTTGGGAAGACCAGCTTAGACCAGGTGCCTGTAACATGGATAAAGCTCCATGTTTATCCCAAGCCTGTACAACTCACCCAGGGCCACACAGAAGGGGAGAACTGAGCTGCAGCCCAGCTGGCTGCTCCCACCTCAGAGCCCCCAACCCCTGGGCTCAGCTTCTTCAAGGATGTCTCCAACCTGTCTGTCACCACAGGTGGGAACACATGAGCTCACAGCTGTCTCTTGAGGCTGAATCCTGAGATTTTCAGGAATTACTTAGCAGTCTTTAGCAGGGAGGTGCCCAAGCAGTGCTGTTGTGTGGCACAGTGTGAATCCCGTTATCCTGCAGCTTCCTCCTGTGCCTGGCAGCAGCAATAAGGCTGAGCTCATTTTGTCCTCCTCTAGGCATGAAGTTTGGGAATCTGCAAGGAGACTCCACTGCTCTTTTAGCATCCAACTGGTTCCCACTCAATGCGAGGGATACCAGCCATTCTGCTGGTATGACCTCAGTGATTTACTGGAGCACCCAGCCAGTCTCTGGAACAGCTATGGAAATGCCAGACCACAAATATCTCCTCTTGGAGATGCAGACAGAAAACCCGAGACCCTCCAGTGCAATGCTCATCACCCAAGGCAGCACAAAGTGGTTCAGTGTGTCCATCCTGGCTCCCTGGGAAATGCACACCAGCAATATTTCTACAACTGGCTGGACCTCACAGATCTCACAGTTACAGACTAGACAAAATGTATTTATCTTAGAAAAAAAATGGCAGTGAGGGAAGCTCTGAGTGTGTGTGTGTGGTTAACCTATATCTAAATTTCAATCTCGTTCATCTAATATAAAGAAAATAAGTTTTAGAGACAGGTGGGAGGCAGGAGGTGGGGTGGGGGAAGGTGTCAGCAGACCAGTCTCTCAGCAGAGAGTAGGTTTCTCTGCTTCTGCCTAATTGATTAATTCCTTCTTAGCAGAGTCATCTGTTTGATGTGCTTTTCCATGAAAGCAGTTCAGCAAGTTCATGGGAGTTAATCCGTGAAGATGGCTGGAGCTGCAAAGCCAAGCATCTGATTAAAGGACGACGAGATCGCTTACAGCTTAGCTGCTTTCAAAGTTGTTCCCAAAGTCTTTGCTAACCTTCATATTTCAAAGTTCACGTCTTGGCATTGGGGAATTTAAAGGGGAAGATTTCTTTTCAGCAGCAGCATTATTATTGCAATCAAAAAGCAAGGGAAATAAATTCAGAGGAAGGCCACACACAAAGTCACATGCACACCAGTAAAAAGAAGGAGATGAAAAGATACAGAGGCAAATGCACACACAGAGGCTTCTGTTTCACAGCCAATTCAAAACAGCTTGCTCTGAATTCAGCACATGCACTCCCCACTCACAGATAAAGGCAAAGCCATTACTTGTGTCAGTGCTACCTGCCTGGACCCAAGGACTTCGATTAACAAATAGCACAGGAGTGTTTTCTCTGCAGGGGTTTCCATTACTGCTGCTTCCAGCAGAGCCTGCCCATCAGCTTGGAGAGGGGAGCAAGTGCTCCAAGGGAGGCATAACTCAGGTGTGGTGGTGCTGAGTGATGCAATGAGGTGACTGAAATCCTCTGCTGATGCTGTGCAGGGTAGGAATGATGAGGGATGATGTGGGAGAATTGCAGGGGGACGTCACACCGCTGAGTGATTCTACGACTAAAGAGCAGCTGGAATTCAGAGGAAATAAGTGTAGGGTGGGACATATGGGGGAAGAAAAGCAATCCTAACTTTACTTACAATGATGAGCTTTGAATGGACTATTACTTCCTCAGGAACGAGTTGGTGTTTATAATAAGTAGTTCCATGAATATGTCACCTCAGTGCTCAGTGGTGGTGACAAAAAGCAAATTGAATGTTACGAATTAATAGGAAAGGAATAGAGATCAAAATAGAAATCATTATTACAGCCCTCAGTAAATTCAACGTGTGTCTCCTTCTAGAGTGTTTTGAGCGGCTCTGGTGTTCCCCCCCACAGAAAGGAAGCAGCACAACTGGAAAAGATACTTAGAAGGGCAATAAAGTGATCAAAGGTAGAGAACAATGAAGTACTTCAGGAATATTTCATCTGAATAAGAGATGCCAGAAGCAGAGTATGATAATAGTCTATCAGATTATGAGTGGCACGAAGAGGATGAAAGAGAGCAACTATTTTTTGTTTCTTTGAAAAGACAAAAAAGGGTGCTTGAGATGATAGCAGGTCAGAACAAAAGACTTCCTTCACAGTTAATCTGCAGCTAATCCCCCCTTGCCAAGGGATACTGCAAGTGCTAAAAGTTTACCTGATCTAAAAATGTTGAACAATTTAATGGAAAAATAGCTTCATGGAATCCCTAGTAAATACAAAGATACCTCAGGAATACTTATGATCCTGTCTTCTAGAGGGTGCAAAAACACAGGCACTACTCAGTGCTTGATTTTATACTCTGTATTGGGCTAGGTAGGCATTGAGTATGACCCACCATGGATGTCATCAGTGCTTGATTTCCTGTCTTCTCCAAAGGATGGAAGCTTCATTCTCTACTGGGTACAGTCATCCCCACTCTCCCAGTCATTAGAATTACCCTCCAAAGATGTCCATCCTCCTTCCAGCACAAATTTCTTGGGACTCTGCAGCACATCATCTTCTAAACTGTTCCACAGGACGTCTTGCCCAGTGCCCTTTTTTCCTTACATTGGAGCTGTGTCCCTTGTGTTCCTGAAGGAATCTCAAAGCTTGTTGAAAAACGAAGAATTTCTTCACTGAAAGGGTTGTCAGGCATTAGGACAGGATTCCCAGGGCAGTGATGGAACCACCATCCTGGGAAGTGTTCAAAAAAATGTGTAGTTGTGCTGTTTAGGGACATGGTTTAGTGATGGACTTGTTAACAGTTGGACTCGATGATCTTAGAGGGCATTTCCAACCCAAACTATTCTATGAGTCAGTGGTTAAGGGTTTGGGAATCTATAGTGGCCTTTAGGAGAGCAACTCCCTAGAATCTTTTCTGGATCAGCTTCAAGGCTCCTTAAGAGGTTTTTGCACACTAATTCTTCACATTTCCTGAATTATGTTATCCAGGATTTGAATTCCTAGGAGTTTTCTCAGCTTCTTGGAGGTTTGTTGATGAATCAAACCTCACTGCTCTGCACTTGTATTGTGCAGCAAATATTGCCTGTCAGAATCAGGGTCAGATCAGGAGAGGAGAAGGATTTAATACTGCAAAACAATATTTGCCATGCCAGAAATCATCTCTACAAGGGGCCATGTGAGGCTCCAGCAGTAATGCCACAGTGCAAAGGGAATGAGATCTGCACTGCTGCCTTTCCTATATGACCTTGTCCATGGCACAGCACCTCCCTGTACTTCAGCTTCCCTAGATATCAAAGCTTCCCTATTTACAGGAGAGCTGTCTCTCTTTCAGGACAATTGAGATAAAAGATGCCCAAAACTGATAATGCCATTACCATTTTTGCTTGAGGATGGCTCATGTCCACACACATCAAATGCAAAATTAATAACACCCACAAGGACGGTCAGTAAAGTCTCTCAGTTTCAGTCCAGACTACTTAAAAAAACTTTGCAGTTTGGTCCTACAAGGAGACCGGTGGAGATCAAAGTTTTCTGACAATCCACAGCACCAGCATCTGGTGGGTGGTGGGTCTGAAAAGGGGTCTGTTTGTTCTCTGTGGGGTAAGGTCCCAAAGGGTGGGGTCCGAATTACAGAAGGAGAAACCCTGAGGCTCACAGAGGAGCAGAACAGACCACTGATGGCACTGAGGGGTGTGTGAAGTTTGGTTATGTGAAGAGCTGAACATTTTCCTTGGTAAGGCAGGAGACTGCTTGAAGAAGATAGAGTCCTTAAGAAAGACTGAAAATGCCAGAGCTCAAGTTCTCCAGTCCACCTGGGTCACGGAATCCATGAGTGGAATCCATGTATCCAAAGACTGCGGACCAATCTGTGTCTAACTGTCCTACTGGTTCCCTGGCTCATTCCCTTTCTCTCCATCTCACATGGAGCATTGGCCGAGGTAGAGCTTGGTTTTTATGATGGATTCATGTTGTCCACTTGCAAGCCACGATGCCTCCAGCATAATGGTGGAAGTGCTGTTCTCTCCAGCCCTGCAGGAGAGAGGAGGGGCCACATGCACCTGAGAGCCTGCACCACCCAGGCTTGTGCCAAAAGCTTCTCAGGAACATGTGGGTTGGGTGTGAAGGCAGAACAGATGGTTGTCAAGGCTGTGTTTAGAAACATGGGACAAGGAGATGCAGGATGATGCAATAACTTGGAGGTCATGCACCCAGTGGAGATCCAATCCATGTGTCCTGCATGACAGTCCACTAGACCTGCCTTTTCTTCTTGTAGCCCTGGGCTGGAGAGCAGCACAAGCTGGGGCTGGACACAGAAATTTGGAAGCAATAGCCTGTAGTTAATACAGCAGACAGGTGGACCAGTCACACAGAGTTATCATCTGTGGGGAAAACAGCTCTGCCCAAAACGATCAGGATGAGTCAGACTAAGGATGCTGTAATTGAATAAAAATACCTGTGCTTTCTTGCAGCTCAGCTAATCCACATTAACAGTTCAGTGGGATTTACTTCCCTATGACAACAGACTTGTGGGATTTTAGGGCAAAAATGCACGAGGCACATCTTTAACAAAAGATGATTTAAGTGAAATCTGTTGGCCACCTTTCCCCTCTCCTCCACTCAGAGTGACCTTCACCCAATTCAGCTTCAGAGAAAAATTGACTTGGGGAGTGAATATGCAGCAGGTTGTTCTTCTGTGGGCAGATACCTGTCTCCAAGCACGCAGCATGGGGGCTGAGGTCAGCAGAGGTAGCTGAATTTTCATTAGGAACAGATACTTTTATCGTGGTTTACAGTTCTGGACACAGAAATCAGGAAGGACATCGGGCTGCCTGTTTTTACCTTTATCATGTCTTTCCTTCAGTATGTGACATCATCCTATTGATGAAGGTCAAGTTGATCTCAGGTCCTTTCTGACTCATTGAATATTAGGGATGGCTGGAGGCGGGAGAAGCCAGTGATTTGATCTGACAGGTCAGGAGGGAGCACACCAGCAGTACAGCAGGACACGGGCTGCAGGAATAGCCGATGCCATGATCCATTGTGACAAGAGGAGAGCTGCGGATGGATGGACAAACGGCCTGGAATGACCCAGCAAGGGCAGGATAGAAAGAGGCAAAGCCCCTAAAAATCCTTTGGTTTGTGTCCCCTCTCATTTCAATGGGACAAATCCAAAGTGACCTTCCTTAGCTGGCAACAGGATCACAGATTCATTGTGTGAGGTCTTCTGACATCATGAACCAAGTCCCTCCCTTAAAGTTCATCTCATTCCACCCTCTGCCATGGTCAGGGACACCTTCCACTAGCCCAGGTTGCTCCAAAGCCTCATCCAACCTGGCCTTGGACACCTCCAGGGATGGGGCAGCCACAGCTTCTCTGGGCAACCTGTGCCAGGGCCTGCCCACCCTCACTCACAGTAGAGCATTTCTTCCTAACATCTAATCCAAACCTACCTTAGTTCAGTATAAACCCATTAATTCTCTGTCTAAGATGCAGGGCACTTGTGGGCTTCAGTCCAGGCTGGATCCAGAATGTGACCATCAGAGCAGGAGAGAAGCAGGAACAAGGACTCTGCTCTGTAGATCCATGGCCATGGAAAGGAGAGGCAGGAGGCAGGAACCTGTGGTATCCACCACTCAACATGCACTGCTTGGCTAAGCTGGGACTTGCATTTGGCAAAACATGCATTTAAAGACACCAGGTTTGCTCCCAGATGATTTTTCCTGGCCTTTCTTCCAAAGGGCTGTTTCTCACGCATTCAGCATCCGAGTGTTTTGAGAAAAGGGTTCTCTGCTCCTCCAGGTTCAGGAAGGCAGGGACAGGTGGTAGCTATTTCCTTTCAGCCCTCTTGCCTTCCCATCCTGTGAAATGTTGTGCCAGCTGTGCTCACCTGTTTGATTACTCTTTCAGTGGCTGCCTTCCTCCATAAATTAATTTTGATTATTTAAGCTTGTCTTGCCTGGCAGGGAGGGATCTCTTAATGGTGTGAGTTTGAAGAACTAGCTCTCTTTACATCTTTCTCTTTTTCCCCTGCACTGAGTCTAATTTTGTGGTTCCCTGCCTTCCCCAAAAATAACCTTCAGCCCCAGTTCTGAACTGTCATATTCATTACATCACAGCTGTCTGCAGACGGGGCTTATCACTTGCAATCCACTCAGTTACACTTGTGATTAAAACTGATTGCAAATGTGATCCTGGTTGCTCAGTGTGGAAATTGGGAATGTCTTTATAATTTCTGACAGCAGATCATGAGGCCTTGGATGAGCCTGGCAGGGCTGCAGAGGTGGGATAAGATCTTTGTAGGCCAGTGGGAGTGCAAAAAGGATGTGCATCTGTGAGAAAGAGAGAGATGGTGATTTGGGGGAAAAAAAACAAAACCAAAAAAACACATGGAAGGGCCCAGGCTAAAAACCCCCAAGCTGGAATCTGGGAAAGGCAGGGGGTGAAAACAAAGCTCAGCTCTTGACTTCCAGGACCATTCCTAGGGATAGGAGATGTAGCAGAGAAAACCAGACTATTGCCCAAGCCTTCACTCAGTTTTGGGCAGCAGTAACTCATGGGATCCGTGTAGATGTTCCTGGGAAAAACAGGATGTTCCTGCTGTGCTACTTCCTAAAAACAGTGGCAGCAAACCAGAGTCTCCTGGACTCTTCTGCATCTGATCCTCCTTCAGCCTGCTCCTTTTGCATAACTGGAGCCATTTATCCCCTGTTTGATCAGACCAGGGCTGCAAAATTATGCTTTGCAGAGTGATGGAGACTTAAATGTGCTCAGAGAGTTTGTACCTTCCTCCAGACCTGGTAAGGGCTCCACCATCTCTCTCTTGGCCTGACCCCTGCCTTGATTTCAGAGATTTATATACTAAAAACTAACTGCAGACTTATATTTATTTCATCTTTTCTTTATATCATAACCCAAATGTTTTTCCCCACCTGCTCTCACCAAGGGTCCAGTGCCTTGTGTTGAACTAAATCCTAATTTCCAGAGTTTTTTCTGAAGAGATTGAAATTCCAGCAGTTTCCTTGGGAGGTTGTTCCAGCATGTTAAATCCTCTCTGTTTCACCTCAGTCTTTATTCCCTCCAGCCTGACTTGAGTTATACTTTATTTCATGCCCTCTCTGAAGGGAGTCTCCCAAACATGTCCATAAGGAGGTGCCTCTCTAGCTTCATTCTTGTGAACTGAACTGGGTGTTTTTTTGACATATCTCCTGGCCAAAGATTGTCCTCCAGACTTTTGAGTCATTTTTATTTCCATGCTCTGATGTCTCTCCAAACACTGGACATTCCCTTGCAGGCACAGACATCAGAACTGGGTGTCCCCAATTCTTTCATATCCAGATGAAAAATGACTTGCCTTGTCTAACTCAACATGCCCCTGCCTGTATATCCAAGAACTGAATTGGTTCTTCTGATGGATTTAGGGCATTGCTCTAAGACCTTTTTCCAAATCATTGGACTGGCCTGGCTGTCTTGGAGTTGCTGCTTTCCCACAAGGCAAAGCATAGGCTCTGCCCCTCCTGCCCATGCTCCAAGGGCCTTTTTTATTTCATTTATAAAAGCAAACCTTTGCAGAGTGTTGTCTGTGCCCTGGGATCATCTGACTCCAGGCATGGAGTGCCTCTGCCAGCAGTCCAGTCACAAAGATTGTCCTGTCATCAGCACAGACACACAAAATAGTCTGATTTGGTTTTGGTGGACATTCCGCTCCTTCTCTGTACCAGCAGCAGGCTCTCAAGGTACCAAGATCCCTGGGGAGTGTCCAATGCCAGGTTGTGGCAACCTAGGCTAGTGGAAGGGTTGGAATAAGATCACCTTTAAGGTCCCTTCTAACCCAAACCATTCTGTGATTCTCTGTTGGTCATAAATCAGAGCTTAGCTGAGTCAGCCCATGCCATTCCTGTGTAGAAACGCGTTTTCCCGATGGTCGCGAAGGGCTCATTAGCCATGCCTCATTAGTATTCACGCTAATTTGCATACCCAGGGTGCCCCGCGGGGGCGATGGGGCCGTCCTGATGGGAATTTCCACCTCTCCCATGGGAACACCCGAGTCAGGACATGGGATTGTGTTATTTTGTTGATGGAGATACATCTGGAGTGGCAGAACCTTGAATTGGGGAATGTTATGTGGGGTCACCATGTGGTGGAGAAGGACAGCTGTGGGATGCTCCAGGTGTGGCGACAGCAGCTGTATGTCATTGTTCCTCTACAAAACGAATAAATCTTTCGCCTTTTACTAAAGATTTCCGTGTAGAGAAACACTTGATGACTTACAGGAAATTTTTGGAGGCTCTGCTGCAACGGAGCTACCACCTTTTTGAGTTGAAAAACAGAGAAATAGGGTGTGGTTACTGATGGGGGAAGTAAAGGCAGAGTCGATCAGGTGTTGACCCCCCACGCTGCATGACACGGATGGGATTTTGGGGCTGTTCACTTGGAGAACAGAAGGCTCCAGGGAAACCTGAGAGCCCCTTGCAGTGCCTAAAGGGGAACTATAAAAAAGGAGATGGGCAGATATCGGTGGGACTAGGGGGAATAATTTTTTAACTAAAAGACGATAGAGATTGGATGCCAGGGATAAATTCTTCCCTGTGAGGGTGGGCAGGCTCTGGAACAGGTTACCCAGAGAAGCTGTGGCTGCCCCATCCCTGGAAGTGTCCAAGGCCAGGTTGGACAGGGCTTGGAGCAACCTGGGACAGTGGGAGGCATCCCTGCCCATGGCAGGGGGTGGAACTGGATCATCTTTAAGGTCCCTTCCAACCCAAACCATTCTATTGTATCTCTAAAACAGACCTTGGTGCCAAGGAAAAGAAATAGCTCCTCCTAGAGGGGTGTATCTCCAAAACTGTGGGTAGGATTTGCCAAGTTAAGGTTGTGTGTTCACCACAGTGGCACCTTTCTTGAGGTATTTTCCAGTGTTCGGGACCATTTTCATCATAATTAATCTTTGAGGTTAGAAAAGGAAGGCTTTATGCCATTCACTCCCCTCCCTTTCAAGAAAGTAGTTTCCTGCCTTTATTCTTTTGCCTGCCTTCATTTCCTGCCTCCATTTCCCCTGCTTTTCAAAGAAGCAAAATTTTCTGTTCACACAAGTGAGACCCAGGGTGATAAGTTTTTAGTTCCATCAAAAAAAATTCCTTCTCTGGGTGAAGTGGCATCTGTGTCACAGCACAGACACATGTTATTATTGGTCCAGAATAGCCCAGAATCAACCCCTTCCTCAGCACAGGCTGCGCTAATTGGGACAGTAACAGTGCTGCATTTATTTGGATTAATGAAGAACCAGAGGGATCTGTCCCAGATGGGAAGTGTCCAGGGCACACTACAGACCCTGCCACAAGATGCCTGGCTTGCAAGGTCCTGGCTTGAAGCGTGTGGCTGCCAACAAATCATTGCTGTCATCTTGGCCATGGTACAAATACCACAGACATCCGATCTTTTCCTTTGGCTCCTGCCCTAGAAGCCCCTCCTGTCATCGTGCCACTTGTGAGTGCAGTCACTCCCTAGACCATTCTCCACAGACACAATTTTGTGGCTGTTGTTGCTGCTCTGGAGGCTGTAAACTCACCTTGAAGAGCTGCATGGACTTCCTTGGTAGGTGGAAAAGGACGCAGGGAAGATGCCTGGCTTTACAGACTGTTGAAAATGAAAATAAACTGCGCCGCATTGAATCTGTGGGAGGTGGATGATTATTCTATGCAAAGACACAGTTTGGAGGGACAGAACATTTCCACATCTGCTGTGGGACCTGCAAACAGTCCCTCTATGGCAGGCACTCACAGCCACTCATCCCTTGTATGAGTGGGTTGAGGTGGAACAAAAATGAGGGGAGTTTGCACCATCAGGCTCACATGTTCCCTGCAGCCTTTTATGGTTTAGGCCTGCAAATCCAGCCTGGATGCCCAAAGCAGACCCCTGCTTTTAAACAGCACAAGAAATAAAGGACACAGATTCCACCACAGGATGCCTGGGACATTGAATTTTAGTGCCTCAACCAAAATTAACATTCAACTTGCAACCAAGAGGCTGCAGTGACAACCAGTAGCTTTGAAGGTCACCTCGCCTCCAAGTAAATAAATAAATAGTAAATAAAAAAGCAGGCAACAATGAATAAACCAGGCAAAGCCAGAGGCATTTCACTGGCTTGGACCTCTTTGCGTTTTTTTTTTATTATTATTATTTCTTCTCTGTTCTCTTCGCTTTCATTTCCCAAAGGTCGGTGCTAATAGGAGACCCCTCTTATTGCTCATGCACAGAGCACACCCTCACCAGCCTGCCTGTGTCAGAGCCCCTGATACCAATTCAGAGCCTAAGCTGGGAGCACCGAGTGTCATCTCCACAGCTGATTACTTTAATGAGACTTTCTAGCAGTACCAGGGCATGACAGGTGGGAGGATCTGTTGCAAACACTGTGTTTGCCTCTTAGAGCAGAATCTATGTCCTTCTTGCTAAAGAGAAATCGTGGTGCCAGGTGTTTGTTTTCCATGCTCCTCTCGGCCATGCCTAATGAGATCCTGGCTCTGCAAGCTCCGAGTTGACTTTTTCCAACAGTTTTTCCAGCTTGGCCACATGGCCATAGAAGAGACAGTCTGAAATCACACGGGGAGCTGCGCCAAAGCTATTTCTGATTGTGTTTGTGCCATGCTGGACCCATCTGCTGATCTGAAGAGATGCTCACAGAAGGAGGTGTGGGAGATAAAGTCTTTTCTTTGTGAGCAGAGCATCCACATGTCAAGTGGGGACTCTGCCTCACTTTTCAAAGTGCCTGCTCTCTTGGGCATCCATCCTACATGTGTGCTCCTGGGCTCCCTTCCAGAATGAGCCAGTGGCTCTCAGCAGGCTGAAATCTGGGCACGCTGACAGGACAATTTCCCAGGGATGCTCTCCAGAGAGACACAATGCACATGCTGCACTAATTGAGCCCAGTGCTATCCCAACAGACCATATTGAGGGAAGTTTCTGTCGCACTCCAGGTCATAAAACACATACTCTGGCATCACATTTTGAAGATAACACACTGATGGGCACGACACACCTTGCTGCCAAGCCACGACTAAATATTTTGTCAGTGTCATTGGCTGCCCCCACACATAGTCCAGCAAAAGTCAAAGCTTGGTTGCAGGAAAGTATTCTTTTCTTCCTAAAGGAATGTGCCCTTGGAACATGTTCATATTTCCTGAACAGACAGATCTTGTCCTTCTTGGTCTGTCCATTCATGTCACTGACATTGTGACTTTTGAGATGAGATGAAACAATCCCTCTACAGTAGAAAAGGCTGAGAAGACTCACTCAACATCTCACTGCTGTCCACCTCACCTGTTTGTGCTTGATAGATTTTTTATCTCTGTCTATGTATCTATGTATCTGTCTATCTATCTATCTGGGATCCTATACATTCTGAGATCCCAGACCTGGAGGGTTTTGCATCTTTGATGGGAGATAATGCCATACATCTCATTGCCCTGTGCAAGCCTTCCTAGGCAGAGTGAATGCTGTATGGTTGTGCTATAGCTGGGCTGGAACCATCAGTGTGAAGAGGAGCCTTCATACAGCTCCATGTGTTCTTGCCTGCTTGCACCCATGGAGTTCATCTTGCGGTGTAGGGAAATCCAGGCTGCTTGCTTAGGGAAAACTGGAGTAACCATGAACCCCGTCATAAGATCCTATAACTTCAAGAAGCAATGAATCCTCTGGGGGGAAAAAAAAAAACATCCTTAAGGAAATGGAGGACAATGGAGACAGGCAAAATAACTTGTAGATACTCCAAGAATAAGAAAACTGGGCTTTAGTATTAAAGAAATGCAATCTGATGGTGGGGTTTTTTTTAATAGCCCAATTCAACAGCTCCTTTGTGTCATGACTGGTGCATTTTCCAGAGAAACTGTGGCTGCCCCATCCCTGTAAGTGACCAAGGCCAGATTGGATGGGGGATGGAGAAACCTGGTCTAGTGGAAGGTGTCCCTGCCCATGGCAGGGGATAGAACAAGATGATCTTGGAGGTCCCTTCCAACCTAAACCATTCTGGGTTTCTATGATAACAAACCCTTACCCCATGACTCAATATGTGTGATGTCAAACATGGGAACAAGGAAGCTGAAACACATGTGAACACCTCACCTCATGGACTCATCCACAACCTTGGACTAATCCATCCTCTCAGCTCCTTTTGAGCATTGCAGTAAGATAATCCAACCAGGAGTATCATCACTTCCAGCTTTTTCAACAGCCCAGAAAGGACAACATGGGCCCCAACATAAAGCACAACCTACTGAAGCTCTCCATTCCCTCCCCTGCATGTCTGATGGGGTGGTTCCAGCCCTGACCACCCTCTACCTGGGTGGCACGTGTCTGTCTCCCCAAAACTCGCAGGTGTCATCTCCACAGAAGGTGGAAGCTGGATGGCAGGAGATGAGGTGATCTTCTCCTTATTTCCTCACTACTGACAATTCACATGATGATAATTGTTACCCCTTGGGCTAGACATGATTAATCAGCAATTTTCTTCTTCCTTCCTTCCTTGTTTATTCATTTTTTCTTTTTTTAAGAGCAGCTGGGAAATATCATTCTCTCCTTCAGCAGAGTTTGAAAGCTCCTCCATCTGGACAATTTAATTCCTGATGTAAATACAGAGAAAGGAAGGAAGAGAAGAATGGTGTCCCAAGGGAGCCCCTCCACATCCCCCCTGTCTGCCTGAGGTGACTTTCTCCCCCTTCCCTCATTGTCCTGGCCTTTAGGAACAGAGCCAGCCCCTCTGCTGAAGGGGAACTGAATAGGTGACTGTAAATTGAAATTAGCATTTAGCACAAGGAGTACAAAGCAATGATTAATGGCTTTTTAATGCTCCACTGTTCTACACTCAGAGCACTTTGTTTTAATGGCAGGGGATGGAGAATAAAAAGGGTGTGTATGTGGGGAGCAGAGCTTTGCACACACGAATCTTTCTCAGTCTCCCAGTAATTTTCACCATTAAGGAGAGACAATCTAACACTCTTTAGCTCAGAATTACGTAGAAAAGCCTGATATCTCACTCATCTCATCTGGCGCATCATCGCAACTAAAAATGGAACGGAGCAAAGTCGTTAAAAGAAATGTCCTCCAACCAGCAGTTACCCAGATAATTGTTTTTCTGCTTTGCGTTTAATTATAATGTAGACCCACTGATTAATTAAATAAGTTTCTATAACCTCCTCCACCCTTGCCCTAAGGAAGGTTCCAGTTAGACTCACTGAGTGATAATTATTTGTCTTTCAGCCTGTTTAAGAATTATGGCTTTTTCAGGGCCATCTCCATGGGTGTTCATCATCTCATGTGTTGACATGTGCCAGTAGTTATCTACGTCACTTGGCCGCATGAACACTCAGAAGAGTCATGCATTCGTCAGTCATTCTTAAACAACACTGTTTCTCTAACTTTTTCAATTAAAAATTATCCTCTTTAAGCATTTTCAAATAGTTTCTGTCCAGGACCACGATCATCTCAAGGTAAAGATGAAGTTCATCCACTGTGGCTGCAGCCAATGTCTCATCAAATGTTGTGATTTGTGGCAGAGTTGGTCAAGGTCAAATGGGATGAAACTGTGATCCAGTGAGATAGTTATTAATAAGTGAGATGGTTATTAATGATCCCCTCAGCCCTTGGAATAGCTACTCCATGTGCTGTTGTGTGTTTGCAGAGTAGACCTCTCCTCAGGATCTAGTCTAGATTACTTTAGAGGAAAAAACCAAAACAAAACAGGTGCTTCAGACATGACCTTGTCTTCTAAAGGAGATAACTGGAATAACTCAGATGAATGGTGCCCTTGAAACAGCTTTTATCCCTTGGGAGATAAAGAATTGGATGGCAAGTTCAGATGGAGATGTCCACCTGCAGGGATGAACCCCATCCTTCCGTTCAGGCTGATCACAAAACCTTTGGGTTTATGAACCGAGTTAAAAACATTTCTGCTCTATAGTTCTCTTCAAAAGGTCTCTGGTAAATAGGTCCCTACATTTCCCTATGAATAAATTCCCATTACAGGAATAATCTGCATCAAACAACAAGCTGTTAAAAAGAGGGCAATACAACAGCCTCAAACTTGGCAAGGGGCTCCTCCAGGAAACCAAAGCGTTTTGTATTTTATACCTCACCACCACATTGACCCTACTGAGGTTTCTTTTTCATGCTGCAGGAACAAATGCTGGGAGATTTATACCTGGGAATATCATTTGACACAAATTGAGTAGTGAGTATAATTATGTATAAAAGCTCCCTTGTTATAGAAGAAAAAAGAAATCTGATTTGTGGGTTAAAAAAAGGAAAACAAAGACATTATATTCCATAGCCAGCCAGAGAAGATGTTTGCTAGTATTGCTATTGATTAGTAACTATGGCAAAGGCCTAAGAAGCAGTAATATGAGTTTAACAGAAGGAGTAATTGTATGATCTCATTGCAGGACGAATGATCCAGAGCAGGATTCGTGTTGCTGATGGTCAAATCTTTGATTCCCTCTGGTAACCTTGAAGGCACAGCTTGGAGCAGTGCAGAGGTCCAGCTGGTCTTTCTGGAATTGAGGTTCTTCTGGAGCATCCCATGTTGTTCCGGATGGCAGAATATCCACAGCTCTGCTCCAATCTCAGCTGGGAAAGCTGACAACACTGGGAACTCTACCAAGCATGAGAATAGCAACCATGATGCTGTGATGGCTAACAAATGCCGGGAAAAATCCAAGGGAGGTAAATCACCAGCCCATGTACCCCATAAAACTGATGGCACAAGAATTTTGGAGTCAATACTTCACTACCACAGACTAGTTCCCTATTATATTTTCCATTTCCCTTCAAAAGATATTTGGGATCTACCCGTGGCCTTTTCAGGGCTTAACACCCTGACAAACATTTTTAAGAGATGTTGTACTTATCCTTGGGAAAACTGGCAAAGCGGACAGACACGTTTTCATGAGTGATGTTATTTTCCTGGTTATGTTGTTGATGATACCAGAAACAGTTTGCAAACAACAGGAAAACTTGTTGCAGGATAAGAGGCTCATCACTGGTTTGATGAAGCCTGAAAACACATCCTCTCTCCCAACACACAGTGCTGTTGGGCTGGAGTGTGAGCTCAGGAATCACTGGCAAGCACTGAGCACCGCTTATCTCTGCCTTATCTCTGCTGTTACCAAAGCTTTGGGTCTTTGGACCAAATTTATAACCCTCCCGCTTTCCAAGGAGAGATGGGGAAGGCACATGTTCCAACTCCCTGGTGCTTTCTCTCCATATCATCCCATGTATACTGACACCACTCATTCACATGCACACACAGGGATGATCCTCTTAACCAGAGAAGATTTTCCCATGTGAAGATGGGAAGTACTCCAAAGAGACCTGGGAGGCACAGGGTGGATTACAAGCCTTCCACATCAGATCCTGCTGACAGCAAAATGAAGAAGACTCATAAATTTCAGACTTCTTATCCCTGAACCTTTTTCCATGCTGTGTTGCTGAAGATCTCTGGATGTTTTGGAAGAGGCACTGCTAGTCAAGGTGGAACAGTTTGCATTTCCTTGTGAGCAGAATTCATCCTGACTGCTGTTCTTTCTCTAATTTTCCTGTGAATGTTGGCTGTTCTACCCGCATTTTTTATGCACAGAGGTGACCCCTGTGACAGTACATCAGCATAGTTAGAGCGATGGAGAGTGCTGAGATCATAGAATCATAGAATCATGGAATGGCTTGGCTTGGAAAGGACCTTAAAGATCATCCAGTTCCAATGCCCTGTCATGGGCAGGGACACCTTCTACTAGACCAGGCTGCTCCAAGCCTCATCCAACCTGGCCTTGGACATCTCCAGGTTTGGGGCAGCCACGGCTTCTCTGGGCAATCTGTGCAAGTGCCTCACCACCCTCACACTAAAGGATTTCCTCCTAATATCTAATCTTTCAGTTTAAAGCCATTCCCCCTTGCCCTGTCACTACCTGCTCTTGTAAACAACTCCCTATTCTCTGTCTCTGTAGGAAACACAAAGTCCAACAGGGCATAAACCTTCATTCAGCTGCTCGGAGACTGTTCATCATCCTTTGCTTCCACTTGTCTTTTTATTCAAGTTCTCCTCTGCTAACAAGGGGTCTTTGTGGCTGTCACTTGCAAAGGGACCTGCTCTTCCAGATATGATGTATTACATGCTCGATTCATTACAGTCAATGAGCAGATCTGCAAATTGCATGAGCAGATCTGCAAACAACATGACAAACTGCACTTCAGTGCAGGCTCCTTCCCTCCAGTATTAATCTTCTCCTCCTCCTCAGCCCCCCAGCTCTCCCCATTAGCTCTATTGCTGTTACAATTCTCACTCCCACTTTCACCTCCCCACCGCTCTCGTTTCTCCTTATCTGTGGCTCTGGTATCAGATTTGCTCAGATGACAATCTGAGATTCATGGCTCCCTCCCCTCCCTCTTAGCACAGGGATTCAGGACCTGAGAGCAACAGGCAAATAGATCATCTCCTAATGAAGGAAAGGTTTCTCTTTGCCACTCAGGACATTCGCCAGCAGTTCTTTATCTGACAGCGCCGGGCACAGACACACATCCTATCAAAGCTATTACAGTAAAGGGTTACTTGAACATAAGTGGTGGCAATGATCGGTCCCTCGTACCAAAAATAATGCTAATATTACTATTACTAACAAAACAAATCTATTCACGTGATTGGCTGCTGAGTGGGCTGAGTTCCCATGGCAACAGTCAGCAGTGAAGCTTGTAGGAGGAAAGTAAGGATTCTGTTTGAAATGGTTCAGATTCCTGCCACAAAGTTCATACGGCGTAGAAAGAAACAGCAGGTTCCTTTGTTGGCTGCACAAAGTGCCCCCCGCTCCCTCAGCAGTCCCTCAAAAAACTAAATTAGCCATTTTTGATCTACATTTGAGGTCTGAAATTTGTATAAGAGGTTACAGTGGAGGGGCTCCCAGGTGCTGGATGCTTTCACTACAGCGGTGTATCTCCATCTCCCATCCAGTCCTCGTTGCTGCTGGCACTGAGTTTCCACCTGAGCTTGCAGCAAGAGCTGACCTGGGAATATCTGATGCCCAGTTAGGATGTGGCACAAACAACCCTGACCTTGCCCAGCCTGAGGAGCCCTTGCCTTGTGATGCTGCACATATCTAGATTTCAGAACTGTCTTGGATTTATACAAAGCCATAAAATCATGAAGGTTGGAAAAGGCCTCCAAGATCATTTTAAACTGAAGCCCCTATGAAGTCTTCAAGAAAAGCCTGAGCTGATCAAAATGTGGGGTGGGTGAATGTTGTTTTACGTGTGAGATCCCAAGTCACCCAGAGTGCAGGAAGGGTGCAGGGCATGTACCAAAATCTGGCTGTGTGCCCTTTGCCTCTCACACAGCTCCTTCCAGGAGACAAAGGAATAGTTGAAATGTTGATTTAACTGAGTAAGAAAGAAACCCAGAGCACTGCAATGCAAAGGCCTCTGAGCTAGCTCACACAGAAACATATGAACTCAGTAAACACTGTAAGGACAAGACAAAAAGGATTTTGCTCTGGGATGACCTCCCAGCTGGAGCTAATGGTGTTTATTCTCAGAAGAAACTTAAAATTGCAGCCTATAGATGGGCTTTCATCTATATAGATGCAGATCCACCAAAGCTCTTCTAAGGAACAGGGACGTTCTGGTGGTGGCAGCTCATGGGTTGGGACAAAGCCAGTTGCCTACAGCAATTTCGAAGGGAAAAAAAAAGAATTATAAAACTGTAGTTCTCTTTAATTCTTTGTAGTTCCTCATTCCTATGTATCACTCCCTCCCCAATCCACCTCCATCCCTCTCCCCCTTTGATACCATTTTCCACAAGGCTGGTTCTGAAATAATCCTTGACACTCAGAATAAGCATTCATACATGAGATTATTAAGTGATCTACATATGAATGGCAGCACCCACCACCACCCAAAAAACAGCTGCTGAAGGGAAACCTTAATGTGCTCAACTCCGACAGAAAGGAGGCTGGGAAAGTTCTTTTGCTCTCCACAACATGTAGGGTCAATGCCATGTGGTTGCCATTGATGTGTATTCCTCATGTAGTGAGGAAGAGGAGGATGGAAAGGAGTGTGGTGGTGATGGAGAGAAGGCACAGCTCTCCTGAACCCACCAGAGAGATCCAAGGAAAGGGAGATGAAGGTCTTTTTGGAGAATGCAGCCACCCATCACTTCACCCATGGTGTCTGCAAGAGAGAGAGGGTTTATTCATACACAGAGTGCATGGAGATCAGTTTTGCTGCTTTGGAGTGTAACTAGATCCCTGTCAGGGTATAAAGGCCACTGGGAATGAAAATAGGTTTGACTTCATATTTGGCTTTCAGGGTGGAGACATCTGGTCCATCTCTGTCTGTGCCATATCCTTTGCTGTTTTGAGGAGGTGGAAAAAGAAAAATGCCTCACTTCTCTGCTGGGGAACAGAGACATAGTGACTTGTCCAGGGAAACCAAGGAAAAGGAAGATTCACACATTTCATTAAAAACTGATGCCTGCAGCTACTTCTATGCTGTGCACCCTATATCCTCCTAAAAAATCACCACTTCTAGGGAGAGCTTCTCTCCGAAGAGGTCAGATTAATCAGAACCTCACAGTACCTCTCTCTTCCTTTACTAGGAGCTAGAGTTACACATGCCTAGCTCTGACAAGCAAATAAACTCAATTAATCCCAGCCAGGAAAATTGTGGTTAGATCCAGACTTGAATCTCTACCCACCAAACACAACCTGACTGCAATATGTTACCCTGCAGGTACTTCTACAGGGGAAATCACCAGTGCAGGAATGTTCCTGGAAATAGGAATGTAAATCCTTGCAGTGTTTTGATGTCAGGATGGCTTCTGGAATAGTTTTAGTCCATGGCAGCTCGAATGGTCCTATGCAATTCCCAGGCGTGATTTGAGGATAAGCATTGGCCATGGATATGGCCAAGAGGCAGGGGGTGTGCAGCCACCTCAGGGAGCAGCTTCACCAGCAGTCCAGACAACTGTTTGTTTGTTTTAACTAATTTGTATGGATGTAAAATGTGGAGAAATCTGAATTAAATATAAATATTGAAGCAATGGCTTTTATTGAGCCTGAAGACTTCAGAGTCTGAGGGAACAGGCAATGAGAAGATGGTGAGGGCAAGAAGAGAGGCAGTGACCGGGCTGGTTCTTAGCACACCTGTAGCCTAAATCCTGAGTCTTCTGAGATAACAGATGTTAAGACTCCCAAAGGAAACCACCTTCCCTGTGGTGAAAGAGAAATGTGTCCAGGAGAGGAAAGGGGCAGATGGTTCCCAGACTCCTGCTCTTGCCAACATTTCCCTGTAAACCCCAGGTAAGGTGACATCAGTCCCTTGCTCTCAAATTGGCCTCATGAGAACCACGGTCCCACCTCCCTCCAGCCCACTCGTGTCAGGTGCCAGCGGGGCATTTATGAGCACATGGAGGGTCTGAGAAGATCCCTCGCCCCACAATCAAATTACTGACTTCAGAATCAGCCTCTGGTGGCACCAGAGCTGCAGAAAGTTCAAAAAGGACTATTTTTCCCCCCTTTCCTAAAAAAGTGAGTGGGGCTTACCTTGTGTTTGAATATGACAACCCTGATTTTTGAGATTCTGATAAAAGAGAAATGTGGTGGCTACTGTGTGATTTTAGGGAGGAAATCAGGGCAGAGGATGGACAAGAAGGTGACCTGAAGATGTCTGGCAGCAGGGGGAAACTGGAGGCAATAGCATGAACATTGGGTGTCAGCAGGCAGGGACAGAAGTGAGCAACCCTTCAGCCTGAGGATATCAAAGTTCCCACTTAGCTCCTAAAATTCTTTGAGGGGGATTAAAGGCAGCATTAATATGTATGTAGCAGTGAGCTGCTCCTCCGTGATCTCCTGACTCCGATATTTTTGGAAAATTTGGATTGCTGGAGAGAAAAACCTGTCTCTCAGGGTTTGTCTGCTTATTGGTATCATTGCCCTATCTTATAAAATCATGTCAGGGTGAAAAGGAAGGGAGGACAGTGACCATTATGGATGGAAACTGGAGAGATAACTGGTTGGGAGTTCTCAGCCCAGCCATTGAGCTGGTTTTTTACCTCCTTGGCAGGGGTAAGAGAGGTCAGGGTGGTCTCAGCCAGACAAAAGCAGTCCAAAAGGTGAGGAGAGCATAGCTAAAGGTGTGTGATGGGGCTTCTCTGGAGGGAGGGAGCCAAACTAATTTGGTTCCTGTATTCTGGCTCGCTCTGTCAGCTTTGGTCCAGCCTTGGTCTGCAGATAAATCAGGCTGAGAGAGAGGAGCACCAGCATTATTATGGCTCAGGAGTCTCCCTCACATCCATTTTGGAGCAAGGGGTAAAACCAGAGGTCTCCTCCTCACTCCAGCCACTACTTCTGCATCTTTCATGAATGAGTCATTGGACAACACCAGCTGTAGGTGTTCCCGGTACATGGAGTGAGTAATGAGCAATCCTGGATCTCCAGAGCTCCTGGAGTGGCCAGAAAGTCACACAGAAGAAAATCCCCTTGCCCTCTGTGCAGCTACTGATGCACACTGAGCTAAGAGGACACCAGAATGCAAGGGGGATGCATGACTTGCATAGAGAAGACACAGGGTCTTACTGAACTTCTACAAAACCCCTCTAAGATATTAACAGGATCATTCTAAGCCATGGATTGAGTGAAGATGGAAGGAGTGACAGCAGATCATTTTTTCTGGATCTCCCCAATCAAAGTAGTAGGCTGGGAGAAGTCTGCATCATTCTGAGGCTGGTTGGGATGAGGACTGAGGCTCACCTTCACAGGATCCCAGAATGGATAGGATTGGAAGGGACCTCAGCAGGTCATCTGTTCCCACCTCCCTGCTCAGGCAAGGTCATCCCAGAGCATCCAGACAGCTCTGGAATATCTCCAGTTGTGCATCTGCTCACTTTCCCCTGGAGACCTTGCTGGCTCTCCTTGGGTTCAGTTGAGACCAGAATCTGTCCCAGAGTATTTGCTCCCCCATCCTGGATTTTTCTAATTAATAAGTTGTCTTCAGTGATGCAGTCGTCATTTTGGGGCGGCATAATGTGTGTTACTTACTTTGATAGGGTTCAAACAGCAACTCTGATTTTTGTCTCTCTTCATTATTCTTTTTTTTTTAAAGTGTGCTGTGAAAATGTGTCACCCCTTGCGATTATACTAAGGAAAAAAATTACAGAAGTGACACAAATTACTAATTACTTTATTATGCGGTGATTAAAAAAAAAGGGGGGGGAAGAAAAGAATTAAAAGCTAGAAGTTGCTTCAGCAAATTCTATTTTTAAAGAAATAATTATTGGGTTTCAAATGTGCTAAATTAAGTAATTCTCTGCCAGATTTCTTCCCCACTTTTAATCTCCATTCTTGGCTGCGTGGCTGGCTTTGCAGTCAATGCTCTGGTGGGGTGATGTGCTCAGCCCCATATTACTATTAATTTTTAGCAGTGTGGGAGCACTGCCTGCCAAGCACAGAGCTGGATGCCTGTGAGAGGTGCTGCACAAGCACAGTGTGAGGCCAAAAGAGCTTTTGGGCTGAAGGACAAGGCAGCCAAGGCTCATGCATTTTGCAGGGATGCCTCATGGCTTGTCCCCACTGCTACATGCTGGGAACCCTGCACATGGTTAGGGGACAGCAGAGGGGACTGGGGACAGGTCATGGCACAGAGAAAAATCAGTTTTGTGGCTGGGATGTGTTTCTGAAGGGTCTCCAGGAAAGGAGGTGCCCTGATGTGCCATGGGAGTTAGCTGATTTGGACCTCTGAGTTGCAAGGAATTCCCTGGGATGGGTCTTTGCCTTCAGCTCCACCACAGAGGTGGAATTTTTGCCCCTGTAGGGATGTGGGAAAGCAAAATGGGCTTTTCTCACTCACCCTAAGGATGATCCTCAGGGATCAGAGAAGCCAAAAGGAGTGGCAAGAGTGTTGGAACAACTAAGTCGAGCCCATGAAGGAGCTCTTAGGTCACCCCCACGACTCTGGAGGGCTGTATGTCTAAATGATGTGTCCCAAGCACAGCAGTGAGTCTTGTGCTGGTGTAGCATTTAGGGATAGAGGAAGGTTGGAGGAGGTGGCAGGCACAGAGCATGGATCCTGATAAAGCTGTTCTGAGGGAAAGGGACAGTTTAAAAATCAGTGGGAGTCATCCTGGTTGGTGACGAGGGTGGGAAGGGAGGAGTCTGAAGTGTGCTTGGACATGCCATTCCCCAAGCCAGGTGCCTCTAGAATATTGCAGGATCCTGAGACGGGATCCAGGCAGGCTCTGGACCACTGCCTGGAGTGAAAGACACTCCAGTTTCTTCTTTTGGTGGGATCTCAAGTTCAGGGGGAGGGGGCAATACCACCTCCCGAAGATAATGACAGTGACTTCAGCCAACACAACGGGTGGGAGATCTCAGAATTCTGAGGGTCTGCTCAGCACTGTAAATAGTCCTTTGTCTGGAATGCCAGGCTGCAGGGAAATGTTTCATATCACCCTGGATCACAGAAATGCATGCTGACAGTTTAACAGCCTGCCTCTTTGCAATGTTTAGGCACACTCTGTGCCAGGGTAACTATTGCCCAACTTTGTGCCAAGCTCACTGTGGCCTGTTTCTCTTATTTTTCCCTGTCGTAGAGATTTTGGTGAGCCTGTGTACCCCAAACTCTCCCAGGGCCATCCCTCTCCCTCTTCCCTGTAATTAAACAAGAACTGTTGACAGATGCTGTTGAAGCCAGTTCCAGCTCTCCAGAAATTTTCATCAAATAATAAGAGAAGCTCTGAAATAAGAAGTCAGAAGAATTCAACAGACAAGAGGCAATTTCTCTGCAGCCCTAAAGGACCTAAGTTCAGAGAATCACTGCTGACACTGCACAAGAGAAAGGAAAACCAATATTAAAAAATAAATATTAAAAAATATTAATACATAAAATAAAGCCTAATTTTTTAATTTTTTTTTACTCTGTGGTGAGACATCAGAACCAGCTCACAGAGAAGGGGAAGGTTTCACAAGGCCTCTTTTTTCTCATTTTTTACCTTCAGAGCTGTGCCACTTGCATTGCAAAGGGTGGACACTCCACTCTGACTCAAGGGATCCCATTACAAGAGGGTGCACCCAAGATTTGCCAGGGCAAAGTCATATGGGGAAGACAAATAGGGCTGTCTGAGGTGTGGAAAAGGATAATGATTGGAGTGAACTTCTGACACCGTTTTCCTTGCCAGGAGTTTGAAAACCCAGGGATTCAGAAAGGATTTGTGGTGGACATTTCTTTAAGCAAGGAATTTGACAGATATTCCTGCTCTGCTGAACGTGCTTTGCTGGCTGCTCCGTAAGTCCCTTAAACAATGGTATTGTGATTAAAAATGTCACATAACTGAAAACATCATAATTGCTAAAAACATTCTCATTAACAAAAAAGTTCTCCGTTCAAATTCCCCTATTCAAGTTTGTTCTATAAACTTTTAATCCTTCAAGCACCAGTAAATGACATCTTTGCTAAGAATGGCTAGTTTACATCAGCAAAGAGATTGGAGAGGGAATGTGGGTTCACTGCAGATGGAGAGGGAAGTGTTTGATGTCAGCACAGACTGAGGCTCTCAACTTCCAAAAGAAACTCCTCTTTGCTTATTCCAACTCAGAGGCAGAAGTTGAGAGGCTCAAAAGCTCAAAGCCAAGATTCTGTGACGGTGCTAAGAGCAAGTGACCTTATCCCAGAATCACGAGGTATCCTGAGTTGGAAGGGACCTACAAGGATCATCAAAGCCCAAGCCCTGACCTTTTTTGGGAGGATGTGACTTTTCACTCGTGGTAGTGCACAGAGAGGTCACATCCCTGGGCTCAGAGCTGGGCAGGTCAGGAGAAGACATGAAAAATAATGGGCTTTGTCTTGGGGAGTGTTTGTCAAGGAGATCCAGTGAAAACTTCAACCAAGACAATATTTAAGACAATAGGGGAAAGTAGCTTTTTTGTTGACTCTGGAAATGGCAAGAAATGGATTTATTTTACATCAAAACTGAAGCAGAACCCACAAATAAGAGGGCAAATTGGTTGCTTTTGACCCAGAATAATTATTTTAAAAGGAAATAAACACGCAAACATATAAAATATGAAGAGTTCACATTGGTGACTCACTGACCTGAAACTAAGCAGTTTTGTTTGCATTTTGCGTTTGAAAACCAAAATATTTCAGTTAACATATTAAAAATAATTGCCTTCCATATTCATGTTTTCAGTTCTGGTCCTTGTCTTTTTAGAAAATTGGGTCATTTCTTTGAATTAAAATACTACGTCGAAACACCTGAACCTTATTGAATTTGTCCAAGCACAAGTTTTTTATTTTCCTGGAATTTCCCTTTCATCTCCTCTTTCTAAATTACTCATTAGATTCGGTGTGAATTGAGACTCATTTGCAAACTCCTTTTTTTCCTTTTAAGGGTATTTACTACTCTCTGATTACACATATATGTGAGTGTGTATAAATATCTATGCACGGATTGTGATTAAATCCTCAGCTGTGCAGAAGGGAGAGTGAGACATAAGGAACTGCCTGTTCAGGAGGGGGTAGAGAAGCCTCATGAAAACTTATTTCTTTGCAGCTACAAGGACATCCAAGCTGGAGCAAGGAGAAAGCATTTCAGACATCCTGTTGCCAGTCGCTGCCAGACTTTGGCTCCCTGGAGAGCCTCCCAAATAACAAGTGTCTGGATGTGCCCCTCCATCTCTCCGCAATCACCAAATCCTGCTTGTCCCAGATGGCACAGGGGAATGGACGTTTCTCTTCTGACTCAGCCAAGCCTACAGAGAGCTCCACATTCTGCACTCCCCCGCTGCTGAAAATCAAACAATCCATTAGGGCTTGGCTGACTGGATGTGACATTTCCCAGGTGCAGATTAACAACCCCTCGGGGCCGTGAAAATCAACTCATCGTTTGCACCTCACTTCCCATCACTGCTCCCAGTAATGAGGAGCCCCAGCATCTGCCACCCCAGCCCTCGGTGCCCCCGGAATGGTTTTCCAAGATGTTTGACTTGTCCTGGAAGGGACGAATGGGGGGAATGATGGTGTGTCCTGGCATGAAGTGTTCATATTCCCACCTTCCCCTGGTTTGATGATGTCTTAAGGGATGGAAACACCTTTAGGCAGCCCTTCCTTTTACTGGTACTCCTTGTCTGACAACTCACCAACATGACAATCGGGCCATGGGTTGTTCTCCTCCCCCCAGTCCCTGGATAATGCTGGGCGTCACCACGATGGTTTTGCTCTGGACTCTTTTCCACTCTTGGTACCTCCAACACCTGCTTAGCCAAGCACACACCGCTCCATAGAAGCCTCACCAGTACAGATCCATCCAGTTACAGCATCTACAGAAGTGACAGGAGTTATAGGATAAGAACAACCAGAAGAGATCCAGCAGAAGATCATCCCACCTCAGTGTCCTGCTCCCAAGAGTATCAAGGGATTATCTGAAAGAACATGTAGATGTGGAGTGACTCTCTTCAAAACACTCTTCCTGTCCCCAGTGAGCTACACCGTGGATGTTTTGAGAAAGAACTTTTATATTTTACAACCCTAGGTGGGTCTTTCCTGCCCACAAATTTATTCAGTTATTTAACTGTGCAACCTTTCCTGGAAGCACTGACATGAATTCAGGAGGTGTATGATCTTTGATGTGCCATGTTTGAGGACAACCTCAGGCAGAGTGTTCTGGGCTCCATCCAGCTTCTGAAACATCAGTGTCAGTGTCACTGCAGACCTGGGACACCTGCAAAAGTGGTCTGTGAATGTGCCTGTGCGAGGCTGAGCAGGCATGGTGGGCCAGGGCAGGGAAAGGTGTGCCTCGCTTCTCAGCTTCTTGCCCCACTTTCCTATTTCTTCTCTTCCAGCTCTCACCAGTTGTTTGCCACTCAAAGGTCATTTGCAGCCTCATCTCATCCCTCCACATAAACCTGCAAAACCTGCACTAAGATTTGTCACAGCAAGAAGCTTTAACCCTCCACCCTTCACTGGAGTCAAGCTCAGGCTGGAAGGTGGGATTTTTGGATCTAACACCATAAGCAGGTGGTTGGTTTTCACCTGGCAGAGGTGACAGCTCTTTGGAGGCCACATCCTTCTGCATTAGCACCGATAAAGGTCTAATCCTGCCCTCCTTTCTCCTTGCACCAAGATGCTGTGGGGATGATCTCACCTTTTCCTAACGGGCTAACAGGCACTCACCAATGCTGGAAACGAGCTCCTGCAGTCTGCAGAAGATGCATTTATTACCTCATGCCCCTTGAGGCCCCCTGTGCTGGAAGGAAGCAGGAGGCTGGACTGGCAGCTCCTTGGGCTGGCAAACAGGGCTCTGCTCTTCCAGGGGCAGAGGCACATCCCCAACCCCATCCCTTCCCACCCAAGCTGTCCCTGCCAAAGTCACCAGGTACTTGCAACCCTGCCCTTCTTCCCGAGGCTGCTGCCCTACATCCCACAGAGTTAACTCATTCCACTAGAACACAAACAAGCTCTCCCCTCCACTCCCATCAGTCCCCTTTGAGTTCGATTTGTGGTTTTCCATCTCAGCTTCCAGTTGTCTCACTGCTCCCTCTGGCAGATCCAGGGTGGATTCTGTCATTTAAAACCATAGGGAAGCAAGGGCTTAAAAAACCCAACAAACTAAAATTCAGGCATTTTGTGATGGAAAGAAAGATTTATTCCTTCCCTGCCTGTGCCCTACCAAAAAACAACTTTCCCAAATCCTACAGGATTTGAAATACATTGGATGTGTCAGTGGTGCTTTCTCTGTTGTGATAAATCTCAGTGCAGGAGTGTTTCATTTGGTTGGTTTTCACCATATTTCTAGTCATTATTCCAGTATGATCATCAGTTTAGGGGATTGTCTCTAAACTTCAGAGGTTCTGAGTATCTGTGCATTGTTTAATGAGCCACACAACCCTACAGAGCAGGAGGCTGCTGGCTTTTCTAATCATGAGGTTGTAAAAGCCCTCTAAGATCAGCAAGTCGAACCATTAACCCAGCAGTACCAAGTCCACAACTCAAACATGTCTCCAAGCACCACATCTATAGTTGTTCAGAGACAAAATGCAGTGACAGAGCCAGGAATTCAAACTAAGTGCCATGCTGATCCCTAACACTCTGTCCTAATAATTAAAGGTGCTTCAATTCTCTTCTGTATCCAAAGATAAAAGGGTTTGGAAACACCTGGAATGTACCCTTGCCCCATCTGCATGCAAACCAGTAGCTGTGTTCCTTTAAAAGGACTTTTGTTTCTCTTGCTGCATCCCCTGCACTCACACAGGAGTGAGAGCAAAGGCTCTGAGGAAGGGTCGGGGTGGGGTGCAGATGAGTGGATTGAAACTGAGTGAGTAAAAATTGGATTAATTAACTGGCAGTTGGCTCCAAATTAACGCACAATCATGTGGCACAACTGAGCTCCAAAGAGAGAGGTCGTTTGACGAGCTGTAGTCAACAGGATCTTTGGGCACTGAGTCCTGCAGAATATATGGTTAGGTCAGTCCAGCTTGTGCGTTTCCTGGACATCTGAGAAAAATTTTGACTCCAGTGCTGTCAAGTGAAGGCTTTGGGTAGAAAGAGTGGGACAGTGGGCTCTTTCCTTCTTGAGTACACATAATAGAGAGGTAAGACCATGCTTGTCTTTTCCTGATCCCAGTTTTCCCAGCCAATCTGCTGCCTCATCCCACCAGCAGGTCACTGCCCTCAAAATCCAGGTGTATTTCAGCTCTGGTGGCACTGCCACCTGTGGTTCTTACCAATGCAGCCTGGGCACGAGGAGTGGTTTCCTTCCCTATCACATCTTCCCCTCTCCAACACCCATCATGCTGACTTTCCCTGGCCCACCCCAGAGCAGATCCAAGTGTTTGGCTGAGCCTGGCACACGCTGAAAGTCCTGAGTGCAACTTTGTGCAGAGGGAGAGGAGAGGCAGCATCCTGTTGTCAGGTGCTGCATCTCCAGCCTGCCTCTTCTCCCCACCTTTAAAGGACCAGAGAGGAGCTTTCTTTCTGAACCAGTGCACATTCTGAGCAGCTCAGAGCAGTTTATGAACCCCACAAACCCATTGCCAGGCAAACTGATGCTTAAGCCCTCTTTCCCAGCCTTCAAGGGGAAGAATCTTTCCCTCCCTCCTGCTGCCAAACCTTCCACTCTCAAACCTCCTCCCTGTCTCCCACAGCTGAGGACAAACACCCAAAACTCTCCTGCTATGTGCCAAAGTCTTGGGTTCCCTCCCACCCAAAGCATCTGTTGCTACAGAGCCCAGGTCCTACTTGTTCTCATGCTGGGGACAAACATGCCTTGGTGCCAGCTTGTAACAGGTATCTGCCCAGCCAGGATATCTCTGGTGGCTGCCACAGGCCACCAGTTCAAGTGGTTTTGCAGAAGATCATGGAGTTGGAAGACTTCCTTCCACCTCACATCCGTGCTCAAATTGGGTCTTGACCTGAAGGGTGGCAAAGCAAGGCTGGAGAGAGGAGTCATAGTCCCTCAACAGAGGGTGTTCCCACCTCCCCACCACCCTGAGAAGCTGAAGGAGGAGAGAGCATCATGACATGTGGGGCTGATGTGAACAGAGTGTGTAAAAGGAAGAGTCCACAAGAGAGCAGATACTGTGGGGAGCTGAAGGGGAGAAGTTAAGCATGAGTGTTTTCCTTGGCACCACACAGACTCGCCTGGGCTGGAAACCTGTTAAGCACAAGTATGAGCAGACCTTGAGCTCCTCTGTTCTGCTGAGACCCCACCTGAGGTGCTGCCCCCTTCTCTGGGATCCCCAGCACAAGCAGGACATGGAGCTGTTGGAGCGAGTCCAGCATCAAGATGATCAGAGGGGTGGAGAACCTCTGCTATGAGGAAAGGCTGGGAGTATTGGGATTGTTCAGCCTGGAGAAGAGAAGGCTTTGGGATGACCTAATTGTGGCCTTCCAGTGCCTGCAGGGAACCTATCAGAAAGATGGAGAGGACTATTTACAAGAGCATGGAGCGGCATGACAAGGGGGAATGGCTTCAGACTGAAAGGAAGTAAGTTTAGATTGGGTATTAGGAAGAAATTTTTTACTGTGAGTGTAGTGAGGCCCTGGAACAGCTTGCCCGAAGAGGTTGTGAATGCCCCATGCCTGTTTAAAGCCAGTTTGGATAGACCTCTGAGGAACTTGGTCTAGTGAAAAGTGCCAGAAGGTCAGAACTAGATTATCTTTAAGATCCCTTCCAACTCAGGTCATTCTATGGTAAGATGTTCTATGATAGGATGGTCTATAGACACCTACGTGCTTGTGATTGCACTGGCACTTCCCAGTCCTTGAGGGCAAAACTCTGCTTGGCTCCCAAGGGACAGTGGTCCTTGGAGATGTCTGGTCTCTACTGGGGAGAACTGGGCCACCAATTAGGCCACCACTGTCAGGGAACTGTGCAGGCCCCTTGGAAATCCATCTCTAAGTGTCAGTGCATCAAGCCAGGCTTGCTGCCTCCTGCACACAGCTGAGATGGATGCTCCTGGTGGTCAATCCATCTCAACGTGTCTTCCCCATTGTCTCCATCCCTCCAGGCCCCTGGTGACAGACTCTTGCCATTAGGTATGATGGAGAGGGATGTTGCCCCTACACAGGCACACTCAAGGCACTGTAGAGGCTCTGGGAGTAATGAGAGCCATGAAATAAATCACCCAAAGAGCAAGTGGCTGTGATGGATTAGGAGGTGTTCAATGCACAGAGCAGAAGAGCTGGGCACGGCACTGCCAGCCTTTTTCCCCAGCAAAGGCACCAAGACAACAGGCATTGAGGCTTGCAAGGCCTGTAATTCCCCTTTCATATTTTGCCAGGAGTGCTTTCAGAGGCACTTTGCTGATTGAATTTGTCAGCCACCATTCTGGATATGGCAGAGCTGCTTTCTCTGCCTTTATTGTGGTGCTCACATGAGGCAATTCCGAGGCATCTGTATTCATTCCAAGCAGCATTAGGTAGCTGATGATTCAGCCAGCTGCCAGCAGATAGCTGCTCTCTCCTTGAGATGAGTGAGTAATACAGGAATAACCTGGGGATTTTGCTCCCCTTTGGTGTGCCTCTGGGGTTATTTATTTATTTTGGGTGGATCCCATTTATCACACGCCTGCAGGAGCCAAGTTTCAAGCGGGGTCTCCCCTTGGGCATGGAGAGCAGGACAAGTCTGCTTCTCATTTCCTTTGGACAGCTTTGTCTTACCAATTTAGGATGAAATCTCGCTGCAGCCAGGGAGCGGGACTGGGGGATTGGAAGTTGTGTGTTGGGAAAGCAAAATAGGGGTTTATGGCTGTGAACACGAGTGGATGTGCAAGAAGGAAAGAGGCTGGAAAAATAAGGTGGAAAGGAGAGAGAAGAAGCTCTGCTCTTCCTCAACAGGCTGGTGTGGTGTAGTTGATACTGAGGATCCCTGGGTCCATCCCTGCTGGCCAAAAATCTTCTGGAGACAGGCAGAGGTGAATTGTGGCAGCCTCAGGAGTGAAAAGCAGGGATCATACTTGCTGTTCTTGCCTCTTCTCAGAGATCAGTGGGTCAGAAAACCCCTAAGCCTGCTCCAGTGCCCGCAGGAGTCTGGACCAGAGCTCCCAGGGTTGGATGCATCTCTGCTAAATCTTCCTGCCTGCAAGTTCAGCTTCTTTTCTAAGCTGTTGGCCTCACCCCCATCTCCACACTGTGGAAGGAGATAGGGAAATTTCAACCCTCCTGAGAGAGGTGTCTGAGATAAGTGGACTTGAATCACCCTAAAGCAGCTCTGATTTCTCTCTGCTGATTACAGAGGGAATTTGATGACAGCCTTAGCCCAGACATGAAGTGTCAAGCAGCCATGAATCCAGACTGCAGCCACAGTTCTCTGCCTCCACTCTGGGCACTTGGGATTTTTCCTGCATTTTCTCTGAGAGCCAGAAACCAATTTCTGAAAATCTGTGTGCCAGTTCCCTGTGCTCCCCCAGTGAGTCCGTGCACAGGACAAGCCTGCTCTGAACACAGAACATTTTTACCCTCAGATTTTCTATATTCCCCTCAGTCCCCGATTAGGAGACTGGTAACTTTCCAAACATCTCCATGGCTGTGCAGGAAGGAAAGACATTTTTCTCTCAGAGCCCCAGCAAGGCCGACCTTGAACTGAAAATTATCAGGAATTATTTAATCTGCCAAGACCTAGACAGGGGCACAGAGGAACAGGGAAAGGAGCATCCTGTCACCATGGCCAGGACATGGTGCCAGAGAAGGTGCAGATACCACATCCCAGGGACTGTCGAGAGCACTGTTCCTCCCATGCCTGTCCTAGGGGTGAAGTCCATTTCTCCCTCTCCACATGGACAGTGTTCATAGCTCAGAAATACACAGGACAGAAAGGAATGCTCATCCAGAAGTAGTTGTTATCCTGTGGAGTGGAGTTGTCTCACCTCCTCAAAGCACATGTTCTACCTCAGAGGACTCTGCCTGTTGCCTTGCTGCACCACAAACTGCTGCAGCAATTTTCACTCTTTGGAGCTTTGGGAGAGCAGGTTCTTATCTCTATCACTTATCCCCATCACTTCAAGACAGAAAAGCATGGTTTCATGCCCTAAACCTCCTTTTCCCCTGAGACACTCCTGCAAGGAGGCGTGGGGGTGTTGCTACAGGTCTTGGGGGCAGAGCAAAGGGTTTAATAACTTACCCTCTGAGACAACCTGCAGATGAGCAGAGAAGGGTCTCCTACATCCCTATCCTCACACAGACTCTTCTCCTGACCTTTCCCCATCAACACATGTTTAATTTCCTTCCAGATGCAGTTCAGAGGGAAGAATGAAGCTGTCCTTCAGTGTCAGGCAGTGATGCTGAGCTATCCTTGGAGATGGGTCACAGCCCAGCTCTTCTGTCGCTCTCTGGCTCCACTGGAAGGAAAGCTCCTTCCCTCTGTAAGGCAGGAACAGAAGGGATAAGATGAAAGGGGGAGAGAGAGGGAGCATTTCAGGCTTGTAATTCAGTTACAGCACAACAAATCAATTTGCTGCAGCTCAGAGGCCTGTTTGTTTTTGCAGGAACAGAGGAATGAGTCCAACATCAGTGGTGTGACGGCGCTGGAGATGCTGATCCCAAAGGCAGCGTGGGGCTGGGAGAGGAGGATGCCACACCAGCACTTTCCCAGGTGCTGGCTCAAATCCAGCCTGTTGCATCCTGCATGCAAGTGAGGTTGGGTTAAGGAGGGGAAAGCACAGTCTGCCACATTGGGAAAAAAATCTGATTTTGCCCAAGTTTTGTCTGGCTGAAGGGTAGGAACAGCCTCTTGGGGATCCAGCCCTGAATCTGGGCACCTGAAACAGCCTTTTTGATGTCCTAGAAGAAGGTAATTGGGTTGCTGGTGGCTGAGCTGAAGGGATGTGACACCCTGGGCTAGTGACTGCTTCAGGCACCTGAGGAAAACAAGTGAATCCAGGCTCAAAATTTATCCAGAAGTGTTCAACTAGAGCAGGAAGAGAGAAGAATGGAGGGAAAAGGTGGGGCAGAGGATTGGTTGTGCTCTCCATCAGTCCCTGGGCACCCATCAGCTCTGCTGTGTGTGATCAAACCTGACCATCACCCTTCTCCAGAAACAAATGCAGTGGTCAGGATTGAGGACCCAGAATGGCATCCTGTTCAAATTCCATTAACTGAAAATCTGTCCAAAACATTCCCAAGCACTCTCCATCTGAAACTGGCATTGAGAAAACAACCATCTAACCATGTGGGCTGGGGTGCTGGGTCAGCCTTGTGCTGTGCCCACTGCTCTTGGCAGTGACCCCTAGAGTGATAAATCCCAAAAAGGATGAACCAAGACCAAAAAGTTGAGGCACAGAGGGCTAAAAGGCACCAGGTGGTTGGACCTGGCTGAAAATCCATCATACGATGTCTTCATGCACGGATGTCACCCTTCCCATTGAACATCTCACTGGAGAGGGAAGCATGAAAACCAGCCTCTTTCCTAGCCCTTATTTAAGGCTGACAGGAGATCCATCTAAGTCTCCTGATGGTCTTCATGAGGGCATCACGTGGCTGGTGGCCCCATGGGGTCACACAGAGGACAGAGAGAGGATGTGCTGGAAGCTCAGAAGCTCCTAAAGTGCTCAGGACTGCAGAGCTCTGGAGGGACAGAAGTAAGAGCTGCCCTCCTGTGAGGAGCTTGAACATATCCAAGGCCTGACATTCCTGGTCTGAGAGGAGGGAGCAGCACAGAGGACTGAGACAAACCACTGGGAAAATGTGGGTGTTGCAGGTGCAGGTGGAGATCCAACAGCAGGGCAAGTTTTCCCTCTCTAAGTATGGGAAGGAGGCAGAAGACCCTTAGGAGCTTGACCCAGCATCCCACTGTGCTACCCGCACCACAAAATCTTCATTTGGAACACGCTTTTAAAACCAAAATAGTTTTAATGTCAGAAAAGCGCTTAAAGAGGAAGCAGAAATGAGTTTCCTTTGACCGAGACCCTTTCTTTTCTGTATTTTGCAGCCTTTATTATTCAAGCATTGCAGCAAAGAATGGAAACCTTTGCTTTGCAGGTGCATGCTGCTGACCATCCTGCTGTTTCCAGTTGAATCTTGCCTTATATTTAACACAGCCCTGAGGGCACTGGAGCGACTCGCTGACACAAAGTGTTCAAGATGGAAAAATGCAGAGAGAACCACTGGAGCTCTTAGAAACCAAGGATACAGGAGAGTGAGCTGTTTGCTGCCCATCAGATTCAGTCTGTAGCCTGATATCACTTAGTTCCAGGCAAAAAAAAGGCGAGTTGTCTCTTGAAATGCATTACACAAACCCTCTTTGATATGGGGTCCGTGGATATGAAGCTGCCTCAGCTGCAGGGTTGTCCCTTTTTGTCACAGGGGGCAGATCCTCTGGGACTTTAGGTGGAGACTGTGGGTGAAAGGGCACTTTGGGAAGCTGAAGGTGAAAAACAAAGCTCTGCCACCTTTTTCAGAGGTGTCTCTTTCCCCTGAGAGCACCTGGTGGCCTTTGCCAGGGTGACAGTCTCGATGAGAAACTTCTGATACCTTCTTGTAGTGACGTGGTGTTGCTTGGCCAAACTCTGTGCTGTGCCTCAAAGGACATGCGGCTGGAGAAACACACAGTGAAGGAGGAAAAGGTGATGTCCACACCAGCCTCTTGGAAAGAACCTGACATTGTATGCTGGATGTCACCTTGGCATGAATCCTTTCACCAGGCTCTCAGCCAGCGGGAAGAAAGGGCTTTGGCTGCCTGGTTTCTGCTGCTGGGGGCTTTAGGAAGGTCCTTGCCCCTCTCTGTCCCATGGGTGGGCAGAGGGGCTGTCATTGTCCTGCTGATGTGGCACAGGTTGACCCTTCCCCACGTTACCCAAGGGGAGTGGATGCAAAACATTTAAGAGACCTGAGGAGCTGCTCCCGTTATAAACCAGAATTCCTTCCATCTGGCATCGACAGCCTGGAGAGAAAGAGGGGGATCAGAGATTTTGCTCCCGTGTGCCGCAGGCTGGGAGCTGCAGCCCCCCAGTGCTCCCCATCCCCGCTGCTCCCCGGTCCCTGCAGGAGCGCGATTTGGGATAACTGCGGTGGAGGGTTCCCTCTACTGGCCTGAAAACCCACGGCTCCGAGCCCACGGAGGATTTCAGCGCAGGGAATGGTCTGTTTAAAGGGACTGGAAGAGCGCGACTGGCTCTGGAGGGTCCCCGATGTCCCTCGGTGTCAGCATCCCGACTCCTGCCCTGGGCAGCTTCCTATTTTCGCAGCACTGAATCTCCTATCCCCTTTCCCAGGGCTTTCCTGAGCTGCCCATTCCAAATAATTCCCGCCCGTTTCTGTCCGGGTTAGCCATTTCTCACCTCCTCCCACAGTACAAATGCCACAAGGGCAAGGAAGACTCAGGTAACCAGTCACAAAACAGGACACCCTCTGTGTGTCACCAAAATTCAGGGCTGGACATCCCTGGCAGCAGCTGGGGACCCTACAGGATGGCTAGGAGAGCCACAGGCAGTGGCTGTCCAGGACCTGTCATCCTGCCTTGGAGGAGGGACACCTCCCTGCTGTCCTTCTGGCCACTATCCCTGATCCCTGGGTGGGTGTTTTAGGAAAGGAAAAGATGATTTGACCTTCCTCCATCTCCAGGAATCCCTAATAAAAGAAAGCAAGAGGGAAAAAGGGATAAAAGTGGATGTTTAACTTTCCTGAAAGGCATTTAACCAGCCCAAGAAGAAGCAGCAGGTCTTAGAGGTCAGAACATGGAACAACCAACATAAATAAAGGGGAAACTCTATCCCTGTGATTGCTCCCACTGTCTCTGCTCCATCCTTTCTCCCCCACATGAGCACCTATCTCTCTCCTTCCCACTTCCAACCTCTGTCTCTATTATTATCAAAGTGAAATTTATGAAGAGCTCGAGGCATTGGCGATTTCCTGGATTTCAATATAACTTCTTGCAATCTTAAGTGAACAGCTTGGTTGCTTCTGCCTGTCAGAGAATTTAAATTGCAAATTGAATAGTGAAATGCAGCAGCCAAGGGTCTGTATCAGTGACTTTGGAGAGCAGAGATATCGCTTAGCAACTGGAGGGAGAGAGGGATGGAGGCCACAGCAAACACTGCAATGAGGTAGCAGGATTTTGGGACACCCCTTGCCCCTTCATGGCAGAGCTCTGGGACTCTGGGGAAGGTGTGGGAACTGGTGCTGGTGTGCCACCTTTGATGGTGGCACCAGCAGAACCTGCAAGAGCAGGTACTGTCACCTCCCATCTGCCCATAGTGATGTGTCAGATGTCCTTCCTGACCCCATGAGGCCCGAGGAGATGTTGAATCATTAGGTCACTTCCCAAGGAAAATAACCAGCTTTGTATTTACCAGGTCCTACCTTGGCACTTGGGAATAAAGGCACCGTCCCAACACGAGCTGGTGAAGCCCCCTGAGCCCTTTACATGGGGTCCCAGATAAAAATAATCCATTAGTGAGCTGGGGGTGGGATGTGACTTCTCAAGGAAACCCTGAGGATCCCAGGCTTGCTCAGCCTGGAGAAGGCTGGCAGCTTGCAAGAGGTTCTATTTTCTTTCAAAGCAGCACTTGCATGAAGTGACAGAAAAGGCAGAGCTGGCCTGTCCCCAGAGGTGCAGAGTGAAATGGCAGGAGCTGGCAGACACAGGTTGCAATGAGGGACGTTCCAGCTGGAAGTAAGGACAAAATCTTCACAGTCTGGCCAAGCACCAGCACAGGGGCCCACACAGGTCATGAAAAATCCACATGGGGAATCTTTGCAACTCACGTGAGCGAGGTCTTGAGGTGACTGGTACAGCACTGAAGGTGGCTCTGCTGTGAGCTGGAGGTTGAACCAGACACCTCTAGAGGTCCCTTTCAACCTGTGCTATTCTACAATTCCATCCAATGTCTCTTTTTTAATGAAGGATGTTAAAAACTGACTTCAACACTGCCAGAAATGAGAACACAGAAGAGTCCTGAGCCATCACTTAACTCTCCCTCTGCTCCTGACAGGTTGAAGGACATCCAAAACTGTGCTGTCACCTCTTTGCTGGAGCTTTTCTTGCAGTGAGGGATATTCCACATCCCCCATGGACTGTCTGTTCCTATCTGTGCTGTTAAAAAAATGTTTTCCAATGTTAGTCTTGCACAAATGAACTTCAGTAAACTTTACACCCACTGGCTTGAACTTATTGCTTAATAACACAAACCTCCAGTGCAACCACCACTTAAAAGTACAGTAAATTCTAATATCCTGCAGCAGCGAATCCACCAGGCTGAATTAAAATCAGTGATGGCTTTTAATGGAGAATCAAACAGGCTAAGAGGGAAACAATTTGTCTTGTGCGTTCTTCCTGATAGCAACCCCTGGAACTTGCATGGAAAAGTCATTACTCAAGTCCATCTCGTACCAGATGTCTCTAATATGCAGAAACTCTGTGACCCAGTGAGCCTTGTGATCATGTGCATCTTTCCTGTGTAGATGTTATGTGCAACAGGTGAGATTTGCCACAGCTATTTTCCTGTATGACTTATTAAAGGAGAGAAATAGGCATTGTGCAGGAGCTGTCCATCTCCTCTTTTCCATGTATCTATTTCCAGGTGAGATGGATTGCTCAATAACAGAGTGTTTTGCCTCCCCAGAAAGAGACGAAGAAGGAGACACCTTCATGCAGTGTCTTGGAGGAAGGTGCCTGCTGTGTTGATTTCCAAACTTTAGCAAAATGAGCCCGTATATTCCACGTAGGTGGTCACAGGGAAGTGACCACAGCAGTGTGGCCTGGGAGCTGTAGAGCTCACAAGAAAAGGCCTTTGGAGCCAATGGAAAAATACTGTATTTTCAGTATCAGCAGGGACGATTTGTTTCCACTGAGGCTGTAAGGAAGGAATTATTCAGTGTGCTCTTCAGAGCACTACTCTGAGTCAAGGTAAAATGTGTTCCTGAGGAGAAGAGGTCAAGGAAACCTTTGTAAGGAATTTTTGGGTGGGAGTCTAAGGCCAACAGACACTAAGTCATAGAATCATAGAATGCCTTGGGTTGGAAAGGACTTTAAAGTACATCTAGTTCCACAATGGGCAGGGATGTCACCCACTAGAAGCACCATCCATGGCTATTCAGAGAGTCCGTGTGTACTGCATGTATTTCTCCAGTGCTCCCAAATAGCGTTCCAACCCCAGATTATTTCCCCCATCGTTAAAACCCCTCATAGGTTGTGACTTAGAAGGAGCGTTTCTATGTCCATCCCTCATCTCCATGGGTACAGCAGTGTTTGCTGCATGGTTGGCATGAGTTCAGCTGTTGAGGACCTGCGAGCCTCACCCCAGAACCAGCTGCAATTTCCTAGTCAGTGCTAAATTCACTTAAATCCCACACTTCCTTTCGAAGGGTGTTGACATTTACTCAGCTGCTTGTCAAATGTCTGGAGATGTTAACATCTCAAACAAGAGCTGTTGTCATTGAGGGAACACAGGCTGTTGCAAAGACAGGTATTTAGCATGATTTTGGGAGAGGTGTCTGATGAGAGGGTGTTTTATGTGTGCCTGCATTTCCCTCCAGCTCCTGAGGAAACAGTTGGTGCCAGGGTAGCATGTTGCACATCAGATGGTAGAGGAGTTTTGTGGGATAAGCAGAGAACATTCAGATGGGGAAGACCAGCAGAGATGTGGAAAATTCCCTGTCTCTGTCATTCAAGAGACAAGTTTCTTTTGGGAGAGAAGTATTTGTCAGGAGGTTGTAGACAGGTGGGAACTGTCTCTTCTCCCAGGTAACAAGCGATAGGATGAGAGGAAATGGTCCCAGGTTGTACCAGGAGAGGCTAAGATTGGATATTAGGCAAATTTCTTCACTGAAAAAGGTGGTCAGGTGGAACAAACTGCCCACAGAAGTGGTGGAATCACCTTTCCTGGAAGTTTAAAAAAAAATGTAGATGTGGCACCTGGGACATGGTCTAGTTGTGGACTTGGCAGTGCTGGGTTAATGGTTGGACTCGATGATCTTAGAGGGCTTTTCCAGCCTGAATGATTCTGTGATCCTGCAGAGTATCAGGGACACCCAGGTTTGGTTTGCCTAGTCAGTGTTGAGGTACCTAAACAGAGTTCCCAAAATGGGAGAGAAACAGGTTCCTCAGGGCAGTGGTCACAGCACCAAGCCTAAGTTCAAGAAGTGTTTGGACAACACTCTCAGGGGTGGAGTGGGATTTTTGGGTTGTCTGTGCAGGGCCAGAAGTTGGACTCGATGATTCTGATGGGTCCCTTCCAACTCAGCAGATCCTGTGATTCCATGTTTCCAGGAACCAAAAATCTTTGCTGTTTCGGGAGGAGCTGAGTTGTCTCCTCATGGTAGAACCCTTAGGAGCTGATAGTCTTTGTGCTCTTCAGTCCTCCCTGTGAGGACACCATTACTGGGATTTCTTTATTGAGCCTGGGGCTGGTTTTTATCATCCATGAACATCTCCAGTTGAGAGAGCTCTTGTCACCACCCCTCACAAACTGCCTCAATATAAATTATATCCCAGTCCCCAGAAAGTCCAGTCCTTAACCCTGACTCTTCAAGCCCCACAGCAGCCTCAGGGAAGTGGAGCAACATCTGGGGGAGCTTCAGGAACCCTTAAATGGACCCCCTCACTGCAGCAAGTTTGTCACCCAAAGCAGATGCTGTGAACACACCCCCATCTCCATGCCTGTGGCATCACTGTGGAGGTCCACACAGGCATGGGCAGCTCTCTGTGCTTGGGCTGGAGTTTCAGAGCCTTGTGATTTTAAATCCCTTACGTCTCATTTTCCAAGACCCAGCCGCTAACAGGGGGGCTCTTTCCCTGCAGGCTGAGGTTAATTGGCTTGTGCTTTTAAAAGGATAAAGCTGCGGAGACTCGGAGTCAGGGCTGTTCTCCAGATTTCCATTATAATCTACATTGCAGGAAAATAGCTTTCCTGATCAAATCATCTGTCCTCTCGGTACAGAGGATAAAGAGCTGGTGATGTGGGAAATCTGCAGAGTGGGAAATCTGCAGTGTCTCTGCACGACCTTGCTGGACGGAGGAGAAAGAAGAGGCAAAGACTTTGCTCCGCTCTCAGGAATTGTGAGTGAGGTGCACAAAGGCCCCCTGTCCTTGTCCAGTGTCCTGGGAGGGAAGGGAGGGCATACTTTGAGTGCTGATCCTCAAGAACAGCAGACAGAATTAGGGCCATTTCTGAGGTTTGTGTTACCCAACTCTTGAAAATAGGGAATTAAGATGATGCCTGAGACTGGGAATTCACTGGGAAATGGTGTGAGTCCTGGAACCATGGCCAAAAATGAGTTGAAACCTGGTTGAATCTTGTCCAAGTCAAAGACAGGTTTCAAACACCTCTGGAAGGGAGGGATGCAGAATAAGGGAGGGAGGAATAGAGGGAGGGAGGGAGGGAGGAAGAGAAGGAGGGAAGAGGGTTCCAGCAAGCAGGAAGTGATGATGGTCCCTCCTCAGAGCCAGAATTGCTCTCTCATGCTTGTAGATCATTCTGCAGAGCTCCTGGAGCATTACCATTGCTTTTGGAACTGATGGCTGTTTCACAAAAGCAGCTGCAACCTGAAATAAAACAAAGCAAGAGTGAAGACAGGGACTGGGAAGGGTGTTTAATCTCTTCATTCTCCACCTGTGGAAAAGGAACAGTGAGATTTACTTCCCAGATTTGTCTGTTTCAAACTCTTTAGTTTGCTCCTGGTCAGCATATAGTTCACTAGGAAGCCTTCATCCCAGCAGAAACTGGAAGGACAACTCTTTCCCCAACCACACACAACACCCCTGGTGCTTTCAGCTCTAGAAATTCTCAGTAATGCGCTTGGCTTTGCACCCTTGACACCTGAACATCCCTGTGGACTCCCATCCCAGACCCAGCTCTCACTGCTTAGTTCTATACAACAAGGTCTTACGGCAGAGGAAGAAAGTTCACTCAAAGAAATTCCCCTCATCATTTTAACTCTCTTAAAAATTCCTTTTCCTGAAGTTCTAAAAATCAGGTAAAGAAAATTCCTTCAGAAACAGATGGGACTGAAACACCCTAAAAACCTGCAGTGAAGTTACCCAGCTGGTTGGGTTTTTTCCAGGTCTGGTTATGAAACATGCTGCAGCCTGTTTCCCACAGGAAAAAAAAAAGACATGAGTGGCTGGAAATCTTTAAGTCCCTGACAAGAAAACTGCATGACTCCATCCCTTGTGTCGAGATGGCCTCAGAAAACAGGAGGACTCCTTACTTTCACTGTGCTGAGGGCAGGAGCAGAGAGGAGCTGCCTGTCAGCTAAAAAAATAAGAGTCAAATTTGCCTGGAGCATCTTCCCTTGAAGTTTTTTTTCTGGGGCTACTTGTTCAGACTCACTGAAAAAGTGAGTATGTTAAATATTAAGTGTCCAAGGCCAGGCTGGATGGGGCTCGGAGCAACCTGGTCTGGTGGAAGATGTCTCTGCCCATTGCAGGGGGGTTGGAACAAGATCTTTAAGGTCCCTTCCAACCCAAAACTCTCCGTGGTTCTATTCTATGCAAAGAGAATTGCTCCTCCAGCCCTCACCTGGCACACCTCAAACAGCCCAATGTAAATCAGCACCAAGAATGACATGGCCTGTGCCAGGTCCTACAGGTACAAAAGCATAGAAGAGTGTCACCACTGTCACCTGCTGACACTCAGAACAGCCGCTGATGTCCCCTCTGCAGCCCAGCACTTCAGGGAACTGAAACCCAAAGCCCAGCTCCGCCCTCCTCCCCACCCACCCTATAAACAGTGCTGAGAATTGAGAGGAAAAACAAATGTTGAGATTTGTCCCCCTCCCACAGCCATATATTCTCACGGCTGGGCTTCTCCCCATAAAGATTACAAGGTGTGTGTCACAGGGGTGATTTGTGAGAGGACAAAGGATGTTTACCCACAGTAAATTACAGGCTGCTTCTTTGTGTTCTCCTGAAATTTCAATTACTGAAACTATTCTTTTATTTCTCGCTTTCCTGTGTGTTTTTCTCATTTAGACAATGAGCATCACCGTTCAAGTTTGTTCCTGTGTGTCTTAAGGTTTTATACTACCCTCATTTTGTCTTGGTGCTTTATGCACTACATGGGTGTGTTTCTCTCTCTGTACTCTCATTTTCTGCTTTCAGCTATTAAAACATCTTGCTCTTGACGAAGTTGCTGCTGCAGGTACAGGTTGTTTGAGTTCAGGAACGGGACTCCTGGCTTTGTGAAAGGTCACAGCTCTTCCCCTCCACGATGCATCAGTTTCTGACCTGAACTGCCAACACCCTCACTGGGAAAAGTGGTGAGTGGCTGAGAAAGAGGATTTTAAAGGGAAACTTTGCTGCATAAGTTTAAGGCTGGTGTGTATTGCACAGGCAAGGAGGAATGGTGTGAAAGTCTTGGTTACACTGTGGAGACTGACTGACCAAAGGGCTGATGCAGACCCAAATCCCAGCAGGGAAAACTCTTTGCCTATTCACTAGGACTGGTGCAGAGTGTATAGCAAAGAGAAGAGTCCTTTTATCATTTCCCAACCTGGAAATCTGCCTCCTTCTCCTGGCTGAGAAAGCATAATAGCCGTCTCTGGACCCAAGGCCAACTATAAAACCAAGACTCTAATGTGCTTGACATGTCCAAGCCCAGCATGGTTGGTGTCTAAGTGCTGGTTTCTCTTCCTTAGTCCTTTCAGCATTTCACAAAGGGCTGTTTCATCAGGGCTCTCCGCTGTCATACCCAGTTTTGCATGTTTTCCATCCAGGTTTTGTTAAAAAAACCCCCCAAAAACAAACCAAAATAACAAATCAACCTAATTTTGGCCGAGAAATCAATTCTGATTATTGTGGTGCTTAACAATCTCTACTCTGTCTGTTTTGGAGCATAACTCTGACCATACCACATCTTGGCTCTTTGCCTGGAGTTATTGTTGTTTGAGATAATGTTTATGATGGAGTTCAGCGAGTTGTGCATTTCCTTATCTCTCCACATGTCTATGAATGCCAGCATTTGGAGTCAATCCAGCAGAATCCCAGGATGATTTGTCAGAGACAGGCCAACAAGAGAATATGAAAAGGGAAAATGTGATGGCAATGGCAAGGATATGAAATTTCTTCTACAGATGCACCGTGTTTGATAATTTCCAAGCATTGCAAGCCATGAATTGTGGAGCCAGAGAGAAACTAAAGAGGTGACACAAAAATATGACCCGAGTACACTGGGGACATGGTGGGAAATCTATTTGACCTGCTGTGTTACCCTCACAGGACCTGTAGGAGCACAAAAGACTAGAAATGAGCTCAGTAAAAGCAACTTAATATTAATGAAACAAATTTGTCTAATACAGTTGGATTTCTCTTTGATTATAGACTACTGGAGTAGGAACATCAGTGATCATGGCTCTCTGAAATGTTGTGCAAACTTCAGGATATCCATCCATGGAATTCCCTGTTTTCTCAGCAAAGTGGGAATGGCAGCAGAGACTGAGCAGAAATATTTGCTCGTACCACATGCAAAGTGCTTTGAGATCCTGGTGTGAAAGAAATGAAAGATGAGCAAAGCGTCTTCCTCACTAAACTCCTTAGCCATGGTAATTCTACACGGTCATCATTCACAGGAAGAATGTTTTATTTGGGAAGGAATAATCACATCTTGCTGCCAAAACATGAAATCCAATTATGCTGTGAACTAAAGGCTGTTTTAAAGGGTTTATAATTTCTCAGCTTTATCCTCATCAGCTTCAAAAGTGGGTTTTCTTCCCTTCTTTCCTTCACTTTTGAAAGGGCTTAGGCTCTTCTTTTCCCATTTCCAACTTCCCTGAGTGCCAAATTTCCCTTCCCTATGACAGTCAACAGTTGGACTTTGCCGGGATTTTGCCTCACACCTTCAATACTTCCACCTCCAAAATCAAGACAACAATGTTAGCCCTTCTGTGGTATTATTGTTTTCCATTGACTGTGAAATGCAAAACCTTGGGAGTATTGAAACTGGGGGTTTCTGTCTGATTTCTCCTCTAGAACAGACTTTGTGGCTAGACTTGGGGTCTAGTCCCTGTAAAATATCCATCCATGGGGAAATACTTTCTTCAAGCAGTCATTTAAAGATGCTTCCTTTTCTTTCTCTTACTTTCTTCCTCCTTTCCCTTCCCTGCTTCTTTTTCCTTTTCTCTTGAACAATAAATAATGCAGCTGCAGAAGTATGGAAATAGAAAGCATGCTTATGGTGTTTCAAGTTCTTCTCTTTCCATCACATTAAAGCAGAAGGATAAAACTAAAGGTTCAGCAAGACTGAGAATTTAAAGACAGAAGAATTTGGTTTCTCCCTGTTGCTTCCAAAGATTTTTAATAAAACAGAGGCTTGGGAAACATGGCATTGAGGAGAGGTGCTCCTCAAAATGAGACAAGAAGGGAGATGAGGCAAGGATGGGATTTGGTAAAAATCTGCTGCTCTAGAGAAGGATATTTCATATTTGAAGGGGAAAAAAATCTCTGTCCCATGTCGTCAGTGGATAAGGCAACAAACAGTTGTTTTAAAGAACAACAAAAATGGCTCAGAATTAGAAACTCTCCTGGGGCTTTGGTGTGTTTAGAGAGATTGGCCAGGAGGTGATGGCAGTGGGTAGAGCTGCCATCCTGGAAAGACTAAAGACATGTATCTGTCAAGAACTAATTAGGTGGAAATGACCCTGCCTTGTTATCTTTCAACCTCTTTACAGCCCTAATTTCCAACGACTGAGGAAGTCCCTTGCTGGGTTAAGTCTCTCTATATTAAACCTTGCCTCTATATGTTGGAAATCCTCCTGTGCAAGTCCTACCCACCCTCCCCTTGCACAATGCCTCTGTCCTGGAATTGTAGCGTCTTTTTTGCTGTTTGGAGACCACGACATTGCCCACAGCAACGGCTGAGTCTGTGTTGTATCAGGAATTCCTCTTTCTCTTCATGACTTCACCAACAACGATGCCCTCACCAAGGCTGAAGCTCAGGTCGAGACTGCAAATGAATGTCACAACAGCATCCAGTGATGGTCACAGTTAGAGGAAGCAGCAGCAGCCTGAGAACAGCCCTTTCACAGGGACAGATGTGCACTGGGCTGGACATTTGACAGCTTTCACATCAATGCTGTGCCTTGTGGAGTTCATCTTTCTTTTCCCATGGAATAAAATGGAGAGCTCCTGAAACCCATACTGGCTGGAGGACCCAGTGTTCAAAGATCCCAGGGCTATTGAAGACTCTTCTCTGCCTTCAGCTATAAAAACCTCTGGCTTTTCCTGCTCCTGTACTTGCAGTAGCCCAGTCTGAATCCCATGACAGCTGGAAAGCTCAAGATGGATGAGCTACATGCCTTTCCTCGCTGAATCCTTGATTCATTAGTTAATGTCTGAAAAGCACTTTGGTGCTCAAGAGTATTAAGTGCTATTATTATTAGAGACCTTTCATATGAATGTTGATTGAAAAAGATAATTGTTACCTTTCTACTTTTCATTCTTTTTTTTTCCCTTTTATTAAAGAGAAAGGTAATCAGCTTCCCCAAGAACTAGAAGGGGAGAGCTGGATGTGCTACTGACACAGGAGATGGTGGTGTAGTTCTGATGGATAACAGTAAGAATGGAAAGAAATGGAGAAACAGGATGGGGTCTCCCATCTGCCAATGTCCCAGGGAATTAACAGGATTTATGGAGCAGGGCTTCTACTATATGTACATTCCAGGCCATTTCAGATCATCTTTTATGAAAGGCAAGAATTTATTTAGTCAAGTTTTGGCAATTGGTTCAGCTGCCCTCTCACAGATTTTGTGTCCCAGGGTTATCCCGTCTGACACTCAGAAGGGCATGGATGTCTTGGATGTCTTGTTCCCAGCCAGCCAGCCCTGCATGGATATCTCTCATGCCCTGGGTTATCTCACGTGGCACTGGATACCCTTGTGCAGGCAACTCTATCAATCCCAGGATGCTTCCCCAGCATGGATGGGACTCAACTGGGTAAATAAGTATATTCCACCCAGTCTCCACTTGTAGGGGCAGATGGATAATACCTTAAAATCCTGCTCCAGATCTGCCAGCTCCATCCTAGTGTGTTGGACACCTTTGGGCACAAAAGATGTTCAGAGGAATTGAGGGACTACCCACCTTACCCCAGAGCAGGTGCCTGTTTTGGTCATTGAAGCTGCAAGGACTGTGTTGGCTAAACCTCCACTGGCTCTGAGGAAAGCTCAGGCTCACATGTGGACATCTGAACTGTGGACACCCTTGGTATCTGAATCTGAACTGAATCCCAGAAGAAGATGTCTCTACCTGTATCAAATCAAGTCCCCAAAAGCTGTTGCAACTAATTCAAAGACAAAGTCATCATCAAACATAGTTCCTTTGGTCTCGAGGCTGACAACTCAAAATCAGGGCAGGTGCCCAGAGGATCTGCATCCATGGATGTGTTCTGAACTAGGCTGGATGAGGCCTTAGGGAACCAAATCCAATTGGCATTGCATTCCAGGTGAACATCTGTGGACTACAGACCTCTAAAGGTCTTTTACATCCTTAATTATTCTGGGATTCTTAGAGTGGGAATTGGATCTCTGGGTGTGCATCCCTTCCCATTGACTGTAAAAGGGACCAAGGGAGAGGAGAATTCAGGCAGAGAGATCTACACAAGAGACATATGAAGGTAAGTGGGTTAAATACCATGCAGCCAGCTTGAATGTCCTTTACAGCTGTAAATCAAGACAGGCTGGTAACTGGGAGAGGAGAAAGCAGGGCCTGCTATTCATGATAGATGAATCACCCTGGAGAGATCTTTCTTGATCAAAAGTACGTAGAGTTTGGATAGCTAGGATAAACTCTTTCTGCATGGAAAAAAGGAAGGAAAATATTCCATCCACCATCTTTTGCCTCTAGGAAGTTTTGCCATGATGGGTTTGAAGGATCTTCTGTGCTTGTGACAGCAGAGGTCTAAGAGCTATAGGCAGAAAATCCTGAACTTGCTTAAATGTTATATGTGTCCAGTGCTCCCCTGAACCGCCTGCATGGACAAGTAGCTGAGCCACTTGGACACATGGAAAAGTGAACTCTAGGACTTGGAACACATTCAGACATGGAAGATAAGCAGATACCCACTGGAGATCTGCAGCTGCAGACTGCCAGCCCATACAAAATGAAGATGAAAGTTCCCACATGGCACCACCCAATTCCTGTTCAGCACATTGGGGAGCAAGTCTGACTGGTTCAGTTGCATCCATGTCTTGTCCAACTCCTTATCAAGGTCTTCTCTACCCTACAGATGATTTCCATGGAGAGTAAGCAAAAATGACCCAAACCAGAGCCACAGTGCCCTTTGCACTGATTCTCCTTCCATGTGGATGAGGACTCTCAGCACTCCTGTGAGGTGCATGTAGCTTGTTCTGGGACTGTGGGAACAGCCATGGCTCAGCTGCTCCTAAGGCACAGTGGGCCAAACAGCCAGAAACAGAGCAAAATTTATGTTGAAGCACACAGGGAACAGCAGGGCTCTTCCCATGAAACCCTAGAGTCACTTTTACCCTGTATCCCCAACATCAACGCTGCCTTCCCTCTTTCCAGCTTCATTTCCCCTCTGATGGTTTCACTGGGTTGGAACTTGTCTTCTAGTCTTCCCCATGGAAGCAAGAAACAAAGGGAAAAAAGCTCTTTCATCTCCCACTGATCATCCCTGCCCAGATCCTTTCACTTTGGGTTAATGGGGCTCGGAGATGCTCATTTTGCACAGCTGTCCTCTCGGAATGAATATCATTTACACACACCAAAGATATTCCTCTCACAAAATAAATTTGCTAAACTGCTATTGCCCTATCTTCCCATTTTTTATCGAGCTGGGGTTGCATTAACATTAATGAGATGTTAAAGGAGAAGGAGAAAAAAAAAGAAAGAAGAAAGAAAAAAAGTCTTTCTAAGCAAATAATAACTATTCAGTCACAATTCAGAGGAAAATTATGGCTCTTTTACACATTCAAAACTTTCCACTGTATTTCACTCTTGGTTTTGTTAAATTATGTGCAAATGATGGAAGTCCATACATATATATGAATGTGCATTGCAAAGTTGAAATGTTTTCCTTGCCTGAAAATTATTTCCTCTTTCAGTGAGTCTGTATCTTGGTTCTTTCTTCTGCACCCTTTTTGGATGTGCAATGTCCCTGAGGGGAAATTCCTTCTTCTTCCAACAATCAGCCTTGGTTGCCTGGGACAAAGAAGACATTTCATGACTCACTGGACTCTCTGCAGGGACATCAACAGAGATTCTTGGTCTATGGAAGAATAATAAAAAAGAATCCAGGTCTCACTGTATTGGGATTTTTGTCGAGATTAGAAAATGGTAATACCAGCCAAGATCTGCTTTAAGTTTAGACTGGATATTAGGAAAAATTCTTCATGGAAAGGGTTGTCAAGCATTGACACAGGCTGCCCAGGGAAGTGGTGGAGTCACCATTCCTGGAGGGATTAAAAAACTGTGTAATTCAGGGGGACTTTTCCACCTTCCAGTTGAACTCTATCAATTTTTGTGATCCTCACCATGGAGTTGTCATTGTGGTCTAGAAAAGCTTTGGTTTACTTTCATTTATATGGATATTTTCCTGTTGTCTTCCTCTCCTGTTCCTCCAGGTTCTCAATCACCTGCAAAAAGCACAAGTCCTGTGAAGCAACAAAACTTCCAGGTGTAAATAGAAAATTGTGAGTTGTTCAGACTTCCTTGATAAACAATCTTAAGGGGAGTTATTCCTGTGTTATGGATGGGCTCAGCTTGTGCATATCACACTGAGGACCTGACAAGGTGTTGTGAGAGTGGGCAGCCAAAGCTCTAGTGCTCAGGAAAAGCTTCAGGAAAACACCCTGACAGCCCTTGATGTAAAGGGGAACTGCTGAGACAGACACGAGACAGACACCTTAGTGACGTGTCTGGGCTTGGTTCTGTAAAACATGAGTCTGTGTCGGGTTTCTCAAAACCACACAATATTTTGTAGAAATAAAATAAGAGAGCCCTAGCTGGGATTTTCCCTTCTCCCAGGAAAAACAAAACAAACAAAAACCCCACCAGAATCTCATGGAAACGGCTTTCTTAGGGCAATCAGCTCACTCTGTTCTCTCGGGACAAGAAAGTTTCCTTCAACGCAACATCTCTCCAGGCTCTGGTTTGTTGTCTTTGGTTGCCTTTTTCTGCCATGGTTTCCATGTGTTTTTGGAGGCAGGTGATGTGGGAATACATCTCATTTGCTGATGCCCAAACAGAGCAGCCCTGTGTGAGAGATGTACATTGCATTTACCCCCAGGAGCTGAAGAAACTGTCTGCTCTTCCCAGACTCACTTTCAGCCCATATACAACCCGCTGCTCACTGGGAGGCAAATACACGGCTTTGTTTGGGAAAGTCACACACTGATCCCATTCCACAGCAATAATTCCCTTATTTAGTTTTCTGCAAACCACAGGACCCATCTCTAAATGTGAGTAACCACTAACTCGGTGTGTTACACAGAACACATGATGCTTTGGACCCATTTGAAACCCTCTTTAAGGCCTGAGAAAGCGATCTTGGTTTCTTTGTGAAAGTTGGGCTCCTTTGAACTTAAAGCCATAACATCTTCCTGGATCACGGCCATAGACTTGCCCTGGACTGAGCCTCAGAACTCCTCAGAAAGTATGGAATTTGCCCCCATCACTGCTGCAAACGAAATCTACTGAAAACATGATCCTATCCTCCCTCCTTTTACACAAACTGTCTTTTCTTTCCAATTTATCCAAAGCCTCCACTTAAAATCCCTGGCCAGATCCACTCCAGACCAGAGGCCACGGGTTCATTCGCAACTTGTTCATTTTTAATAAACTTCTCAGTAAGCCTCACCTCTGTTTCAAAGCTGGCTACAATATCCCCGCACCCTGGGGCTTTGCACAGCTTTGGGTTTCCAAATGAAAGCCTGGCGCTGGTTCATTGTTCCACAACCCCTGTTCCAGCCTGACCTAAGCCCCAAAGTTTAGGATGCAAGGCAGTGTCCGGATTACTCCTGCTTTTGGCTGGAAAAAAAATACATCCGAGAAGAACAATTAACACTTTGTTAATGTGCCAGGGAACGGACTGATCTGCCTGCTGGCCAAAGGCGACTTCTATTTACCTTGATGTGTCTGTGCTTGTGTGGGGCAGTTCTGAGAGCAGAGCTTATTCTCAGCCTTAAAGCACAGTGACAGATGAGAGGTTCCTCCTCTAATTTCCCATCCTCTCCATTAGCAGGGACCGCAGATAAAGCCGGCAGCAGAGCCCCACAGTCTGAGTCCTACCTGGCAGATAATAATGCAAATTGCAGCAAAAGAAGTGGTGAAAATTCGTGGCAGGAAAATAGATGAATAGGGTTGATCGCAGCTCCACGGGACACCACCAGATGCCACTCCCAAGGGACACTAGGGTTCTGTTCAGATCTCTGCTGCTTTTACCAGTCATTAACATGCAGACCCATCTGGGATTGCAGACTGCCTTCGGTGCCCTGTGATGTTGCTGTCACCAAATGTGACACAATACCTCATCAAAGAATAAAGGAGTTTTTGCAAGTCTCTCAAAACTATTTCTGCCTGCATGTTCTGCATCCTCTCCTGTCTGGGAAAGCTCAAAGAAGTTTGACACTTAGGGCAGATCCCAGAGGTGCCTCTACACCAACATCCTGCTTCCCACTCCCGTCCACCAAAGCCTTACTTCACCTGGATCCTTCAATACCCACTGGTACTGGTAGATATTTAACTCAGACGAGTCCAATTTCCCTGCTGCCTCCCTCTTACCCCAGGACAGGTTGTTGCTGTCCTCCTTTTCCGGGATTTTCCCCTCCAAGGGATGTACCCACTGTGTCCCTGGCTCACTGAATGATGCCAGAGAGAGGGGACAGTCCATGGTGGAATTGCATTGCCCACAGCAAAAATTGCTGCCCTTCCTCATCCATCTTTCCATTTAGTCTCAGGCCTCCCTGCAAAACCTCGGAGTTGGGGAAAGGCAGTGATTGATAAGGAGAAATTTCGCCAGCAAAGATGCAGTTCTACAACATTCACTCTGGATGGAATAGAAGTCACCAGGATAATAAAGATGGATAGGTGGATAGACAGACAGACAGATATGTAGATGGACAGATAGATAGATGATAGCCTGTATCCTGTATATTAAAACTGTAGGCAATCTGTCATCCAGGCTCTCTTCCCTTTTTTATCCCTCCCCTTTTTTAAATTACGCCTATTGCTCTGCTGAAATTTATTACAATGTAAGAAATAATGACTTTTTAAAGATATTTTTTACTTTTTATGCAGAGGTGTGAGGGCTCCCTGAAAACAAATGGATGAAGATGTGAAAGCTTATTGGATTGTCACGTCGGATACATTATCCCCAGGGCTCTGAATGAAGAATTAGACCATGGAGATCTTATTTGACATTAGATGTTTCAATTTCTCCAAGAACATTAGACATGTTGGATTCAGCACTGAATTCAATAATAAACAACAAGAGTTGACCCTCCCCCCTTCCCCTTTTACCCCTTAGCATTTTAAGTCACAGACATGCTATTAAGATTTATTTTACATTTCTATTATTGCTCTCACAAGAAAAGGGAGATCATATTTGCATAATTCATTTTTATACAAACCTTTATGTATTACTTACAGCTGCCGATTCTCCCCTCTCTAATATATGTGTTTATGTGGCAGTAAAACAATGACATTGGAACAACACACAGAAGATGATTTACTTCAACCCTGCAGGTATTGCTGTATATTTATTAACCCCTGGGAATTATGGTGATTGAAATCCCTTTGGATAATGCTCAGCAAGAGGCTCTGTGCTTTCCAGTGTCTTCCCAGATAGAAGGCAAGAGTTTAGCATCAACCCCTGCTGGGGTGAGCAGTGAGTGGCCACTTGGCCAGGGAGGTATTTGGGGCATTTTTATTACTCTGTCTGTTTGGGACCACTGTGTTGGGTGCAGGATGAGTGCTCAGACAGACTCCCTGGGCTCATGAATATGGAGAAGAACACCTGGAATAATGCAGAATAAGGAGCAATGCCTGAGGAGATCTCCCTATCCTTGCGACCAGAACAACACAGCCACACTCCCAGCTCCTCACTGCCCTGCTGAGCCCCATGGGCACGTACCCAGTGCCTCAGCAGGCACAAGTTCCTTCTCCACCTCATCTCAGCCCCCAAGAGCTGCTCAGGCCTTGCCCTACCAGACTACTTTGACGTCTGGTTGCTCTGCTGGTTCTTTCCCTATGTAGATTCCCACTCCCCCAGAAACACACAGGGGTGTGTACCCCAAACTACCCCTTTTCCCCATGTGTTCACCACTGCAGTCCGTGGTGGTGCTGGTGGTGAAGGTGGTTGTCATGGTAACTCCCTTTTTCTGCTAATTCTGCAGGATTTCTTTCTGTGGAATCGATTCATGAACGTGCTTCCTTTTCTTGCTCACCCTTTAAAATAACAGCTATTGGGAATAATTCAGAAATGTAACATTTGTCAGGCTAAAGGCTTCTCTGAGTGGTTGGTATTGAAATTTTACCTACTCTGATAGCCACACCCTCCAGGTGCTTTCAAAGGCAGAACGAGAAATCTCAAGGAAGAAGAATTTCCCAACTAAAAAGTTGCTCCCTTAATTCACTTGGAGTAGTGATGGGTCCAACCTACAGAAACTTCCACCCTTCTTCTCCTTCATGGTCCAGTCCTCCTTTGAGACCTACGTTCATGGCATTTTTGACATTCTGGGGCAGCATCTTCCACAATTTAATTATGGATAAACCAAACTCAGTGTTTAGTTTCTTGCTTTACCATTGCTGCATTCATTTGGGAAGAGGTTTGGCCTTCTCTGTGTACTTAGAATAAGATCTATGCCCGTTCTCTTTATTATCTGCTATTTTAGATACTCTTTTTTACTCTCTCAAGATACCTTTCCTGACAGTTTCCAGAGTCCTTGTCTGGTTGTTTCAATACAGATTGACTGCTTTGTTGGCTCTGTGGTGTCATTACCAACCTGCACAGTCTTTGATCAATCATTCCCACACCAGCCATTTGTGGTACAACACTGGAAGCAGGAGCTGGAGCTTTGGGGCTAAGATGCAGTTGGGCATTCATCTTTTTAGCTAAAAATGCAGAGTGTAGCTTAAGAAAGTCATCAAAATCTCCATTGCAGGGCATGCAGGTAAATAGACACCCTGTCCCCTGGGCAGTTCAGTCCTTGCTGCTGGGATGGGAGAATTGTGGAATGGTTTGGGTTGGAACAGACCTTGAAGACCATCAAGTTCCAACCCCCTGCCATGGGCAGGGACACCTTCCACTAGACCAGGTTGCTGGAATTCCCACCCAGCCTGGCCTTGGACACTCTCAGAATGGCCTCTCTCTGCCTCTTTGACCAGGGGAGGAGTCAAGTGCAGGGGTTTGCCCCACGTCACACAACAGCACAGGAATGGAGCCACAGATAATGACCCACCTCCTGGCTCCCCACCACAGACATCTAAAAAAATCCCCCAACCAACCCAAAGCAGCTTCACTCTTTGTGAAAGCATCCTTACCTGGCCTTCCTCTGCCTGGTCGGGTGTTGTATCAAATACTGTGTTTGCCATCAGCTGAGAGTGAGGTCATGGTGTGTCTGCTCTTTCTGACAAACGAAACACTAATTTCACAGAAATTCCAGAAAAATGAAAAGGAAAAAGAAAAACAAGGTTTTAGACCTTTCCCACTTAAAAGACCCAGAGATGAGGAATTCCCAAAGAGGAAATTGAACAATTCCATCAGGAGCATGGCAGATGGGTCTGGATTTACTTCTTCACTAGAGGAAATTCAACCTTAAAATCTCTTTCCAGCTTGTTTCTCTTTGCTAGAAACATGGTTGGCCATTTTTAGGCTGCCATCAGAGCCTCCTAAGGTGAATGCAGATATTTTTTATGGTGTTTGAGGTCAGGAGAACAATGAGGTATAGGGACTACCTGCACTCCAGCGTGCTGGATTTAATGACACTTCCATCAGGAAAGGTTCCCCAGAGTGTTCTTCACATCTCTGCTGAAGTCAAATTGAAAATTCATTCGCCCAGCTTGGGATTTATCTCACCTACCCTCTCCTATCTGAGTGCAAACATCCCCCTCTGAGCCCTCTGTTTGGATGCTCTTTATAACCAGGGCAGAGAGATGGGTCCTTCTAGAGTGAGATTTGCCTGGCCTGTTTCTGACAGATCTGTCTTGAGATGAGATGCCCTGAACATCAGTAAGGCACGTTTTTCTCCAATAGTGATGAAAGGGCTTAGCAATGCTGTCAAAATTCTGTTATGGGACAAAGAGAAGACTGTACATATGAGCTAAAAATTTCTTAGACCAATACGTGTTTCAACAGTCTAATACTTCAAGTTATCCAATTACTGCAATAAAGTTTCACTGACAATGCACTTAAAACAGAGACATTCCCGCCTTCCCAGTATCCATTCCCTACCTCTGGTGTGCTGTTTACCCTCTTCATCCCAGGGCTGGCAGCTCCAATGTTTCCCACCACCATGGAAAGTGAGGGGGAATTAAAATTCATCACCATCCTGAGCGGGAGTGTGATGCCCATGATGGGGTTTCTTCTCTTCACCCTTGGATGTGCCCAGGGGTATTTTCATCGCTCCTGTCCCCACCCAGAGCTGGTGTTTGCTGGGCAGTCCCTGCCCAGGGTGGCAGCCCTTGGCTATGTGGGCTGTCCCCAGTGAGGTCCTCAGGCAGGTTGGGCACGAGACCCTTGTCCATGGGATAGTGGTGATCACAGGGACACCCAGCTCAGCAAAAGGCAACTCCAGAGACAACCTGATACTCCCCAGTGTCAGATCTGCTCAAAGCCTGTGGTCTTCCACTGTCAATACCTAAAGTCACATCAGTTGGGCTGCAAACACCAGCACTGAGAGATGTCCCCAGGGTGTGTACCTAATGCTGTTCCCAGTGACATTAAACCCAGGGCACTGACCTCATCTTGTTCAAGGCTTCTATTCCCTTCTCTCCATGGCACTCTCTGATCTCCAGCCTAAAAGGTGCCTCAACCATTTCTTCTCCATTTTTTTTTCCCCACTGAGCCATGGAATAATTCAAGTTGCAAGTGACCTATGGAAGCCTTTGTTCCCACACACCATCAGGGTCAACAGAGAAAGTTCTCATCTTAGATGAAGTTTCTCTGGAAGAAAAATAGTTTCCTTGAAAATCTCTGGTTGATATTAATACTGAAATAAGAAATATTTCTATTTGTTGTTTCTCAATCCTTTACACTCAGCAGCTCTTACAAGCAGAAGTTTCAGAAGCTGTGAGCATTTATCTCCTGACACAAAAGAGGGGTCAAAATCCAGCCTTAACTTCATTTATCTGTCATGAAAGTTGATGGGAAGCCTCCTATTCCCCCAGCACACAGAATTGCATTTCATGGACAAGGTATTTTAGAAAGTGTTATGCCAGAGTTTGATCCTACCTCGTTTCAGACCATGTAGAGTTGTGCCTTCAGCTTTGAAGGGAAAAGAAGAAGGCACTTAATCAATAGCCATGTGAGTGATAAGCACATAAAACAGATGAGCTTGGCCAGCCTGTATAATCATCAGTAAGACCATGTGGGTAATGTATTATTCAGGAAGAAAGATGACCATGGTGGGGATGATTTTTATGAGGGTCAAGACTGCTTAAGGAGCAGTTGGTTATTTCATGTAGCCTCTTACCTGGGGCATTCACAGCAAGTTATCAGGATAAGGAGGGAAATAACAGTGAATGTTTTTGGCTGTGCCCCAAAGAGGTCGGAAACAAGATATTTTGACTTCCAAACTCTCCTGACAAGAACAGAGAAAGGTCAGAAACAGGCTATTTTTACTTGCAAAATCCCCTGTCCAGAACATACATACATAAAAAAAGCCTTTAAAATAGTGCAATAATATTTTTTTTTGTCCAATACAGAATACTTTTAGACCGAAGCAGTATTGTTGTTGTAGAACTTGAATCAAACAGGCTGAAAGCTATAGGTGAAACCTACTCTCAAAGAGCCCTTTCTTCACCCACCACCAGCACCAATCCCAACAGGTCCATGTCAGGTTTAAACCTGCCTGATTTCAGCCTTGTTACCACAGCTCTGCAATGCTGAATGGAGATGAATGTTCAGGATACAATTCCAGCTCCAGCTGTGCTTCTTGAAGTGGTTACTGCTCCCAAATGCACCTGCAGCTCTTTATCACCTTCCTGGTGCTTCCTCCTCCCATCCATCAGCTGAAGTGCTCCTGCAACTGCTTCCAAACTCAGTGCACTTGATGTCAGCTGGATTAGCAGAAAGGTGCTTTTGAAGCTGTTTAAAGCAGCCTGGCTCACTTTGGCTGTGACACATTAGGGAGCAAGATCAGAGGCAGCTGGATGCAGCAAATGCCTTTACCAGAGGTGTGAGGTGATGACAACCTCCAGCTGAGACCATGGCAAAGGCAGGACTCTCCTCACAACCCCCAGAGAGATGTTCATGTCATACAGAGAGAATTAAATAGTGCAGAGCTAATTAACTAACTCCCTTCTGTAGCAAACCCATGCTTTCTTTTGTAAGGTGCTTGAAAAAGTTAAAGTACATAAATGCTCCAGTAATTGCTGTAGGAATCATGGAATCACAAAATCATAGAATGGTTTGGGTTGGAAGGGACCTTAAAGACCATCCAGTCTCAAACCTCCTGCCATGGGCAGGGAGACCTGCCACTAAACCCAGGTTGCTCCAAGCTCCATCCAACCTGGCCTAGGACACTTCCAGGGATGGGACATAGCAAGAGGCAGGGATACTGGTTTTCCTTCAACATTTATTGACTGTGATGAGTTTGCTCTTATGAGACAGTAAATCCCTTCTAGAATATGTATCCCAGTACACCACAAGGAAAGATGATATTCCAGAACTTAATCTGGACCAGGCTGGGCAAATCAGCCCATTACAGACCAGAGGCTTTGAACCCTGGAATGGACAAGGCTGTGTGATAAAGCCATCAAAATGCCCTCTCAGATGTCGGATGTTGTGTGCTATAAGTGTCTTTCAAGGCCCAGAAAAGATGTCATTCAAGGCCCTGAAAAGCCAAACAGAGCCACTTAAATTGCCATTCTCATGGTTGCTCTCTCCCCACACTGGAGTTTGTGGTGACAGAATTAATGTAGTTCTAAAGGTAATTTGAAAGCATCAAGAGAGGCAAATTACCACATGAAAATGCAAATCATGCCTTATCTGGGCTGTTCCATGGCTGCTATGATTCATCATCATTTCTTCATCTGTTTCTTTCTTTTCCAGGTGAGATCTCAATAAAAAAAAATTAGAAAAAGGTGCGTGGGGGGGGTGGGAGTGGTAGAGCAGAGCTTCAGTTGCCAGAAAAGATTTATGGCTCCTTTTATCCAAATGTAAAACATCCTTCAACGGGGAAAGAATATTGAACATTTAAAATCACTATCTATCACTCAGCCCTTATCTGATGGTGACCACGCATTCCTCACACATATAGCACAGGTAGCTCTGCCTTGTCTCCCACATTGGCCTGTGGTTCAGAGGACCAGCATCCTCCAAGCAGCTCTCCACACCGGACAGCTCCAGTGGTGTAAAGCAGCATTGACACCTCCAGCTTCACGGGAGCTGCACAAAATCTCCCCACGATGCTGTTCTCCACACTGCTCCTGTATAAACACCTTTATTAATGCAAGGCATGGAGTGTTGGGTTCACATCATTCCAGCAAACAACATTCCCTGTGTGGTGGAGTATGGGATCGACAGACTGTTCACCTTTACACTGGTTGCTTGGTTGCTGAGGAGTGGGAAATGCTAGGAAAGGGGAGCAAGGTCTGATTGCTCACCCTGCCAAAAGGAGGAGGAATCAGCAGATAGTGGATTCAACATAGCTGGTTGGAGGTACTTCACACACTGAAGTTCATCTGGGAAACTCCTTGTCCTCAGTTACTGTGGTTGCTGAATACAGATATGGCTCAAAACTTAAGGAAACTTATGAAATAAAAACACAGGAGGAACTATTAAACATAAGAATATAATTTCTGGTTCAGTGAGTGCCAGAGGGCAAGAAGATGCAAAAATGCCATCACATACCAGCCTTACTTTTCTTCCATTGACCACCAGTCACTTTTGGAGTCAGGACACACCTCCATGGACTACAGCTCTGACTGAGAACATCCTGCCTTCTATCTAGTCTTGGATAACCTGTGGTGACCTCCCAATGCAGCATGTCTGTGAATGGGAAACAAGGCTTCAAAAATCCTCACTCCAGATGTCCTTCATCTCAGCAGTCCAGACCCAGAATTGTCCAGGCAGAAAACTCACCCTGTGGGCACTGTGTCATTTCCCCCCAAGTAATTCTGACACATTTTTATGTACATTTTCCAAGGGACAAAGACAGCACATCAGACAGACTCCAGTGCTCCCAGCACTGCCCCTCTGAGCAGACACAGCAGTGACCCAGCAGCAAAGACACTTTGGGAAGAGCCTTCCAGGTTCCACATCTCAGGGTGTCATGGAAATGGCAATGGTCAGCAGACTGAAGAGTAGATTTCCCCTCAAGCTCACAACACATTGGGTTCATGCCTTGCCTGCTCTAGAATTTTGGATCCTTACAGCATGAAATCTGCCCCAAAGGGTGCTGAATTTTACTTTTTTTTAACCTTTTTGGTCAAATTGTGAATATTGCGATAAAAGATATTTCTGCTGAGTTGTCACTTAACGAGTTGGACTTGATGATCCTTGCTTGTCCCTTCTAACTCAGGATATTCTATGATTAATTTTACTGCAAAGTAGTAAATAAATAAACTTCTGGTCCTGGGATCAGAACACACTGTGAAGGATAAGGGCTTTCAGTTTTCATTTGGAAGTGACATAGAATCATAGAATGGTTTGAATTGGAAGGGACCTTAAATATCATCCAGTTCCAATCCCTACCATGGGCAGGGACACCTTCCAATAGACCAGGTTCCTCAGAACCACATCCAGCCTAGTCTTGGACGTTTTCATGGTGTAACAGGGACCAGCTGGAGGGTAATGCTCAGGTAGACAGAGAATCCAAATGCAAGGTGTACAGCTTTTAAGAGGCAAAAACCCATTCCATGCAGCTTATGCAAAGAAAAAACCCATAATTATATAAAAAGATACCACATCACCATGGAATAATCTTGTGTATTTCTGTGGGTATGTGTTTGTGTCACTTTGTTGGCTGTCACACATCAATTTATCAATACAAAATACAGACATTATATCATACAGGTGCATGGTGTCAGTGAATATATCATTTATAGGCAGTTAATCTGCATCTCTCACTGGTGGTTGACACTGCAGATCATCTGTGATAGGCACAGACAAATGGCAATTAAGCATCACTATCTTCAGATCAAGGAGCTGGCCAGTTCCTGCACTGGGTACCCTTCCACTGGCAGCTGCCAGGGCTCCATCAGAAAGGAAAGCTTTGCCATTATCTCTGTGCTGCACTGTGTGCATATCCATATCCAGCACCACTTAGGAACCACTCCAACAAGTGATCATCTTAACAGGGTCAGCACCTTTCCTCCCCAGGACCCGGTAACAAACTTAGCATCAGCTCCTGACTAATTGAATTGGAGCATGATCAACAGTCTAATTGAAGACTATCTCGCATCCATTTCAAGATTATATTATTCCCCAATTTGCTTGCTGTGCTGCTGTTCAGATTTAGGAAAAAGGCAAAGAATAAAAAAAAAAAGAAAAAGAAGGAAAGAAAAAAAACAGAGGGGAAAAAGAGGCTTTACTTAACAGTTGCTATTTTGGTATCAAAAGGAGTCTGCATTGTTGATTAGAGTGAGAGATCATTATCCCTCTTAGGAGCCCTATGAAGGTCGTTGTGTTAACCTTCAAATCACTCTGTAACTGGAGGATGCTTTTTTCTCCTGCTGAGCCACACTGGGAGTGAAGAAAAACAACAAGCAACTCAAAAGAAACAAGTCCAGCTCGGCTTCTGTGGACTGGAAAAGCAGAGTGACAGGGTGGGATTAACTTTGGATCTTGTGTATTGTTCATGTGTCATCAAAGGAGGGAGGAAGGATGTTGGGAGATGGAAATAAACAGAATTAAATGTTTCCTGTGTTGTGGTAGTGGGCCAGCAGCAGGCAGGACCCTGAGTAACTCTAGAGAGAGCTACAAACCAGTGTGCTGGATGGCAATACCTCATTAATGTGTGGGGAGACATTTATATATTTACTCACATGGAAAGTTGTTTTACGCCCAGCAAACTCCCCATGACAAGATAATTCAGGTCAAAATACAGGCAGATTCTCATCTGTTGCACACTGAATGATGCTGCTGCTCTTTCTTCTTCATTTTTTTTTTCCTGTTTTTGTACAGTGGGTCTCAGGTGTCCATGCAGAACGCAGCCCAGGGTTATCATTGTTCCAGGCTCTCAGGCAGCTGGTTAAGAGTTGGACAAAGCTGCCTCTCTAGATCTACAGGACATAATAACCATCCCCTGATGTATTTCTTTGACCCATAAACCATGGTCCTGGTGAGCATGGGGTCCCTGGAAAGGACATTGCAAATCAGAAGTGTCTCTTGGTTATGGAAGATGCTCAATGTAATACCTCTTCTCAGGACCTCATGGTCAGCAGAGGTGACACCCACCGTGGGAGAGAGATTCTGGCTCCCACACTGCTCAGTCTGGTCTAGAAAGGTTGTCAAAGCAGCTAGCCTTGGCAAGGAGGATAAAATCACAGGGAAACAAACAAACAAACATAAAGAGGGAGAAGAAACCCACCCCGCAGTGCTCTACAAATGATCTCTCCATCTGTAGCTTCTCTCCACCCCAGACCTCCCCAGGCTTCTTTAGCTTCTTGAGCCACCTGCAGTGCTGTGTCCAGCTCTGGGATTCAAAAATAAGAAGGATGTGGACCTGTTGGAACAAGTCCAGAGGAGGCCACTAAGACCCTTCGAGGGCTGGAGCCCCTCTGCTCTGGAGCCAGGCTGGGAGAGCTGGGGGGGTTCAGCTGAAGAAGAGAAGGCTCCAGGAACACCTGAGAGCTCCTTGCAGGTCCTAAAGGGGCTCCAGGAGAGCTGGAGAGGGACTGGGGCCAAGGAACAGAGGGCCAGGACACAGGGAATGACTTCCCAGTGCCAGAGGGCAGGGATGAATGGGATACTGGGAAGAAATTCTTGACTGTGAAGGTGGTGAGGCCCTGGCGCAGGTTGCCCAGAGAAGCTGTGGCTTCTCCTGGATCCCTGGAAGTGTCCAAGGCCAGGTTGGACAGAGCTTTGAGCAGCCTGGTCTGCTGGAAGGTGTCCTTGCCCATGGCAGTAGTTTGGAACTATATGATCTTCAGGATCCCTTCCAACCCAAACAATTCTAGTATTCTATGATTTTTATCACATGGGCAGAGATTCAAAACTTACACTCTTCTTGTGTCTCACACAAGGCTGTGTCTCTCTCTTCCCCCTGAGCTTTTGCCATTTATTTCCCATGGAGACTCCCCAGGGTCCTGCACGTGCTCCATCCTGTCCCCATGACAATGATGGCTCTCTCCATTTGCTATCAGAAATGACCTATTTCTGTACAAGGATGAAGCTGCTTTGTGAGGCATTGGATCTACTTGTTGCCATCCCTTTCCTTTCCCTGAGGTGCCAGTGCCCTTGCATTGCTAATCCTCCTCAGATAACTTCTATTCTAAACCACCCATGTGTCAATTTAGCATTCACCTTTTGTTGAATCTTAAATCCTTTTAATCCCTGTCCTTGCTTCTACAAATTAAACAAATAAAGCTCACATTTTCTCTTGTCTCTCCCCGCTCCCCGTGCCTGGTGAGGAGCAGGCTCTGGGGTGACATCTCCCAGGCAAGACACACAGAAGCAAATCACTGGGACAGGTGATGTGTGCAGGGGAGTCACCTCAGCCTGGTGACAAGGTGAGAAAAATCTGTGCAAGCAGGGAGAAGAGGCTATTCCTGTCTCTACCCTCACCTCCTGTGACCACCTCAGCTAAGAGCTGAAACATTTCTGTGTGAGACAGTCTTTTTAGGGCAAATGCTGCATTTGCTGCCATTCCAGGGAAAGGTCTGCAATGAGTGGAGCAAATTTGAGTGTGTCCTGCTAAGTTTTAATAAATGAAGGTCTATTTCCATTTATATGTGAATCACCTTCTCCTCTGTAGATAATTTCTCTCTCTGTGGTGCTCCTAATCTGCAGGCTGTGAGGATGCTGTACCAGAGATAAATTCATCCAGGCTTTGTCTTGGTTTTTGTTTTAATACAAGATATCTTCCCCAGGCAGAGGTGTAGACAAGGATGGATGCAGGGAATTACACTTGCTCACCTCTAGTATGGGCAAGAAAGTCTTCATCCACAGGTAGATGAGAGACTGGTTTGTTTGCTCCACAGCTGCTGCTTTTTTGACAATAGCACCTAAAGATGAAAACTCATTTTTGATGTGCCTCAATAATTCACAGTTTGCCACCAGAACTCCATATGAGTAAAATAACCCCTTTCTGATGTTACTGGGGACTGGTTGTGACTAGGCAATGGGGGTACAATTTGTTTTACACCTTCAGCAGTATCTGCCAGCACCAACCACTTGGCATTGATAAAACATCTGGCCCACTAAAGAGGAGATGGGGTTGTGGAGGAGGTGAGAGCTCAGCCTGGGGGATGACACCTGGACCCAGCTCCCTTCACTGATGGTCTTTTTTCCAGCACATTTTGGGTTTCTACTGTGTGTAGGAGCTTAGTTTACCCTGAATGACCTCTGGCTTCCACCAAAAGTCCCACTGGGAAACTGTTTCCCTCAACTGCCCCATCTGCACTGGAGTCTCACTATCAGAACTTCTGCCCCCAGTTCTGTGTCCCTGCTGCGCTAAACCACTGCTGCTCTATTTGTTAACCAAAGCCTTCACTTTGATTTCTCCTTTATGTTCTATAATAAGAGATTTTTGGAAGAGCCCTGAAATGAGAAGGGTTAGATGGGGAAAATGGTATTTATTGAACCAAAGGAAACGTCTGAGCACTATCACAGGTGCATGTGGAGAGGGAATATGACCTCAGAGCACTGAGCATCGTGGGATCCTGCTTTCTGACTCCAAATTTTTGGTGTTCCCATGGCACAAATTAGACCTGCTGTGACTGAGTTTGCATACCTGAAGAAATTGATTGTAAATTCACCTCTTAAAACACCTTATTCTGTTCGCCTGTGACAGGTAACCCTGATCCCAGCACCCCTGTGTGTGGATATCTCCCATACACTTCCAGCTCCTTCCCTAAAAGTGCTGAAGTTCCCAGACACACCACAGCTCTGCATCCTCATTTTCCCACTGAACTTCCTCAATATGGGCCCTGATGCCATTCCAGCCAACATCAAAATTACAGAAACCTTGAGCCAACAGCTAAAGAGCAGAGGAGGAGGATTTATCTTCCTTGTGGGGAACAAGTCTTCTCAAGACTACAGAGAGGGAATAGAAGAACTTCACACCCCCCTCTGGAAAGCAGAATTATAGTGTTAAGGCCTAAAACTCTTATTTTGGGCTGGGCTGCCACCCTCCTGCTGTCACTGCCCAACATCCATCCCTCACCCCAGGGGCTTCAAGCAGCCACGCTTCTCACACTGACTCGGGAACATGGGCTTTTCCAATTAACCTGTCAGGAAGAGCAATGTATTATTTTCCAGCACTTGAGTAATTTAAAAACCATCAGAATTCAGTGATCTGCCTGGCATGTTAAACTCTAAGTCAGTGTCAGGGTGGTACGTGATGCTGGTTCTACCACAGCCTGCAGAGCAGATGCAGAGGGAGGTTGGAGACGTTGCACCCATGGAAGGGGAGGAAAAAACCATGCAGTCGAGGTGCTAATGCCTCATTGGAGATGTGGTAGTAAGTCCATACTAGTTTTGTCACCAGCAGAGCCCCAGTTAGGACTGTCGTGCCCTAATTCACATGGTCAAGAGGATGCCAAATCCCAAATGGTCCTGGGGTGGGGGCTACACACCTTGGACAACCCAGAGAAATCCATCTCTTGGCTAAAGCTGCTGAACCAAAGGGATGATCTCCTGCCTGATCCTGACACCTTTTGACCACATTCCAGCACACCCAGGACCCGGGCTGGATGTTCTGGATGCATCCAAAGTGCTCATCACCTGCACCACTGCCAGTCTATTGCCCCAGTCACGTTGGTCGAGATAAGTCCCTCGCTCCAACACATCAGTATTTTTCCTCTGGCATCTTTCCCTCCACAATCCAGGCCCTGGTTTCAACCATCATATGATGTCCCAGCCAAGCATTTCCAGGCAGAAAACACACACCTGAGAGATGATCTGTAAAGCATATGTGGATGCCTGGGGACTTAACGAGGGGTAAATGGGTTTCTTCGCAGGCTCCTCCCGTGCTCCTGGGGAGATGATGTGGTTTTTTTGCCTGTCTTCAATCACAGAACAAGAGCTAAGTGTTATTGATCTGAGATCTAGGGGGAATATTTCTGAGCAGCTCACCCTGGCATTAGTCCATCACTTAGCTGGTATTTATTATTCAAGGCTGGCAAGGGATTCCTGGCAGCCTGCCCTGGCCAGACAGCAAACTGGTGATGGAGTTGTTGAGTGAGTCAAGGGCAAATGAAGAGGGAGAAAAGGGAAGAAGGGGAAGAAACTGGTAAGTAGATTTTCCCTTTTCAAATTACCTTAGGTGGGTCCCAAAGTCTCCCTCTGCAAAGTTGCTCCTGTGTGCATTAAAAACCCAAAGCCCAAAGCAGGAAGGACACATAGAGCTCGGCAGATGCTCGGCAGATGGTGAGTGTGAGATGGGTTTTTTTGGCTAAGAGTTAAAGTAAAAATAAAGAAAAACAGGACAAGAACAGGACAAAGTTTCATGCACCAAAAAACCATGAATGGTGCCTGCAACGGGGCAAAGTGGCAGCTGTGTGGGCTCTTTCAGAGTGGAAAGGGGCTGTTCCTCAAGCTGGAAGGTTTAAGAAGAAATCGTGACAGTGTCTGTCAGTGAATAATGTCACTTGGGTTATTCCATCACTCCAGATAGATTTGTCTTGCCTTATGATTAATGGAAGGATGTATAACCATATTGGTACGTTTACCCTGTTCCTTCTGAAGTCTCCTGCCAAAACCATCCTTTATTCCATGTCAGGCAGGGCCAAGTTAATTTGACATGACCTGATGCAGCAACTCCCCTTGAAAGCTCATTGGAACACCAGCAAAGATGCAGAGCAGGTACCACTGTTTACATAAAGGTCTGGGAAATAACTGAGTGTGAGGCAGGACAGGAAGCTTTAGTGAGATCACTGGTGTCCTTGCCAAGGTAAAAACAGGGAAAACAGCCTCAACAGCTCAGTTCTGTGACAATTCCCTGTTTAATGACCATCCAAGTGGTGATCCAAGGCAATATCAGGGCTCCTTCCCTGGTGATTTGGGTATAAAAGTTGCAAACTCTCAAGGACAGTTTAGATGAAGCAAATAACATCTGCAAGGTCAGCTCCAAGTCTGCCATCCCCATGCCAGCTTTACAGGGCACTTTGCACTGCTCCTGCTTTTAAAGAGTCAGTATAAATCAGCAGCACATCTTGCAACACAGAGCAGACTGAGTGAGGTTATCCTAAGGGGTTGTAAGAAGGATCAGAGGGTCTCCTGGGAGAAAAGAGCTAAGTCTCTGCTTAACCCAGCCCCAGACATTGCAACAGGGCTATGGGAAAGGAGGAAAAGCTCAAACTCTGTGAGGCTGCAGGAAAATCCATAAAAATCAGCTTCAGGGCAGACAACAGGCTGGGCAGAGCCTTTGGGAAGCAAAGCCCATGGCACCTCTTTTTCCTAGGCAGTAAACTTGTTTGTCTTTCCAGGCAATAATTTTGCCAGTTTAAGAGCTTTTGTAACCTTTGCACTAAGATAACATTGGCAGAAAAAAGGGGGAAAATATCCCTCAGGCTTGGTCAGATTGAAGAGCCCTGTCTGCCAAGGTGCAATGAATTCTCCTGTTATTGATCTCTGGGGTCATTGTTGAGACACCGAACTAATGGACCGGCACATTTCCTTGGTTTTCCTTTAACTAAAAATTACATTAAGTTCAAGTGGGACATTAATAATGATAATGATAATAATAATAATAATAGCACGCGATTTCAGCTCTCTCACACAAACAGCTGCAAGACTAATCCTGATTTTACAAGAATGCCAATGAATTTTCACACCTTGAGACTTTGTATTCCCTCCTTCTGAACGTTCCAGACCTTCCCCAAAATGTTCAGAGCAAGATCAGGGCAAAACCTCCCCTGCTTGGCTTCCGCTTTAAAAATAGTATTTTCTCTCTTCAGCTCAGTGGTCTGATACCTCAAGTGTAGAAATGGGCTCATTATAAATGTTGATCTGAAAATGCCGTTTAAGAAGCTCTCCAATTGCTGCTAAACCAGAACAAAACCAGGCAAACAGATGAAAAACAACAACAACAAAATTTCCCAAGCTGATACAGCCTGTTAGGTGAAGGTTACACCAGCAGATGTGGCTGCTCTTCTCTTTGTGATACAGCAAAGCTCTCCCTGATATTTTGCATCGGTTATTTGTATACAAGTGTAGAGAACAAGGCGGGGAAAATCAAGGAGAAGTGATGGATGCCTGTTCCCATGGGCTGCAAAGGCATCTTTCCCCATGAGTTGCAGAGTGTTGCCATGTTTCACACCCTCAAAGCTGCCTTTCACACAGCAAGGACCATGGAAATGAAGCGATCAGTGTGGCTCCATAATTAAGGTGGCAGCTAATGTGTGCTCAGTAGGTTTGGGCTGAAAGGAGGTATATTTTAATTATTAGCATCCAATTAAATATTGAATAAGTTCCATTATTGAAGGGGGATTTTGTGCCTCTCAGGGCCCCTCAAAAGAGTTAATTAGAGAGCCTGCACACTTGTAGACATGATGTGTCTGTGCCTCCACCCTCTCCAGTTCTCTGACAGATCCCAAGGCAAGGATGCAGGTATTTTCCACTCTGTGAGCCTGAAACTGGAGTTTTCTGTGCTCTTTAAATTATAAAGTGTCAGTCCATCTTCAAAAGCAGGAATCTTGGCATAAGGTGCCAAACAGAAAGCTCACCCATGCTGCTGTGGCTGAAGAAATGACTCATTTAAATCAAGCATGTGCATGTCCCTGCCAGCCTTTAGCCAGAGCAGTTTCCACAGTATGGAGACCATCCTCATGTTGGGAAGAGCATATCCAGCAGTGAGCTGTTCCCTGGCTGGACAAGGCTCCTACTGCTGAGCCCAGTCTCTAAGCCTTACTGTGAGTAAGACTCCCACCATGGCATCCCTGAGCTTTTCAACAGCTATGGCAATGGGGCTGGTTTTTTTATTCAGGACCTGACCACAGCCCTGTCCTTTAGTTGTCCACACAGTTTCATTGCTGGCATACTCCTGGTTTTGGATTGATGCCAAATAGCCCAGTCCTAGACATTGAATAGGTAGGTTTTCCAGGGATAGTACAGGAGGAGACTACATTTTAGGGATAAGAGAGCTTAATCCTGGCAGTGCAAGCCATGCCATAGCAGTAGCAAGAACAGTGCCTGGATGTTGCACCTGCTAAAATAGACATGGTGTGATTATAAGAAAGGTTTTGGCAGAACAAGGCAGGGATGCAGAATTAGCCAATGCAGGACCAGCACACCTGGCAACATTTAAGCCTGGCCTAAATGTCCAATATCAGAGGGAAGAAAAGCAACTCCATGTGTCACCCGGAAAACAGTCAATCCTCTCCTTTGGTGGGGAGGAGGATGACGTGGTCCCAGCTGGCCATCAATCCACATGTGGCATCCATCAGGCTGATGGGAAAATGAGCTCCAAATGGAGTCCTTGTCATTAAGAGAAGATACATGGAAGAGACAGAGATGGGGAAATAGTCCATGGGGGGCTATTCCTGAGGCAGCCCCATCAGGCAAATAGGATTACTGGTAATGATGAGATAATTCACTAAGGAATCATGTCAGATTTGAGTGACCCTCCTAGACAAGGGAATGTGAGGGAAGAGGGGAGGGAGAGGTCCCAGCTGGGTCTTGGCCTTCATTCAGTGCCCAGTACTGGGAAACTGGGTGGACTGGGGGAGGTGATTACGGTCCTTCAGAGTGGATTTTTTTCTTTTCTCTTGAGAGAACTCCTAAGTTTTGCAAACAACATTACAGGCTGAAACTGAATTTACCTCCAACAGATAGTTTGTCTGTGTTTTAAAACCTTCTATTATGCCCCAGCCCATCTGTAATACATTCATCCTCAGAGAAAATCCATCCCAAGGGATCCAGCAAAAAACACAGCTGAGTTCCACAGGCAGCATGGGTAGGAAAAGGATCTAAATCCAAATCACTGCCTACCACAGTCATTCAGTGACCAGCCAACCCCTCCAATATTCAGGAACCCTCCCATGCAATGGGGCAGAAAAATCTGCTATCTTCAAATCCCCATTCAAAATGTTGGCCTAAAATTAAAGTCACACCGGTTTCTTCAGTAGTGTGTAAAGGACTTGTATTTTAAGGCCTTTAAAACTCTCACAACAATGAATAAATCTCTTTCTCTCCATAAATATATTGGCAAATAAAAAAGGTCTTTTGCCCTTGGTTCTTTAGAAAGGAATTTAACCATTGTTTTGGTGAAAACAGAGCTAAAACCATTCTGAACAGTGGGGTTATTGCTTTAGTTCCCAACATTTAGGGCTGTTCTCATTAGATGAATACACAAACAGAGATGACAAAGCAAGTCATCTCTCGATTCACACCAGCAGAAACCAGAACACATTTTTGATGACAGCTTCTTCAAGTGTTTGGGGATGTCTGAAAGAGAGAGGATAATAATTAGGTTCATAACACATTAATAATGGCTGTTGCAGTGTGGTTTGTCTCCAAGAGAAAAATGATGTGACACACAAGCCTGTTGCACTGCAGTCATTCTGTCCTCAGCCCTGCCCCTTGTCAGGGGGACCCACCACAGATGAAATGGTGATGGGCAGAGAAAGCTGATGTGAACCAGCCAACCCTCACCTCATAAAGAGCTGCCATCATTTGGCATAATTTCAGCAATCTGGTCTAATGGATACTATCCCTGCCCATGTCAGGGGAATTGGGATGAGATGAGCTTTAAGGTCCCTTCCAACCCAAACCATGCTTTGATTCTATGATAATTAAGCGAACACACTGTTTTCTTTGTAGTTTGCAGAGAAAGCCATTTCATGGCCCTTCATTATGTTCCTGTGCAGGCCTAGTGCAAAAAGGATGCCCCATCATAAAATAAAAAGAGACAAAATCATGATCCTCAACCCAAATTCCCAAGCCCATCTCTTCTTTTGTATCTTATTCAAAGGGAGAAATCTCATGCTGAGTTTATTTTTTCTTCTTCATCAGACAACTTGTTCTGGGAGCAGAGAATGTCTTTCAGAAGAAGAAAACAAATTGATCCCATTTAAAATTCTTCTTCATCCATGACCAACCCAATTTAAAATGCTCTCAATCTGACTGGTGGCTTCCTCAGTGGCAAAGGTGCAAAGCAAAGGTTTGGTGCTTTTTTTTTGGTTTGTTTGTTTGCATTTGATTTCTTCACTCTTGTTGTTTGTGTTTTGATGTGTTTTTAATAATACACAGGCATAACTGAATCTTCTGGGTGAAGGCAGCTCACCAGCTGCCACTGTTTATTGATTTGTTTATCTTCATTTACCTTTTCAGCAAAAAATCCAGGGAGCACAGTTTGTGTCCTTCCTGTGACCAGAGCCAAACAGCAGGGATGAGCATCTTGATGGAGAGAAAGACCTTGAAGAACAAGAACACCTTTGAACACCTGGTGACCATATTATTTCAATTGCAAAACTGCAACTGGAGTAGAAACGCTGTGGAAGAACCACAGTGGTACAAGCAACAGGGAAGTGAAAGAAGTCAACTCATTGTCATCACAAACTGTGGTGGGTCTGACCTTTACCCTGGTCCTACCAAGGGGTGACAGCTCTGCCCCTGCAATGGATGTGCCAGTGCAGATCGGAGAAGGGGCTCAATGCACGTGATTTTTAAGTCACCATGAGGAAAAAAAAAAACAGGAAAAGTAAATTTATTTAGGCTTCAGGAATTATAAGGTGATCGTGGCTCATAACCCACTTCAGATGAGTGGCTGAACTTGGAGAATGGTGACTCTGGTGTGCCCTGTTCTTGTATTTACCTCTGCTGGTCATGACTGGAGATGTGATACCGGGGTGAGCAGTTCACCAGTCTGAGCCACTGGCCATTTTTGTGTTATTCTGGAGACAGTTCATATTACTCGATCCCAGCCTCCTCTGAATGACAGTGGCTGTTCCCTAAAGGAGGGACAGGACTCACCTCCCTGATCAAGGCACCTGAATTAGGTGTCCACTTACAAGTGTCGCTGTGGGAGTCAAATACCTTTGCAATCTGAGATGCCCAGAATATCCCACTTACCTTCAGCCTTTGTTTCTTTGGGCTCAGATCACCAGTGGATCCAGTGTCATAGCTGATGGTCCCAGGGGGTTGAACTGGGCACCGCAGGGAGTCTCAAATGGCATTAAAGTGATTATCCTTAAGGAAACACAACCTAGCCAGAGGAGTCTGTAAGGGCTCCCCTTGTCACAGCAGGGACCACTCCAACACAAACTGGTGTCAGGGATCCTCAGTTATTCTCCTGGTGAACACCTGACCAAGGTTGTTCCACCACCCTGCTCCTCATGTGCATCTCTACCTCAGACAAAAAGCTGAAATCAGCTGGACTTCTCAAGGTTTTGCAATAGTTGGGAAGCAGGATGTAGATAGAGAATATCCTGCTCAAAACTGATCAGACCTTTACATGTCCACAGTGAGATTTTTGTATGAATTGGTGAAGGGAAATTTAATCGTCATGGGAAAAGAAGAACCTGTGTGTTTACAAGAAGACTGAGGAAAGTCCTGTGTATATTTATGTCTTCCTGTCCACCCTCCCCTAGCTCTTAACACTTCCTTCCCTAATTCTGACCAGTTTCTGCTACTGGCATTGGAAAGGTGGAGTTCTGACAAGTTTGGAAGCAACTGGTAGTAAAAGACACAAATCTACCTTTGCTCTGGGAGAAGGTTTGCAACATGAGTTGACCTCTTACAAACCACCTGAGAATCCACATAGGAATGGGTGAATCCCAGTGGTGCCATCACTGGAAAAGATTTGGCTGGAGTTTTGACCCCCTGAGATGCTTCCATTGCTCAAAATAAGGGTGCCGGTTGATGGGGAAATGAGTCTTCCTGAATGTAGGAGTGTGATGGAATCACAGAATCACACAATGGTTTGGGTTGGAAGGGATCCTGAAGATCCCTTGAAGATCCCACTCCCCTGCAATGGGCAGGGACACTTTCCACTATCCTAGGTTGCTCCAAGCTCCATCCAACCTGGCCTTGAGCACTTTCAGGGATGGAGCAGCCACAACTGTGCCAAGGCTTCACCACCCTCACAGACAAGAATTTCTTCCCAAAATTTGACTTACAGCTGCTCTCTGTCACTTTGAAGCCATTCCCCCTTGTCCTGTCACTACATGCCATTGTAAAAGGTCCTTCTCCAGCAGATTTTCCCTCCGTCCCCTGGATTCTGCTGTCTGTCTGGGTGTTCTCCTGCCCTTCTCAGGAAGATTTACACCTCAGAAAGGTGACACAGGTAGGAATGTGGGATTTCATGCTGATCCTTTCAACAAACTGAAGCAGCCAAGCATCTCCCTGGGCTGGCCTTCTCATGCCACTCTGCCCTCCAGACTGAGTGCCATGAGAGCCTCAGTGCCACCCCTGAAGCTGGAAAACCTGAGGACTGAAGTGTCCAATTCTCAACAAAGCTTTCTGCTGTCTTCAGCCATGAGTTTCTGTTGGAACCACAGCAAGAGGTCTCTGCTGGAGGGAGAAACCCCTCAGAAGTCAAGAGGAAATTTGTCAATAACTGGAAACCACAGCCATTTAGCATCAATCATAATGACTGATTCTGCCAGGGAGGAGGGGCAGGGAGCAGCCAGCAGTTGGCCTGGGGACCTGGAACAAACCAGCATGTCCCTGGGATCATGGATGTTCCCACCCTGTAACACGGCTGGAGCAGAGCTGGGAGCCATTAATTGACTTTTAGCTCTCACTGTAATCCTGATGTCTTTTAGATGTCAATTAGCCACCAGTAATAGGTGGCTAATTGTGTAAGATGGCCTTTCAAATGAGATGTAACAGAGACCCAACCACTCTGTGGTCATTAAGGGTCCTTCTGCATTTTGCACAGGAGTGGGGAATGCAGAGGGCAGTTTTCTCTGGCCCTTTTCCAGTGCCTTTCATTACATTACACCCTATGTCTGCACTGGGTCATTTTTACTGGAGCTATACCTTCATTAGAGCTTTTATCTCACGCTTTTATCTATCCAGGGGGGTACAGAGTTGTTTTATTGTAATTATATTTAAAGGTCAAGGCAGAAGCATCTCAGGTGCACATTATGGGGTCTACACAAGCTCTTTCTTTCAATATAGCACAGAGTGAGCAACCCATCTGACAGCTCCTTCTAGGAGCTGCAAAGTCAGTGAAATCAGATTTTGCAGAGAACAGGTTCTCCTGCTTGGATGTCCCAAGATCTGAACAGGTCCAGGTACCCATCCCCTCAGATGGAGAGGGCAAGGGCAGACACAGGTTAAAGCCCCAGCACTCACCCCAGCAGAGAGGGAGATAGAAGATTAGTTAGCATTGCCAAGTTGGAGGGTTGTTGACAGGAATTGTGGTAGGAGAAGAATATAATTCTGAGCAAGTCCAAATCACAGACAGAACAAGGAAGTTTTTGACAGAACTGCTGGACACCTCTGGAGTCCTTCTGGCAAACCCTGTGGGGCTCAGAGCTTGAAAGAGGGGCATCCTAAACACAGGACAGGGTAAGCAGAGAATATCTAGGTTTGTCCCTGGTCATCCTGCCATGGAGCTTTAACAAAGATCTTTGCTGGCTTCTGGAAAGCCAAAGAGGGTGCCATGGTCCCACCATCCATTAATTTTTGCAGAAATAGGTTAACAAGTACTCGCTGTCCCTACAGGAGAGCAGGATGTCCTCAAGAGTGGAGTCCACCTCTCCCAAACCACACACACTGCCCATTAGCTCCCTCCTGTGAGGGACTGACACATTCAGCATCACCATTTATCTCTAGAATGACACTTTTGTAAGAGCTGGCAGAAATATTTATCACGAGAAATGTCTCTTTTTCAATCTATATATTCCCCCAAAGCCTCAGAAAGTCAACCAATCCAGCTGGTTTTGGTCACTAAAGCTTCTATGCCCAAGCAGAGCACGGACTTTTCTGCTACTGTTGTAAATGGAGATGGACAAAACTTTCCACCCCAGGAGCAGAAAAATGTCAAAGGTAGGGACTAAGACTTTGCTAAGCCCTGCAGAAAGCAAGATGTGTCATCATTTCACAGCTGGATCTCTGTGATTTTGAGATGCAGCTCTGCTGGGGTCACTAGAAGGGAGCAACACTGCAGCTCATAGTTATCATCCAGCTGCATCAAGACCAAAAATGAACTCAAAAAAACTTGCAGACATTGCATCTCCCACAGCAGACAGATTGAAAGCACATCATTGCATCATTTACTGTGTTTCCCCAGTGCTAAAAGATAACCACAAAACAAGGCTACAGCCATGACCGAGGTTTATGATTCCACAGCATCTGACTCAGCTCGCCTGACAATTCCATCAATCCAGGGCCTTGCATCTTCTGCTTCAGTGCCTCCTGATGTTTTGATAGCAGATAGGACACAGAGCAGCACAGATCAGAACAAGTGACACCAACATTCAGGTGCGAGACTGATAAGGAAATCACTCAGGGTGTCACTACAGGAAAAATGATGTCTGTGTTTAGGGAGCACCTTCCCGGTGTGTGTGGGGGTGTGTATTGTTCTGCAGAAAGTCGAAAGGAGAAAGGGTAAACTGCTTGCTGAGTGGAGATTATTATCTCAGTGATTCCCTTTCTTCACAATTACCCAAAGCATTGCATCTAGAGAGTCTTGAGCATACGGGAATTTTCTGCTAAATCCTGCTTTGAGATGGTGCAGAGGGGCTGTGCACTGTGTTCAAAGGCAGAGGTGAAGCAGCAGGAGCCCACGGACCTGTATTTTCACCTGGGCTTTGCTGAGATGCCTCAGTTCCCTTCCTGCAGCACAGAAATGAGAGCTGACATGGGGATTTGCAGGGCTATGCAGAGTATGTCAGTGTGGTAACAGGTGCCTTTTCCCAGTTTTCAGTCTTACATCTAATGTGCTGCTTCAGACATCACAGCACAGTTCCTTCCCTTTTTATCTAGGAGGCTGGATTCAGGATCATCTTTTTCAGACCAGCCTGCAGGTCACACCCAGAGCCACTGTCTGAATGAAGGAACCACTGCTGGAAGGCTCTCTGGTGTGAGCACAACCATTTAATTGTGGCTTGGCTGTTACAAACACAGAACCTGGAAAAATAATATGTTGGAAACAGAGGGAAGACCCAACAATCCAAGCATAGCTGCAGGTGATGGAGACCAGCCTGAGGTGGTCACATGGTGGGTGCAGGGTGGTCCCTGGTGCTCCACCATGTACAACTCCCCAGAAGGCAATGCTTTGTTGGAATTGGTATGGCCTTGTCTCCCTCTGGAGACTACAAGCCCCAACAGTCAGGATTTGCATTCTCCTGATGCTCCAGCAGTTCAGAGAATAGGGATGGGGCTTTGCACCCAGAAAGTGGAGGTGGTGTCCCTGCAGATACATTCCTGGATTAGCACTGCTCTGCTCAGGATTGCAGCATGGACTGACACCATGGGAGGTACATCATGAGCACACAAACAGCATGGACATCCCATTGATAGGCAGAAGTCTGGTAATCTGGAGATCTCCAGAGCAAGGAGAAACAATCCTTTTGTCAGGAGAGTAAGCAGGAGGCTGAAAGGCATGGCTAGTTCTCCCAGCTACCCTTGCTAGGCTGGTTTTAATGTGGGCTAGAGAAACATCACAGAATTGTGGAATCATAGAACAGTTTGGATTGGAAAGGACGTTAAAGATCACCTCATTCCATCCCCCCTGCCATGGACAGGTACACCTTCTACTAGACCAGCTTGCTGAAATCTGTATCTGCATTTAAAGTCACAGGGAATATGAGGCTGGATCAGGCTTGCAGGATTTGTTTTTCCTCTTTTTAAGTGACTGAACACTTTGTTGGGAGATATCCATGTTTGGGAGAAGCTCAGAGCCTGAACAGGTGAAGGGAGAACTGCTGGAAGCACAGAAGTTCACTGAGGGGAAACTGAGGTACCAGCAGAAACCAAGTCCAAGAATCCCAAGAAAACCAAGTTTGATAGAATCTGAAGCAACTTGACTGCTCTGAGATACATATATGGGACTAGTCTATGGCACCAGACCTATTGGATATCCATGATTCTCTGGAAGGGCATTGGGAATCCTCTAAAAAAGCTCAAATAGGCATCTGTGTTTGGCCAGTTGTACTGCATCCTCTTCATCTGCTGATTTACAGGAGGCTGAACAGAAGTAGCCAGACTGACACGGACACTCAGTCAAAGATGAAGGTGGTGCTATCAGAAGATGTCAAAGCATTTCCCCACATTGTGGTTTTCCATCAGCAAACACCAATTCACAGGAGCCCAAAGCACACCTGACACCAGAGAGCTTCTAATGAATATGATATTAAAGTGCTTTTTCAGATCCTGTCTGGGTCAGGAGGGCACAAGAGATGAGATTAATTTGTAGATTAACACATTTGCATTTAAATGTTGATGTCCACAGATGCCAGAGGATGATTCAGTTGCCTGATCACATATCTGATGCCATGTGAGATGCCCTGAGATATTTGATGTGGACTCAGCAGGCGTGTCCAAGCCTTGGAAGGACGTGTCCTTCTACAGGAGCCTTTGGAGACCAGTTGAGTGCCTTAGGGCACCTTCAGTGTTGCTGGATTCTTATGTTTAGACACGTGAGTTCTGTCTAAGACATCTGCATCTGGACTTGAGTCTATCCAGGGTGTCAGGATAACTTATTCCGTGCTGGGATCCTGCTGGCACCATGAAGGTTGTGACCAGTTCAAGGCTGGAGGCTGGTGCTGAACCTCCTCCAAGGATGTTGACTTGAGTCCTCTGGGTGAGTGTCCACTTGTCCACAAAATAAGACTTCTCCACAACCAGGAGGAGATGACAATTGGAGGTAGGAGGTTGTTCTGATGCTCTGAGGGGTCCAAATCCAGATCCTTTCCTGGCCATGTCACATCCCAAGTGAATTCTTTGATATGTAGTGTAGGAAACATTTCCTTTCTCTTGTGTAGCTCTCTGGGGAGCATTTCAATGGCTTTTCTTTCATCCTGGTGCAGAATAAAAATTTATTTTATGTTTTAATTACTTTCTTGCACAGACAAATCTTGATTTCTGGCTGCTTGATGTTCACGTTCTTTCCTAGTTCCTGTATTTGTAGGAACAGGGTTAATTTTTCATGGACCAGGAGGACTAAAGGCAGACAACAAGCTGTGTCAGAGCATTGGGAAACTGAGAAGAAGACTGGAAGACTTTTAAAAGGGTCAAGGGAGATCCCAGGCTGGGGAGAGATGGGACAAGGTGAGGGTCTTTCTGAGCCCCTCTAAGCTGCAATTAGTCCCCAGTTTAACCAGAGGATTACACCCAGCAGGAGGGTAATGCTGGTCTCCCAGTGTCCCACCCAAACCCCCTCTGCAATGAGCATGGGGACAACAAACCAGGCACTTTACCTGCTCTTTCTCTCTCCTCCCTGAGGCCATCAGGGCTGGGTACATGAGACTTGGGCTGTGACTCCATGAAAGACCTCAGGCCAGCTGTTTGCCCATCCCAGCTCTCACCTGAACTGATTTCAGTGTCCTTGCCTTTAAGGGGTGCCTTTGTGCTGAAGTCATTTTCAGCATTGAAAATAACATTCCCAGCATGATCCAGACAGAGAGGGAGACAGTGAGGGCAGCAGAGGTCAGGAAGGGCATGATACCTTGCACCTCTGAGACCTCTAAAGCATCTCTACCCAAAGACAGGGACCAGCCACAGCCACAGATGAAACCAGAGAGGGAGGTTTCACAGGGACTGATTCCTGCTTTAAACGCTTCTGAAGTTTCTCTGCAAACAAGGATTAAAACAATAAAAATAACAATGCAGAAAGAAAGTGTTTGTGTGTGAACTGCAGCAAAAAAATACCCCATAAAGAAGGAGACAGCAGCATTACCCAGGTACAGCTGTCTGAGCTGGTGTTAGTGCTTTGGGGGGCTTGGAATATCTTCCTTGCACACCACACATACATAAACACACATCCCTATAAGCAGTGATAGTATTTTGTAATTAAAGGTGCCCCACAGCAAGTCTGTGCTCAACAGAATAATACTATAATCTTTACAAATGCTTTTGCTTCCTTGAAAAGATGCAGCTAAGTCAAAGACAGAGGCATAGGGAAAAAATAATAGCACCGAAGGCACTCAGGATGCAATAAAACAGAGGATTAGATCTACATTACTTTCATTACATTATATTGTATTTTTATTATTAGGTCCACAGTTATCATTTAATCTTATAGCTGCTGTGTCTGATAGAGTGGAACAAAAACAAATGGAATTCATCCCCCCCACACACACCAAGGAATTGGAGATTAAGGAAAGATTAACATCACGTGTAAATGAATGAAAAATGTAAATGGGAAAAGAAAAAGGAAAGGAGGTGTGCTGGGGCTGGGGAGTGTGGGGAAGCCACCTGGTGTGAGGCCAACTCTGCTTTATCTCTGTCCACTTTCAGATGGCGGGAGGGAGGACCAGGGACCTCAACCACCCCCCTACATGTAGGAGTGATGCTCTGAACTGCAGGTATGAATGTCACTTGCACTGAGGATCCCCTTGGGATGGAAACAGGACCTTCAAAGCAGCACTCAAAGCAGCACACAGCTCTTGGCACCCTGGTGCTGATACTGTGGGCAAACCAGGGTTCACCTCTCTTGTCTGGGATCAGTCAGTCCCCCCTGTCAGAGCTTGGGAGGCTTAAATCTCCCTTTTTCCTAGCTTGTCCCTTCTCAGAAGGGACACAGCAGCCAGCAAGGGGTTTCCAAGAGCAATGACCAGGCAGAAGTTTGGCTGCTCCATCATCCTGTTCCGAGAGCACCCACAGCGTGTGAGACTCAGCACAGAGCTCACTCTTTTGCAGGATTAACTCCTGGAGGAGAGAAATGGCTGACAGAATCCAGGTATTTCTTGGCTACAATCCTATTTACTGAGAGCATTCACAAAGGATTTACAAACCTAAGGGGGGATTTAAAGGGAATTTAGGCACCTAACTCTAAAACAGTGAACCTGAAAATCCCTACTCATCCATCAACTGATCCCAAAGGTTCCTGAGCTACACAGGTACCATTTTTCCCCCCTTAAAGCTCTGCCTATAGGCATGTACAGCAGATCCTCAGTCATGGCAAAGCTGAGCAGCTCCGAAGCAGAAATCCCCCTGCTCTTTAGTTTACCTACCCTGAGCATCCCTTTATCCATCAGCAGTTCTGAGACAGCCTGAGGCACTCAGAGACAGAGCTGCTGCTGGTTTATTTTAAAATAAAGCAGCTCCTTCTTCTCTCCATCTATATAATGGCTTGGAAGAGTCTTTTGGGCTTTGGAGGCCCAAATCATGGTTCTTCCTTCACCTGAATCAAACTCTTCTCTCCTAGTGCACACAGAGAGTACAAATGAAGATGATTTGTTGAAGTGGAGGCTTTTTTCCATTTTTCCACTTTTCCACAGCAATGAGGCGCAGCCTCCGGCCTTATCCTGAGTCCCCTCAAGCTGATGATTTGGAGATTAAGGTGTCGCTTAGGGACATGACAGAGGTGGACATGAGTGTTCTCAGGCAAAAGAAAAACATAGGCCATGTCTGTGAGTATCACAGGAGAATTACCTGAGTATTGAAGGAGGAAGAGGGATCCTGCCACCCATCCCAGTGCTGGGCAGCTCTGCCACTGACTCTGGGCAGCAGGGAGGAGGGAGAAGGTGGTGGGAAGAGAGGGATGAAGATATCCTTGGGGAGACCCATGAAGGAGAAAGGAACCTCATTATGGACATCACACTCCTGCCAGGGAAGACCTCAGGGTGGGGATAATTTGGTATAACCCTCTGTGACTCTGCTCAAACCAAACCCTGGTGTGCAGAAGGACACTGCCACTGTGAGAAGTGGGACATACCAGGTATACCATGTTATTAATTATATTTTAGATAATTTGCATGATTGGAGTGCTCAAGTATTAATTAGGCTCACAGTAAACACTTTTGTTTGCTCCATATATTGACCTTGTTCCCTTCAGCCCATAACAAATTTATCATTTTAATTCCGCTTCCTGTTGAAGTTGTGACCTTTGTTCAGGCATTTCACACTCAGGAGAAAGATCTGATCTGCAGTCACTCAGGGCATCTGAGCTCCAGGCTTTTGGGGACACCTCTGTCCTCAGGCCTTCCTCTTGATAAGTACCTGTAGATGGCATCTCAAGGTGCTCACCTTCCCATCCATCCACAATCTGTGGCTGGGGTTCATCTGAGTCAATATATACATTTGGAAGGGGGACATCCTCACATCAGCCAGTCACTCTCAGATGCCTTCACAGTCCTGGAAGAAAGTAAAGGAGTTTTCAGGGTGCTATTTGTCTGTCTCAGAGGTGAATGTGACAAAAATATGCGTCTTTATTCTTCTGGTGCCATAGGAAAACCAACTAGACCTACAGTGCAAGCATCTGAATTCAAGGGCAGCTTCTGCCTTCTTTATCCTACTTCTACCTCCTACCAACAAGGTCCTGCAGGACTGAGCACCTCTGTCTCTCTTTTGCACACAATCTTGAATGCAGAGCAGGTAAAAGCACCAGGAACTTCTTGCTCTCAGATGACTGTGGCTGCCCCATCCCTGGAAGTGTTCAATTCCAGGTTGGAGAAGGTCTTGAGCAACCCAATCTAGTGGAAGATGTCTCTGCCCACGGCAGGGGGTCAGAACTGGATGATTTTTCAAGTCCCTTCCAAGCCAATCAGTGCTGTGATCCTGTGATTCTTTGTTTCCCCATCCTGCACTTGCCACTTGCCTGGTGGTCAGAGCTGATCTCTGCCCCTCTGTTCGACCCCAGCCCAGCATCCTGTTTGCTTCACCTGCTCCCTGCCATGTTCCACCTGCTTTCCCTGCCTGGTGCCACATGGGCCTTTGAAGACAGGACTTATCTCACCTTCTATTGCCCAAAAGTTGGTATAATCTAACCTTAGAGGGCGAAGCAAATGGAGACAACACTTCCAGATTCGTGCCACCTTAGGGTGTGAGGACTAAAGTACCACATGTCTGCTTTGACTGCAGAAGAAGCTGAGAAATACAGATATTTAACTCCCAGACAGGTAAATTGAGGAGACAGGATGTGTGCTCAGTCCACACAGCTACCTGCTGGTTGGGTCATTGCTTTGGGGAGTGGATTCTCTTCCAGCTATTTCACTATTAAATGTTTTAATTGTTTTTTTCCACCTCATTTGAAATTAGGGTGATGTTCCCTTCTTATATGTGCCCACAAATGGCTTAGTGTTGGCCACAGACCTTTTTCAGAGCAGCAGTGGTGTATTCAATTCCAGTTGTTCCTGCCTGGAAGCACAACTTGATTAGGCTTTTTAATTTTATTGAGGTTTCTCTGCACACTTTTTCTCCCTGCCCATGAGGTTCCCCTCCACCCTTCTTACCTTAACTGTCTTTCAGCACATTGAAATCCGTGCTTCCCACAGCAATCTGGACTTCATCTCGACAAGATTTACTTAAATAGCACCTTTTCTTTTCACCTTCCATCAGTTGTGCAGTTTTCCACTGCCCACACACTTTTGAGGACTGTCCTGTGCATGGAGTTACAGTGAGCAAGGACAGAACAAGGAAAAATAATTAGGACATGAATGCCACTGATACTTCTGCAGCTGAATTATTCTAGTGGATCATGGGATTGTCACATGATAAGGAGGGAGAGTGTCAGAAGACCCTCAATGTCCATACCAGGCACAGGTCTGTTCCTCGTGACCTAATATTTTTCTATTAAATAGAAAAACCCCAACGTCCAACCATTCAGACATCCAGTGAGGAAGCCAAAACCAATTTCAGCCACTTTGTATGGCTGAAATTTAAAGCAGAAAGCTTAAAGTGACCAGACTTAGAGCTGCCAAACCAGCCCTGGTTCCTATTTTGTGCTGTGATTATTTATTACCTGTCTTTCGGCAGTGCCCAAGGTTGCATCCAGGATCAGAATCCCCTCTGTCTCAGCGGAGCACACTCAAACACTGAGATGTGTTCAGTAACATGACAAATATTTTCATCTAACTTATAAAATAACTGCCAGGGAACTGAAAGGGAAGGACAACATCCAGTCAGGCAAGGTGACATAGTTTCTTGAATCCTTCAGCAAGCTGAGAACTAAAAAAATTTAGAGCAGTCGGCCACTGCATGGGGTAAAGAAAGATGTGTGAAGTTTTAGCTCACTTAAAGTCATCTAAAAGTTCAGTGAGGATCTGGTCAAAACCCCACTGAAATCAGCAAGAGCCTTTCGACAGGTTTCTTTCCCCTGAAGAATAGTGCTGCAAAGACAAGACTGCAAGTTTCAACTACAGAGACTTGCAAATCACAGGCCATCAAAGTTTGAAAACCCTCTGAACATACCTCCCTCCAGCAATTACTTATCTGCCAGCTTTTGTACTGCGGGGAAGTATTAGTTACTCGAAGTTCTGTTTGCAAACACGCTCCTCTGTGTGACTTTCCAGAGACGGGCAGGAATAGAAAAGCAGCAGCCCAGAAATGCTCTGATGGGCTTTGCTTCCTGGGGAATGTGAATCCCTGCAGAGCTTCGCAGAGGTTGGAAGGAGCTCTGAGCTGCTGCAGGTGTGGTGGGATGGGGCAGTGGGACCAGGGAGAAGGGAGTGGGTGATGGGGAGGGTGGGAATGAAGAGAGCCAAGACTGAGGAAGAAGAAACCCCAGAGTGGACATCACACACCTCCCAGGAAGGAGCTCAGGGTGGTGACAACTCATCATGACCCTCCCTCTGATTGCGCTTGAAGGAAAACTGTCAGTCCTGGGATGCAGAGGGATGTTGGCAGGGAGAGCATCACACCAATGTCTAAATGCTGGCCAACTTTCTTATATAACAGTTTTAGTGTTACTATAACTATTGAGTCTCTGTGTCAGCCTGGATTATGAGTGTGAGTTAATTAACTCCCATATTGTAGTTTGATTGGCTACTAATAATTCATTATTTCCTTTGCAAGTGACCTGATTCATTTCACCCACAGCAAAACTCTGAGGGTAACACAAGGACCATTCCAGAGCACTCTTGAAGGAGAAGGGAGCCAAGTGGCCCCAAAATAACAACAACTGAATCTCCCAGTGCACTTTTGGTGCAGGGGAAAGATGGATCCACGATTTCTGGGCACCTGAAAGAGGGAGCAAGACCTTGGAAGACCCATGGGATGTGAATATTTATTGGAGAAGGAATGCAGCAACATGTGACCAAGTGATAGTTGAAATTTTCAGGCATTTTTTTATTTCAGAAAGGGGAGAAAAGTAACATGGGGGGAAAAATGCTGAAAATCTAAAGGTGAAAGGTAACTTCTCCCAGGAAATATCAGTGGCACTTTTTTAAAGGAGTGAAGGAGTAAGAAGAGCAAAATAGAAACAGACTTGACAAAGTGGGAAACAAATGTGAAATAATGCTGCTTCCTTGGTAGACAGAGTCAGTAGCAACAAAATAAATATTGGCTCAGGCTGAAAGAGTCTATCAAATACACATCAACAAACTCCAGTGTCATAGGAAAAAAAAACCTAAACAACAAGAGGCGGAGGTGGCTGTACCAGGAATGCTTTAAAAGCCTGGATGCTTTGCCAGGAAAAATAAAAAACAAAAATTACACATAAATTTGGAAAGAAGGCCGCAAATTGAACACGAAAATAAAGGCAAAACACAATTATGGAGAAATAAACCCAAGAAGTTTAATACAGAGAGTGAATAAAAATTAGTTAACAGCAACACAAGAAAGATCTGGGAATCACTCAAAAGAAGAGTATGACAAAGGGAAAAAAAAGTCCATTGTTTCATTGGGATGGAAAATATATAACATGTGATGCAGAGATGGCATTTTCAGGAAGTTAGTAAGAAATTTTTCTCTTCTCATAAAAAAAAGAAAAGGTTAATTGTGATCAGATAGATAATAAAATTAATTATAAAATTGATGTAGAAGAAAGAGCCCTGAGAGAGGACGAGATGAAGTGGTGTGGAGGTAACACAGATGGATCTGACCCCTCGAGACCTCATGGAATCCACTGGAAGTGGCTCTGAGCAGGTAACTCAATTCCTTCAGCAATTCAGGGATGGCAGGTGAGGTCCCAGGGAGCAGTGAACATGACAACTGTCTTAGAGAGGAACCAAAAGACCACTCAGCTTGATTTCAGGGGAATCTTGGAGGGAAGATCTTGGAGGAAATGTCTAAATGACTATTATAGATTACATAGAGACCACACATCTGTATGATCCATGCTGTGACATAAATCATCGTTAACATGTCACTAAACACATGTACCATGAAGAATGTTTTGTAGGATAACTTTGGCTTGGATCAGGGAAAGCAGGAGCTGTGATAGCACAAATCCCATCCTGTCGGACTTTCTGGCACCTTCATTAGAGCAAGCTCTGTGTGAAAATGTGGAACAGCAGGTAACCCATGTGAGTCAAATGCCAGGCTCAGTGAAATAACAGTTGTTTATTGTGTATCAGAAGGTGATCCCACAAGACGGGGAATCCTGTCAGGTCCTGTGTGGGATTCATCACTTTAACATTTCCTGATGACTTCCACAAAGATGTTGAGACCCCAGAAAACATTCAGAGGTTTAGATTGGTGAATAGGGAAAATTTCTTCACTGAAAGGGTGATCAGGAATTGGAATGGACTGCTCAGGGTAGTGGTGGAGTCACTTTCCTTGGAGGTGCTGGATGTGGCCCTTGGGAAGATGACTTAGTGGTGAGCACAGTGCTGGGTTAATGCTCTTAGGTTAAGAAAGATCTTAAAGATCTCTCCTTACCTTTACAATTCTATGATTCTATCTACAAAAACAAATCTTTTCCTTCAAAATGTTCTCCCATCTCACAAATCTGCATCAGCACTTACACATTGTGATTGTTTGACCTTCCACCCTCCAAGAAGTAAATCCATCTCTATCTGAGAGGGAGTACCAAGTTCCAAGGGTCACGTGCGCGTTCTGTCTGAGATCCTATAACTGGTGTCTCTGTCTCTCATGATGTTATGAGGTGTAGGTTTCTATTTTACAGCAATATAGGTTGCCACAGACACTAGTTTTCCCTGCTCTCATGTTCCAAAAGAGATCTCAGGGGAAAAAGGGGGTAGGGAGAAGAGAGAAGTTTGGAATTAGAATGGAAAAAGACATGTGGTCCCATTTTTTTGGTCATCTTGCCAAGAGCATAGATTTATCTTGTCTCTGTGGCCCGTTGGTGGCACCAGAGAGGACACAGAATATCCATCCTCTGGTTTCAGCAGAGATCCAACTCACCTCCTCCTTTCCTTTGCCCCTCTTCCACCAGGAACCAATTCCAAGGGTTCAACATGATGCCTCCTTTAGCAAATCAGCTTCTGGGAGCCTTCTTCTTCATTGATTTCCTACATTCCTGCTCCATCTCTGACCCTGGGAATTGGTGCAGCACGAAGAATTGCCCACTGCAGCATCACACCACAGAGAGCTGCTCTCCTCTTTGTGATCACTTCCAAGAGGTGCAGCAGGAATTTGGGACTGGTGTGGTGATCCAGGGGGTGTCTTCTGGTTCTTTGTCCTCTCATCCCTTGTCATGACTGCAGACAGGAGGAGGATGGATTTGCCACCTAATACTTACAGACATAGACATAGAGCAGCTTTGATTCTGAAGCTAAAGGTAAAAAACATAATCCAACTAATCCAAACTTGATTGCTTGATTTCTGCTTGCTGGATTTTTCTCTTTTAAATATTTCAAGGACTTTTTCTCTTTTTCTTTTTTTCTTTTTTTTTTTTTTTAATGGGAAAAAGCAACTGAACAACCTTCTTGGTTTAATCCTGGCCCATCACTGGCTTGCAGGGAGAAAACAGGCAATTTTTTGAGGTGAATATCTACCTGTCTCCTGTACAGCTATATCAACACAGCCCTTAAGGACAGGAGTCATAGAATCATAGAATCATGCAATGGTTAGATTGGAAGGGACATTAAAGACCATATGGTTCCAACTCCTCTGCCATGGGCAAGGGCACTTTCCACTGTCCCAGGCTGCTCCAAGCCCGGTTCAACCTGGCCTTGGACACTTCCAGAGATCCAGGGGCATCCACAGCTTCTCTGGGCAACCTGTGCCGGGGCCTGCCCACCCTGGGTATAATTTCTTCCTAATATCTAATCTAAACTTAGGAAATTACTTCAGAGTCATTTCTCTTCTTTGAGATGCCCATTAAAGCTGACCAACCCTGCTCCATCACCAGGAAGACAGTCCTGTCACCCTAAAGTAGACACTGGCCCAAAAGCACCAGGATTTAGAATAGTCCCCACTGTCTCTGAAAGGATCCAGGGGCAACCAGCTCAGCTCTCAGTGGCTACACTTAATCATCCAAATCCCATCTGGAGAGAAAATGTGGTGCTGCTTCTCTCACAGTTGAAAAGGTCCATGTAATCTCTGAGAATAGTAGCAGTAGTTGTTGGCTTTTGCTGATAACCCAGACATGTATTATTTTCTCCCAACACCAATAAGGTTTGTTTCGTTTCCCTTGTACAGGACTCTTTAATCTTTGTTTTGACCTTAAAAGACCTGCCAGTGTTAGTCCATGAAATCAGCTTAACAACTTTCCCATCCTTTCACTCCTGGTTTATGAAAATAATTTCCCCATTGGTTCCACTTCCCTCCTTCATCCCTGCAATTCTGTGTTTGTTGTTGTTTTTATTGGTTATTTCTGCTCCTCTCGCCGGTCCCCAGCAATTCCAGGTCCCTGCAGAGAAATTACAGATTGCAGTAATAATTAGTTTGTAGTGTTATCTGCTTCTGTCCCTCTAATAGCTCCCAAAATAAAGCTGTCACCCAGCACTGACCGTCTCATGTAATCAGAATAACATAAAAATACCCTTCCCTAGCACTGCCAGTGCTTTTCTTGCTTTGTTTCCTTAATTGTGTTTGTTAATCAGAAAACACAATTAATTTTCTTGAATCTGCATCTGCAGCTGCTTTTTTTTTTTTCCCTTACAAGATGAGTTTAAGATTGTGTTCCTATCTATTTGACCATTTCCTACCACTCTCCTGCTGAAGAAACCATCATCAGCCCTGGGGGTGAGGAACTCCAGAATTTTGTTTGAGTGGATTTGTTTGCTTGTTTTCACCTGGGTTCATTCTGACTGTGATTTTGAAAACTGTATGGGATTGCACTGATTTTAAAATGGTCCCAAGTCATCATAAGAGATCCTGGATCCCTGGAATCTGTTCTCATTTCATCACTTATTTCCCCACATGTCACCTGGTACACAACACGTGGTGCCTCGGTCTCCTCAGCTGCATCACTGACACTGGCTAGTTCCATCTCCTGAGGTCTTCAAACCTTTTATGAGCACTTTAAAGCCTTGATCAGGATTTTCATGTAGGTGCTGACTTCAGTAGGAAGCAATTTGAGGAAATTCTGAGTCTTTTTAGTGCAAAATGTGTTCCTGGGAACAAGATGTTCTTCCTGTGGCTGCCAGGTAATACAAGATTTTCTGAGCATCAATCCTCCCTGGAGAAGATACCTGAAAGACCCCCCAGAATGGGTCATGTGAACAGGATGTTCTGCTGGAAGGGAGTTGGTTGAGCTGGGATTAAAAGCTGTGCCTAACCAGGGTTAAAAAGCCTCCTCTGGCCTCCAAACGAGGCAGAAGGAGTCACACATGAAAGGAGACATTTGGATTTGCCACTGCATTAAGGATGCGTTTCCTTTTTATTTCACATGGAATGATAATGAACTTACTGAGTGATTAACCAAGGAGGTTTTCCTTGCCAGAGAATCAAGGGCACCAACTGCTCCTCGAATCCATCACCTGGAAGAGCTTGCAGGAATAGTATCATCACCAGTTCTGCAGGGAAGAGTGGTGCACGAGCCAGGATTCACCCTGGGTGAGCCCAGATGCCTAAATTATGGATATGGTTTTATTTCTGTCATAATCAGTGGAGTGGGATATGTGTTTTCCCAGGAGGACCCAGCCCATTGAATTTTGGGCACAGGACACCTGAATGTGAAGCACAGGGATGTCTTTTGTCTGCCTGGATGAACTTTAGATCATGTGTTGGAAACACAGGAGCAAAACACCAACTGCAACCACATCTGGAAGCAAAGGAAGTCTCACAGTCTCATTTTAGAATGGCTATGGAGATGATCCATGGGCATTCCAGCAAAAAAAGAGCCAAATATCCTCTGCTGCAAGACCATCCCAGGTGGAGCAACTCAGAGATGCTGAGCAGTGGTTCCTGATCACATCCAGAGTCCTTGCTGTAACTCCACTCCAGCAGAGATTGATGCTTGGAAACCACCCGAGACTGGGGCCATTTGGGAACAGGGCTGTGGGGATTTCTTACTTCAAAATAGCTGGGCTGCTCAGCTGTCAAATGTGAGGCTTTTTCAGGAACCCACTTAGGAAAATCCACTGAGTGACACATCAGGAGGGATTGCTTCAAATTCAAAGTAGTTGCAATCAACTGAGAGGCAAATTATTATTCTACGCCACAATTATCCACTTGGTTGCTGCTACAACCCTCACCAGCTTTAAAAGTCAACATCATTCTGTCCTGGTGCTAAACCTGGAAGAAATTAAGGAGCAGAGAAAATGGACTGAAAAGGAAAAGTAGGAGTGATTTCCAGAGGGACAGGACATCTGGTGGGACAGTATGTTGTGCGCACACAAAGCAGGGCATGTGATGTTTGAAAGCTGTCACAGGTCACAGGATGAGTTTCTGGAAGATATGGGATGAAATCCTTGGGATGAAATCATTACTCTTGAGACAGCATGAGGAAAGTTTCTGCAAGAGCTGTGCTCCTCCCAAAAATGTGGGGTAATTGGAGAGTCTGGGAAAGGCCACGAAAGGGCTCAGAAAAGAGATCCTGCTGGCAAAGTCAGAGCTGGTCAGCATGAAGGAGACAAGGTGATTTGATAATGGTCTTCAACAGGCAAAAAGATCCTTCACAATCAAATGCTGACAGGGGATCTCCATGGAGGACACAATAATGAGCTTAAATGGCAAAGAGGGGAGTGCAGCACAGATATTGGGAGAACATTTAATGCTCAAGAAAATGCCTTTGACAGGTGTAAAGATTTCCTCACTGAAGGTTAAAAAAGCAGGTTATAGTTACAAAACCAGGACAGGATGGACTGTCCTGGGTCAGAGGAATAGAGGAAAATGAAAAGAACTTTGCTTTTCTTGACTGTCTTTAGTTTTCTCCTGGGTGATCTAAGGATGCCCATAACATGCATGAGATGATGTGGCCTTCGAGATCAACTTGTTAAGGGAAAAGTTTTCATGGCACATCCCAGGAGTCTGAAGGGTTGGAGCCATTGAAACTAAGGAGTGGATCTCTAAATCTCCTGTCTTGCTGAGAATTTTCCAAGATATTTCCTTAGATCACCAGCACACCCAGAGTCTCTGTCTAGACAACAAGAGGGCAACAAATCCACCAATTTAGGAAGAGACTTGCCCTGTATCTGAATGTTGTTCCCCCCATGTTAGTTCTCCCAGTTTCTCTTGGAAGCCATCCTAACTCACCTTCCCTGCTCATTATTTTCCAGCAGTGCAGTCTCAGGGCAAAGATAACATCCCGGAAATCAGCTTCAGGTTGTAATTACAATATATATTGGTTTATAAATTCAATTGTTTAGCAGGGCAGTCTGTAGGCAACATTCATGGGGAAGGGAGGAAAGGAATCAGATTAGAAATGAAGTGGAACAAAGGAGGCCTGGAATGAAAACACAAGAGAGAAAGAGATGGTCAAGACAGAAATTGAAAAATATCACATATGGTCATTTAAATGCTGAGGTCAAATTCAGTCTGGACTCTATGCCTGTGGTTGTGAAAATTTAATGTTTTTTAAAAGTTGGTTTAAAAAAACCCCACCAAAATAATCAAAAAATAAAGAACAAAAAATAAAAAAATATTAAACCCTTTTAAAATATTAAAATGATTGTTTGATGAGTCAGTTTGTATTAGTTCTGTCCTTCTCGGCAGTCAGTTTGACAGACAGAAAATGACATCTCCAAGATTACCAATTCCACCACCTTCCTGTGTTGTAGCTTTCCCAATTTCTTACAGAACAGTCTTGAGAACAGAGATATCAATGCTCATCTGAGATCAACATACCTCAGTATGAAGATTCAAAGATTAAATGTTCCTCTACTCTGGGACCTGTGGAAGGAACCTGGGTCAGAATAGTTATAATTTACCATTTGCAAACAGCTAAAAGCAGAGGGCACCTCTGGAGATGGTCCACTCCAATCCCACTGCTCAAGTAGGGTCAGCTTAACCAAGTTGGTCAGGGCTGTGTTCAACTGAGTTTTGACTGTCCCCATGGATGGAAAGTCCACAATCTCTCCAGATTAGTATTTGGTCACACTCTCAGTAAAAACATTTTGGTTTATTTTTACATTAAAATGGAATTTTCTGTGTTTCTGTGGGTTTTTTTTGTTCATTGCCTCTTGTCCTGTCACTGGGCACCACCGAGAAGACTTTGTCACCTTCTCCCTTGGTGCCTCCCAGCAGGTATTTATACATATGGAGAAGATCCTCCTCAATCTTCTCTTCTCCAGAGAGCTGCTCCAAACTCATCATCCTCACTGGACTAGCTCCAGTATGTTCCTGTCTGTCTCATACTGGGGAGTCCAGAACTGGACACATCACTCCAGATGTGTCCCATCACTGCTGAGAAAAGGGAAAGGACCTAAAAAACCTAACCCCAAATCAACAAACAGACAAACATAAAAAAAATCCTCTTAATTTGCTTTTGCATGTAACAACAATTGCTGTCCAGCTGCTCACCAAGTTATCACAAGAGAAATTGCTGTTTAAAGTCACTGTAAAGTGGGGTTTTATTTCTTCTTCATCTCTGCATCATATGCAGAGCAAAGGCACAGTGGATCTGCCGTAGGCAACATGACCTGTGCAGTAAAACAGGCCAGTCTTGCAGAAATGGAGCTTTCTCACTACCTGCAATTCTTGTTTGAAATCCCCTTGTCCTCAGAGGAAAGAGACTGTAAAATATCTGAGGCTGAGCTGCAGAAAGTTTTTTTTTATTTCAGCTGAGAATGATCAGATTCTCAGCCCAAGTCCAGGCAAAGATTGCAGCTCCCATCCTGACATGAAGGTTTTCTTCCCTGCCTAAATAGCTGCAAAAGTCAATTTTTTTTTTGTCCAGAGATATTGTTAAAAAAGGTGGCTGATAGGACATAGAGATTTCTGATTGCTTCAAGCATTTTAGGAGACATTATTGCTGCAGTTCCAGCTATCTTGCCTTAAATATTGCATTTAAATCTGCTCCATAAATGACCTTTTTAAGGGAGAGGCTAAAAGAGATGCTATGGAACTGATTTTAAATTTTCTCTTTAATGTTCATACCCAAACACGGCAAGAGGATGAGGCACAGAAAAACGCCTCTGAATTTTCACCTGCCAGACTCAGGAAAAGCCTCGCACTTATGCTAAAAAACATTAATCCTGCACTAATTTGCATGCAAGTCCTCTCCCAGGCTTTCTGTGAATTTTGTGCGTGTGCAGCCTCACATTGGTGACCCAGCCAGCAGGCACAGGTCCCTCTGCCCTTTGGCAGATGGCACCGAAACCTCCCTCTCCCATGGCAGAACCAGGAGCTTGGAGTCAACAGCAGGTCTTTCCTTAGGGACTGCAGAATATACTTCTCTCCTTTCACAAAACTCACGGATTTAAAACCAAAGCAAAGCAATTCCCACTTCTAATCTGCTCCCTCACACGTCGGCATAAGGTTGGATTTCATCCAGATATTTTAGGTTGGAAACCTTCAAGTGACCCACACACAAGGTGCTTTGCAACCCTGTGCAAAGGCTGAGAGGATATACAGCCCCAGTTTATCTGCAGCACAAAGGGAGGCAGAAATCAGCTCTTACACCACCTCATGCTTGTGGAAGGAATGGACAAGCTTCAGGGCACACAAACCCTCCACCAGAGTTCTTCCAAGCAATGAAAACTGCCAGGCAGAGACCGGATTTCCAGGGGTAAGAGCATGGTCTTCTCCATTACTGAGAGGTTCCTTCTTCTCTCTTTGCCAGCTCAGTGAGGTTGACAAAGTGAAAGATCAGTTCTGGGGAAAAGAGACTCTCTTGCCTTGGATAACAGCACGTCCTCAGGAGCAGAAGAGAAGGCAGAATGGGTAGCTGACAGCTAATGGCTGCTGAGCATCCTCGGAAATGAGGAGGCCCTGCCATAGGTTGCCCAGAAAAGCTGTGGCTGCTCCATCCCTGGAAGTGGTCAAAGCCAGGTCAAATAGGGCCCTGAGCAACCTGATCCAGTGGGAGGTGTCCCTGCCCGTGGGAGGTGTCCCTGCCCATGGCAGGGTGGTTGGAATTAGGGGATCCTTAAGGTCCCTTCCAACCCAAACCAGTCTGTGATTTTAAGAATCTATGAAATTATTATTTTTTTCTGAAGTCCATTCCCATCACTCTGCTGACCATTTCAGAGCATCAGTGGCACATGGAAATACTGGCCTCTCTTCCAGAGTGTTGGAAAAGACCAAGTCTTTAGATTATAAACTGGAAGGAGAAGGGGGCAGTTCTAGGCACTCTGCTTGTACCACTGCTGCTGTGGGTCAGAAACCTGAGCCTCTTTCTCCACAAACACTGACCTGGCACCTTTTGCCAACCTTAAATGATTTACAAAACAGTCTTGCCTGAGAAAACTACAAACCCGAGCGAATCATATGCATTATTTATAGCCACTTCCCTGAATTCCAGATGCTCAGCACAATTCATTTGCATCTCATTCAGCTCCACTCAAGATAGCCAAAGGCTGTACAAGGGCTTGAATTTCAGCCATATGGCCAGGGCATGATGACCAACATGGCTCTGCTGACTCTTGGAAAGGTCACTGATGGTTTGCTCTCGCTGCACGTTCCTCTACTTCTTGCAAGCCTCACCTGACCTCACTTGTACAAACACATGCTTGGAAAATGCTGATGTCTTTGGGAGACCTCTGCCTCGTTTATCCCAGCAGGGAGAAGGGAAGAAGCCAAGCCACAGCACCTCATCTGTGCTGCAGCTTCTCTGCTGCTCTCAGGTGCTGCACCACCACCTCTCAGAGGTGTCTATCACAGAGGTGGGTGACTTTCTTCTACATCTGTTGCAACTACACGGGTTTTAGCCTGGGTTCAGCCCCTCAAATCATGCTACAGCTCAGTCCTGCAACAGGTGAAGATGGCTCAGCTCCCCATCAGCTCAAGGCAGAAGCTCTGAGACTTAATTGTTACCTGTTAACAACAACAATATGGAGAAAAAGAACTTGTTTTGTGAACTTTTATAATTATCTTACTCTGAGTGGCCAAAGCAGGGTCTGTGAGTTCAAAGAATCATCGAATCACAGAATGGTTTGAATTGGAAGGGACCTAAGTTTCAGTTCCTAAGTGCCTCAGTTTCCCCATCTCTTAAATGAATCTGATGTCATTTATATTCTCCCAACCAGTGCCTGCAGGGCTCAAGTGTGGTCTGAAATCATTAGCCCTGGGTCAGCTGTGGAGTAAAGAGCTGAGAAGGACTTTCAGTGTTGTCTCAACTAGAGGAAACTCAAGAAATTTGCTCTCAGGAAACTCAAGAAATTTGCTCTCATAAAATTCCCTGGGCTTTCCCTCCCTTCCATCAATGCATCTCCCAAAACAGTGAGTCACAGCCCACAAGACCCAGACCTTCCCAGGAGTGGTAGGCAGCACCCACCCATGACACAGCCCTTTGGACAGTATAATCCTCTCCTGAAACTTCCCAGCCTCCCAGATCATATTTATTTTTTGTTTTGGATTTGATCTCTTGCAGATTTACGAAGCCAGACCAGGGCAGTGCATTCTCTGTATCTCTTCTGCTGGAATTTGCTGTTTCTCTAACAGCTCCAAGATGCCACCTGATGTACACACCTTCTCCCAACACCCATTTGTGTGCCTCCCCCCCCAAAAAAGAACAAACACTGAATCACTGCTAATTGAAAGTAAATTGAGTTTGAAACAGACAGAAGACATCTGCATATGATGTTGTTTTATTATTACAATTAGGCAAATGAGGTTTTCAAGCAAACTTGAAATAAATTTGGGAGAATTTATGCCAGCATTAAGTCAAACATAATAAAAAGCCATTAGGAGAGATTTTTTTTTTAATTTTTTTTGTTTTGCAGCAAAGCAAATCCATTTAGGGCTTTATTGGGACAGGAATGGTTGAATGAAGGGTTGTCTTCAGGCATTCAAAGCCCCTTTACAAAGCTGGGGTTGGTTGGGGAAGACGATGAGTATTTTGCTGTGCTCGTGGCTCTTTGGGAAAGAAAGTCCAGATGCAGAAGTTTAAATTTCCTGCCTAAATTCCCTGTTTGTTTGAGACTAGAGGAAGGTGAGCTCAGCCACTCAGACAGCTTAAGAAAAGGGCTGTGAAAGGAACTGTCGAGACCGTAAGGAACACCAGGAGTTGGAAATTGAGTTGAGCTGAATGAAGGCTTCAAATGTTTACAGGAATCTGGAGTTATTCTGTGAAATTGTCCCTGAAGGGCTGGAAACTTGCAAATAACTGGTAAGATGTTGAAGTGGCAACATCTACCTGCCAAAACTTCTGCCTGCACACACACACACAAACACACAGAGAGAAACTCCGGGTTAAACCCAGAGACAGACTCCAGATATTTGACAGATCTCTGCGTAAATTCCTGTAAAACCCTCTTAAATTTTATTCTAAGTGATCTCCCATCAGTAGCATTTGTAGTTTCCCTTTATTTGAGACCCTCCTGACTTGCAGCCAACCTGGGCCACACACAGCTCCAGGACTGCACCGAAGACCTTGGAGAGTTGCTGAGATTCCCAGGACAGATCAGGTCTGTTCTCCATATAGAAACCTCCAGGAGCACTCAAAAATCAGATGGCAGGGATTAACAGGAGCCAGGCACCCTGCCCTGAGTCTGCTGCATGCCTGGGTCTTTATTGGTGCTGATAACTGGCATGACGTGGTGCATGGAGAGACTTGAGAAGGAGGGGGAATACTGGGAGGGTGCATTTCCCACTAGGTCTGAAGGCTCTGCATGGCCAGCCTGACAAAGAGAATCATGGAATCACACAATGGTGTGGCTTGGAAGGGACTTAAAGATCATCTCATTCCAACCCTCCCTGTCATGGGCAGGGAGACCTTTCACTATTCCAGGTCACTCCAAGTCCCATCCAACTTGACCTTGGACACTTCCAGGGTTGGGGCAGCCAGAGTTCCTCTGGAAAACCCGTGCCAGTGTCTCAGCACTCCCACAGCCAAAAATTTCTTCCTAACACTTAATCTAAACCCGTCCTCTGTCAATTTGAAACCATTCCCTGTGTCCTGTCCCTCCAGGCCTTGTCACAAGTCCCTCTCCAGCTCTCCTGGAGCCCCTTCAGGCCATGCCAGGGGCTCTCAGGTGTCCCTGGAGCCTTCTCTTCTCCAGGTGAGCCCCTCCAGCTCTCCCAGCCTGGCTCCAGAGCAGAGGGGCTCCAGCCCCTCCTTGGAGTAGGAACAGTCTCACTTCTGCTGTTCTTTTTACCCTCCTGCTAAGAAAGGTTCCTAAATGGAGCCAAGATTTTGACGAGGTTTATACAATAAACTCCAGCCTGGAATCATTCACCATCTGTTTTGACCTCATATAACATAAGCATTGTGAGACTGAGGGTTTTCTTTACTCTAGTGCCATGACACTAAATGTGTGAGCCTTAGCACTATTTTCCTCTTCTATATCATTACATGTAGTGTGTCCTCAGCCTCCACCACAAATTGGACTGGCAGAGGCTCCCCTGGTGGAAAGCTCATGTTGGGCAGGAAGAAGATGGATCACACAGGACTTTTGACAGAAACCAGGCCTACATTTGTTACTAAACTTGGATGTACTTTGAACATTAACAAAGCCTGCACCATAGATCCAGACATTCCTCTTTTGGGAGATTCTTTGGTCCAGAAAGTGGGAGCCATGTCAGGGAGACAGTTGCCTGCAGAGGGGAAACCTCATAAAGATGTTTAAAAATTGAAGAAAGGTGGAAGCATTGAAACAACAAACAAACTGGCTGCTTTTTCCCAGCTCACTTACACCTTTCAGCTACCATTTACAGGGCAAACAGACTGAAGACGTAGAGCAGAAGGCACATTTCAGGATGCTCTGCCAGGGCTGTCTCTCCCAATGTCTGTGCCTTTTGAGGTGGTCACAGATCCCCTGCCAGGCTGGATTTCATGCCACCTAACCCAGTTCCTTTGATCCATTTTAGATGTAGACTTGAACTGAATGTGCCCCCTTCCCTTCAGTGACAGTAAGAGGCTCAAGGCTTCATTTGGCACAGGTAAATGTCTCTTTCAAACCAGATGAATCCTCAGCAGAAATCCCTCAGGGCTGTCTAGGAAAAAAAGAAAAAAAAGGAAAGAGTTCAGGGGGACAGAAATGGTTTGGGAACAAGAAGGGAGAGGGCATGTTTTATCACGACAGAAGAAAGGCAGATAGTCAGAATGACACCGCACAGAGAAAGCATCCAAGGAAGAGGTTTAAGCTCAGCTCAGCTGCTGTCAGGAAACCTTGAGCTACGCTGGAAGGACAATGTTTGAGCACTCCACAGCTCAGGGACAGCAAATCCTGAGGCTTCCTATCTGCCATTTCAGTGAAGTTTTGTCCTGTAGCACATGTTTTTCTCTGAGTGTTTATATTGTAACTAAGGCATGATGCTGACCATTGACATTTTCCTTACTGTCTACACTGTAACAACAGAGATGAACAGATTTATATCTAAGACAAACATCATGATTAAGCTCTTGCTAGCCTAAGCTCTGCTATACCAATAGCCTAAGCAAGTGCTGACCCTCCATATGTTAAACCATTGGCATGGCTTTGGCTTTGGCTGTGTCCAGACAACACTTTCCTGAACTCCACTCACAGCTCAGGAACTCTCCCATGCTGGGCCATTCCCAGAGGGAAATCACTGTGACATGGGGACAGAGAGAGCTCAGCAATGTGGACACAGGGGACAGCTGGTCTCAGGATCACAGAACTGCCCCTGGCTTGTTTTGTTTCCACCTCTGTGTGCTTTACAGAGCCAGAGTTGCTCATCACCTACCTTTTTCTGAGCTCTACATGTCCCTCCTCAGCAAAGAGCTCACAGGAGGCAGAGGCTGCTCAGTTTGCACTCCAGCCTGGTATTTACACAGGTTTTCCAAGAGGCAGATGTAATCTCCCTGCTGGCATCCCAGGAGAGCTCCCAGAGAGCAGATCTATGGCAAGGCCACAGCACAGACCTTTTTCTACCTCCATCTACCCAAAACAGAATTTATGAGCAAATAAAAAGTCAGGGAGCACCTTATTCTTTAGCCTGAGGACACAGGAGTCCCAGTTTCCTACAGTGTGGTCATATGAGAGTGAAACTGTGGTTTAAGGAACAGCAGCAGCTTCACAACTAATGGGGTTTTGCTGCAACCTTAAAATAGAAGAAGGACAAAAAAATAAAGCTGGATTGTTATTGTTTGGCAGGCAAAAAGGCAACTTTCTGTCATTTTGACAAGAGGCCCCTGCAAAATATTTGCAAAGTTGCAGCGAGCAAAAACCTTCCCAGTGAGGAAGCCAGAGCAACCCATGCCAGAGACCAGAGGGTGTGATCGATGTACGCAATTAAAATCTCTTTTGTTTTGTGCTATCCACATGCAGCGACCCTCACATTCTGGTCAGCAGAGCGTGTTCCATGAGATGTTGAGCCCGGGCTTTGTTCTGAGCCGGGCTCCTTCTCGTTCAGGCAGGAAACAAGAGCCATCCCGGCCAGAGCATTGTCTGAGCCCTGCTCGCTTTTGTTTGCAGCAACAGCACTGAACACAAGGTCCCTCCACCCTGCCTTTATTTTTTAATTCCCCACAATACACCCTTCAAAACTAAATGAGCAGCGTGTGCTTTAATTGTGTTTTCAGAGGGTGCATGGAGAGAACAATGCAATGTCTCGTTATTAAAGAAAAAAAATAATTGAAATCTCAACAGAGATGATACTTGGGTTGGGAAAAAAAAAAAAGAAAGGGAGTTTGTGCACATTTTTATTTCCCAGCCAGCCTTTTGTAACTGCTTTTCCTAATAATGGGTTGATCAAACACAAGAAAACAAGTGGGTTTCTCAGCACTTTATCTGTGAAAGCCACAAGGAAACTGTACCAAGCAGAGCTCCCCAGCTTGTGGCAGACCTGCCCCAGTTAGGTCTGAAACGTGGAAACTAAAATCCCTGTATCTTTATATAATGATCTGCCCATCCTCTCCCACATCCCACGGGGATGGAAGGACCTTCAGCACCGCAGAACAGCCCTCTGTCATCTGAACTGTAGGATCTGGGAGAAATGTAAAGCTATTATCACCTGGCAGATACATCATCCCCCTGAAAAAGAGTAAAAGCAAAGAAGAGTCTTGGGAATTAGGGACAAGTCAGCTTGACTTCAATGCTCAGAAAAATCTTGGAGTGAGGAGTCAAGCAATCTGTCTCTTAGCACCTAGAAAATGGCAAGGGGATAAGTAGCATCCGGCCTCAATTTCCAAGGAACAAATCACATCCAACCAACCTAATTTCCTTCTATGACAGTGTAATGATCCTTGGGGGTCAGGGGAGCAGCAGCAGATGTAAGACAGCTTAACCTCAGCAAAGCTCTTGACACACTCACGCAACATCCTCTCCATCCATAAATACCTCAGCCACTTGGTGGCCCTAAACCGGTGACTGATGTGATCAAAACTCAGCCAAATAATTGGGTGTCCTTGGCAAAAGTCCATGTGGGGGTCACTCTCCACCATATTTCATGCTGGTGTGTCAAATACTTCAGGGAACTTCCAAGGGAGAGCAGAAAGAGAAGAAAACAGAGAGTGAAGGAATTGCAGACCTGGCTGGAGTCTGGAGCAGAGCCAGTGTGAGGAAGAGAGGATGGAACAGATGACCCCACCAGTGGTCTTTTCCAACCTCACCCATCCTGTGATCCCATGGTGAGACACCACCTCAAATCGGTGGTCAGAAGCACTGGCCATACAATGCTAATTTCCCCAGAGTGCTGGTTTTGAGATGCAGATGCTCAGAGGAATTTCTAAAGCATCAAAAATATCCCACAAACCATGTTCATGTCTGTTCTGACACCTGCAGGTCTTCCTGTTGAAGTGAAGGGATGGATCTTCAGACACTGGCTGTGATACCATATCTTGGTGGGAAGCAGAACCTATCCTGGCTTTCTACTAAAGAAGGAAAAAGCAGAAAGACCCAAAAGAGTGACTAATAATTCAACATAGACTATTGCAACCTTCTCCAATCCTACACATCAGCCTTGGGACTGATGGAAAAACATTTCTGGACTGGAAAATTAAAAAAAAAAAAATGAGGGGGGGGAAAGAAAATATTTCACATCTGGCTTCAAGATATATTTAAAAATAAAGTTTGAACCCTCAGACAGTGAGACTGAAGTAAAATACTGACTCCTTTCCTCCTGCACTCAAATTGGGAGCTATTGATGGCTTAAAGACCTTGTCTTAATTTTCTCCATGACTAATCTATTCAGTTTTCACTTAAGGAACCCTCAATGGCATAATGAGACAGCTGTTGCCTTCTATCCCTCCCCCATCTCCCCCAACTAGGAAATTAAATTTAAACCACTGCTTTAAATAGGCCTTGAACCATCTCATCTCCTCCCGAGCTGCTCTGGGAGCATCTCACCCCTAAGTGCAGGTGTCAGGTCAATTAAAACCCACCCAGCTCTTCAGGTCTGCCCAACTCAGTGATTTTTAAGGAAATATATGAAACATCTCGAGCTTACCCCTGTGGGCTGTGGGTTGGGCTGGGTTTATTTGTTTGTTCCTAAGTGGTAGATGGGCTTGCATTGGGATTTTAAAATGGATTATGGGATACTAGACTAGACTATATCAGACTAGTCTTAAGGAAGATTTTTGTTTATGATGAGGAACCTTAAAGGTCACCTTATTCCAACACCTTCCACTATCCCAAGTTGCTCCAAGCCTTGTCCAACCTGGCCTTAGACACTTCCAGGGATGGGGCAGCCACACCTTCTCTGGACAACTTGTGCCAGGGTCTCACCACCCTCACAGCCAAGAATTCCCACCCAATATCCCATCTAACCCTGACCTTTAGCAGTGGGAAGCCATTCCCCTTTGTCCTGTCACTCCATCCCTTGTCCAAAGTCCCTCTCCACCTCTCCTGGAGCCACTTTAGACTCTGGAAAGGGCACTAAGGTCTTCCCAAAGCATTCTCTTCTGCAGGCTGAACATCCCCCCCTCTCCCAGCCTTTCTTCATAGGAGCAACATTCCTGTTGGAGTGATGTGAGTCAAAACACCCAAATTTCAGTGCTGCCCAATAAATACTGGAAAAGGAAGCACATAGGAATGAGAGAGCCTGCTTTGTGAGAGACATTGTACTGACCCTGTCACGTGTACAACCCTGGGAAAGCTGTTTCCCTGCTCCTGACCTCTTTTTCCTTTGCTGGACATGGACACCTCACCAGCAAAGCCATGGTAACACCTACCAGAGGGACATGGGGCTCCTCCATAAACCCAAGGGTGAAGGAGTAAATCCTGAAAGTGAGGGGCAAGTGCAGGGCATTAACTGGGGGTCATGGAATTGCCTCTGCTTAGTTACTCCAGCCTACTGGGGACCAAAACCTTGTGTTTTGTTGTTGAGCTCCACAGTGGGATCTCATGATCTCACAGGGGATGCAAAAGCCTTCCTCACCCTGCAGTTTTGGAGAGCTGGCACTTCAGTCAAACGTGTCTTGGCAATTTCTCCCCTTAAGATTTTGAAATTAGTAGCTTCAGACAGAAAATAATAGGCATTTTAATGCAACACAGGCAAAATATTCCTCTGCTTCTTGCTTCTACACTCTGATTAGGAGAAAATCACACGCAGAATTCACCTTTTACATGAACAATGTGGTTTAGTCTCCCACCTGAGCTCCCCCTATCATATTGCTCCCCCTTTTCCTCATGCATTTCCCTACTTTCACTGATTTTTAACTCCCCTTGATCTCCCTGCATGGCGTCTCTTACCCTGCTTAGCTCACTTTTCCAGCTTAAGCCAAATCAGCGCCATTAGAAGCAAACTTGCTTAAAGGAAAGACACAGAGCTCATGGGGGAGTTGCACCATCACAGCCTGTCCCTGAAGTTCTGAGGGACTGGCTGGAGAGGTTCTGGCTCAGACTGCTGGGCACAAGAGCCCTCACTATCTATTTCCATGACTGGGTTTGCTGCAGGAGTGAAGCTGAGATTGAGTGAGCCCCATAATCCTGAAGAATTATTGATTTGGAGTGAGGAACAAGAGAGCTTCCCTTGAGAAACGGGGGAGCTTCTTATCAAGGTTAAGCCAGTTGAAGTACCTCTGAGCTGGTTTTACTCATCCATCCCCTTTCTGAACATACTTCACACTTATTCAAATCCCACACTCACCTATTCTGATCCTGAGAAATCCAGGGCATCTCCTACAGAGGAGGCAAACAAGCATTTATTGCCACCTTCTCTTGAGGAGCTTATTCCCATTTATTCTCAGTTCTGCAGGGTCCATTAACTGAAGAAAATTCTCTCTTATTCCTTGATGTTGTATTTCCAGAACAAATCCACATCCCCAGGCAGTAAGTCCGGCATTCCCCATATCCTCCCAATAACTCTGGCAAAACGAGGGCCTGCTCCAGATACCCCAGGCAGCTGGACAATCTGCTCTCCCAGCATAACACATCATGGAAAAAAAAAATAGTCATCCCTCTGACTTTTTTGACCTGCCAGTTAACTATATTATATCACGAAGGGGCCCAGAGTCAGATCAGCAGAAGCTCCAGCTCCATGGACAGCTTTATTCCAAAGATAAACCAGACATTGCACTGCATATTTCATGCCATATTCTTACTGATCAAGTCCTTCCTTATGCCACACCTTTATGGCATATGGAGAGGGTTGGTTAACATTGCAGAACATCTGGCATTGCAGTCATATAAATCATTGCAGCCATGATTTACCTGGAGGGTCACAATATCTATAAAAGGACACAGAGAAGGTCTGGGGGGAAACATAAGAAGGATTAACTTCCTGAGAAATGTCTTCTGCAAATAAAGCCAATGAAATTACACTTTGGTATAGCAGAAAGGGGAGGAAAGGGCACAGACAAGAGGATGCACGTAAAATGAGGGAGGTAGGCTAAGAATGGCTCTCTGTCTCACAGGACAAGAATGAGACAGATATTCAATGCAAAGGAAATCTTTTGTCTTCCAAAGTGTAATTAGACTGAGGGACTCATTTCCATAAGATGTCAATGAGGCCAGGAACTCAGCCAGATGCAGAGATGGCTTGGACATTTATGAGGATAACCTGAACATCTGAAGTTGTAATAGCTAATGTTAAAAAAGTGTCTCAAGAGGGATCTGACATCCCGTGTTTCAGACTTTAAATTAGTCTCTTAGCTATTAGGAGGATAACTCGTTATGGGGCAACTATTTTCCCTCTGTCTCTGAGTGTACCAACACTTTGACCCTCCTGCCAATGCCCACAGCCAGTAGTGTCCTGCATTACACAGATCCCTGAGTGCTGGGAGAATCCCCGTGTCACAGGGGACAAGATATCCCTTAATTATGTATATTTGATTATGTAGCTCAGATGCAAAACTAGAAGGCAAACCCTGCACAGGAAGGTAAAATCCTGAAGCTCCCAACTCATGTTTTTTTGGTATCCTGGGGGTTGTTCACTCCTGATTTCCCCATGTGGTGAAGCCTTAGGGCTTGGCCAGGACAGCAAGGATGGATCTGTGATCCTCAGCCCACAAGGAACACATCACTTCACCTTGGTCATCCTGTCGTCTGCCCCATTTTGGGTACCCAGGAGCTCTCACTCACTCAGTCCTTCTAGCCATGAGAAAGCACCGATCATCTCTGCCTTTATTCTGTTTCTTCATTGCCATCCCAAATGCTTTCATTCCAATTTTAAAGGTTTATGGCTTGAGACAGGGAACTACTGGCTGTGGATTATGTGGATAAATCAGCCAGTGAGTCGCTGCACTAAACAGGGATTTTACAGCTCAGGAATTTGAAGGCCAGTGAGTCTCACCTCCAAAATCTGCTCCATTGTATGGAAATCAGCTTTCTCATTAAAATGTGTTAATCATCACCTCCTTCAAACCTGGAGTAGCTCTTTCACTCTGGGACTGAGGTGACCCTGGGTTTGTCTGACATCCCCTCTTTGGCAGGAGGGAGCAGGAATGTTCATGGGCTGAGGTTTTCTAGTGTTCCCCAGGTGATTTTAAACAGCAAAATGTTCCCTGGAATGAGAGCGATCTGTGGTGAGGCTGCTTTAGGTACAAACATCCCACATTCCAGGTTATCTGCATCCATCAAGAGTTGGGATTTCATTCCCCATGTTTCCTCTTGGCAGTCCTCTATCCAAGCACCTGATCCACAAAGTCCCTGAGAGCTTTACAGCACCAAGGAGCAATTTTTGATGAACTGCCTGTTTCCCAGTGGAAAAGGCCAAAAGGCCAAATCTCTGCTTAGATGATGGGAATCTTTAGATGTATTCCAGTTACAGAAAAATGAAAATGCCCTTTAGATCAGGGTAACTAATCCTGCTTATGCTGTAAAGCCCTGGATGAACAGTCGATTCTACTTTCTCATCAGATCCTAATCTGACATGCTGATAATGAAGAAAGGGAGGAGGAATCACAAGGAGGAAATCAGGAAGAAAGCTGTGTCATCCGGGAGGGGTGGGGGATTTGCAGGGCAGGGGGACAAGGGGAAGGGGGGAAAGGGAGGGAGCTTTAAAATGGACAAGCTTTGAAATGAAATTGAATATTAGGAGGTGGAAAATCTAATGGAGACAGGCTGCACTGAAAGTGATACAGGCTGGGGATGGAGACAGACAAAGAATGACAGCAGATCAGTTTAAGCATGAAAGAATAGAGAGGAAAAGAATAATAATGTTGGCTTGTAAAGCTGAAATCAGATTATAGTTTCCTCCAGTGAATTAACTCTCCTGTAATGCAGTGCAGGGGGCTTTACAGAGCTGGTGTGATTTCCCTGTTGGGTGGCATTGGGACATTAAACTGACGTGTGTGTGTTTGTGTGATTATAACCCTGTCCATGTGTATGTTAAATCTCTCAGAGAGCACCCATGCGTGAGACTGCTCTGTATATTGCTGTGGGGAATGAGATGTTAAATGTTTGGGGTTTGGAGGAAGCCACATAGTGAAATGGGGTTGTGGATGTGTTTCTGTGAGGCTGCAATAGTGTGTTTATGTCAGGCAGAGTTCCCCTAAAGCCTCAGGGCTTCTCCTCAGGATGGGGCTGACAAGGAGCCACTTGCAGCTGGAGATTCCAAGGACTCAAGGCCCTCTATCCAGCAGGTGAGGTGACCCAGCACTAGGATGGAGGAGGCAGCTGCAGATGGATGATGTGAGAACTCAGAGCTTTTGTGTTCCTCACTCAAAGCACTGAACGGAGTTGGAGATGTGGTGGAGGCACTGGGGTTTGAGTCTACAGCACAGCATCCTCTCCTTCATGCAGGTTTGGCTGGGGAAGAAGAGGCTGGATGGGACCCAGTATCATTTATTTCCTCAACCATAGTCACAGCACCAACAGAGTCCAATCTTCAGGTTCTTGTTTCTCCAGCTCTCTGGGATCCCTGTTCAGGCTGAGAGTGGGATGAAGTCCAGCTCAATAGGAAGCTTTTCCTATCTCCCTCCTGCCAAATGTTCTGACTTGCTACCTTGTGGACAAGACTTGCCAGTGAATCCTGCCCAAGCAGGCTCCTGTATACCTCGATGTTATCAATTACCTGAGCTCTCTCAGAGGTTATTTGTTACAAGGGGACATGTAGAAGCTTTCAGCTTCATGAGACCCCATAGAATCCTTCTCCCTGGGGTTCCCAAACCATCAGGTGTGAATAGGAAACTATAAATCCAAGAGGAAAAGAGGACAGAGTTATGAACTAAGAGAAAAACAAATATGAGGGTGCTCAAAGAGCTGGAATGAATGCTCCATAAGGAGTAAGAATATAATCTAGGATGCTACAGAAATGACTGGGAAGACATGAGATGCAGTATATAAAATCATGAATGTCAAGGAAACAATGAGTGGATACTGATTGCTCACGGCCTTTTCCATGCAGGAACTTGGTAGTTCCAGAAGAATTGTAGTCAAGTTGTGGAATTTCTTGCCACTGATATATAGTTGGTGCTTAAAGTTAAACAAGGGTTCAGGGAAGAGCAGAAAAGTTCAAAGAAAAATCCAGCCAGTGTTATTAAATTCATAGAGAACATCCTGAAGTCCCTGAGTCTCACATGGCTGGAGGCAGGGAAAGTACCAGGGAGGAAACACCACAAACCCCTTCCTTGTCCTTATGCATAATGCATGTGCCTGTAGCTACTTTTGGAGACAGTGAGTTCGGAGGAACAACCTGTGGAGCTGTTCTGCATTATCTCTGAGAGAAGCTGAATGCTGAGCCTTCTCTCTGTGCAATCCCATCTCCTCAGTGGCCTCTACCTTGAAAACTCAGTCACACAGATTGTGACTACCCAGAATATCTAGGCAGGGTCTTATATGTTCCCCTCCCGCTCTGAGCAGACAGGATCTCAGCTGCCCAAGCACACCTGGGGAGGCGTCTGACACATACCTTAGAGGTACAAGGAAAGACTTGCAGCAAAGTAGATCTAACTGGAGAGGCTGGAAGTGGTGTCTAAGTACTGCAGACAACCATAGGGTCATCACAGAATCGTTTAAGTTGGAAGGGACCTTAAAGATCAGCTCGTTCCAACCCTCTTTTTCATGGGCAGGGACACTTTCCACTATCCCAGGTTGCTTCAAGCCCCATCCAACCTGGCCTTGGACACTTCCAGGGTTTCAGAGGCAGCCACAGCTTCTCTGGACAACCTGTGCCAGGGCCTGCCCACCCTCACAGGGAAGAATTTCTTCCTAAAATGTAATATGAATCTCCTGCCTTTTAGTTTTCAGCCATTCCCCTCTGTCCTACCACCATCTGCTCATGTAAAAAGCCTCTCTCCCTCTTTTTTAGATGCCCCCTTTAAGTACTGAAAGGATAAACCTGGCATGTCTGAGAAGGGTTAGAGCTGTAGCTTTTCCTTGTTAGATCAAGCTTGAGTGGCGTGACATCATTTGAAACCAGAGCAAGGCTTGGCTTTTGCCCATCGCAGCACAGAAGATGGCAAAGAGAAGATGTGACTCCTGCAGTGCTAAATGTGTATCTTCTTTGTGGCCCCTGTCTCTTCTGTACTCAAGGCACAAAGCAATCCCCAGAGTGCTTTAGATAAGGGCAGGCCCATCCATACCTTCCTGACACTGTGTTGTGATACAATGACATGCCCAATCCAACTTTCTTCAGCAGCAGCAGGACATTATCCCTGAGAAATGCATTGTCCTTTGCAGAAGCCGTGGGATAATTAACCCTGTCATTCGTGGTTATATGGAGTGCTTTGTTCCACCAGCCCGAGGCTCAGGGCTTTGGCATTGCTTCTTTTTGGTCATTTCCTCCCAGACCCTTCTGTCTGCTGGGAAACAAGCTGATAAATGACACCCTGCTAACCACTCTCTGCATTTGTGCAGCACCTTGCGAAAAAGTTATCACTGGAGAAGCTGCAGATGATGCTGAACTTCAATTAGGGCCCAAATTAGTTGTGCAGGGTGACATTTTCCAATCATGCAACATTAGCATCCTCCCTAATTATGAAAATGTAAAGCTAACTTCTGTTTCATAATAAATTAGGCTTGTTCTCTCAGTATCTAAAACACACAAGCACTCACACAATGCAATTTCAACCAGGGCTTCTCTCCCTGTTTTGCTGATGCTCTTGAACAGACTCAACTACAACCTCCCTGTCCTTTAAAGGTCAGGCATGATGGGAATGTGTCTGATACCTTGGAAGAGGGAGGGAAATTATCAAAAAAGTGGGAAAAGACACTGAAGAAAAAAGGATTTCTCATCCTGTTTGATCTGGTGGGCACAGCCTTAGACATTGTCACAGCAACCAGCATCCTTCTCCAAGGAGGAAGAAGGGCCAGGAGGATACTTGCCCTCCTGTCCTGCCTCCACTGAGCTTTTCCACCTCTGGATTACTCAGGCCACTTGTCCAGCCCTGAGAGAGGTATTGGAGCCTCCCTTACACCACAGTGCTGGCAAAGGTTGCAGCTGTGCTATGACCTACCTGATCCCATCTATTCCCAACATATCCAGGCAGCAGAAAATGCAGGTAAAAGTGCATAAGAAAAAAAGAAGGGACAACCAGAGCAACCTTTTGTGTCAAAAAAACAGGTTTTGTAAACACCAAAATTACCCAAGAATAGGAAAAAAAAGTCAGATATTCTTTGCACAGTCAGAAGAATTAGAAGAAAGTTCCTTCTTGGAGCCTTTCCACAATGGTTGGGGAATGTGTCTCTATTTAAGAGACCACTTAGAGGTGCCTCGTTGTAGTTTACACTGGAAAAGGGATGAGGAACTACCTGGCTCTTGCCAGAGATGTTTGGCAGAGTTTTGTGTGTTCCATGGAGAGCAGCAGACATTGTGTGTTGGAGGTAAGTGAAGTCACCTTTGTGCCTGCTATAAAGAGGGGCTGAGCCACCCCTTCGACCCTCCTCACCTCCCAAGCTATTCTGTGCCACAAAAAATAAAGGGCCCCTCTACAAACAGCCTGGAAACAGATGGATTTTCTTCCTGGCTGTGTTTATGCTGTTGAATTAGTAGGGACAAGTAATGCTAAGGAGTCCTGAAAAACAAGGCATCTAATTATTGCATCTCTGCATCAGAAGTAATGGGGAGCTGCAGAGAGTGGCTGACAAGCAGGTAAATAATGGACTAACTAGCAGGATGGCTGGAATCTGTCATGGTGCTAATGAAGGTCAGGAGAAGACACATGCATATTTCAGAAGATGAGATGTGAGCGTCTGAAGATGCCCAGATGTGACATTTGAAGACAGATCATAAACTATGTGCAATCACTGCTGAGAACTGGAGCCTGGGAGTGCACAGGATCCGTGGGTAAAAGAATTAAAACAGTTTAAGAACTAAAAGTAGAAAAGGCTTGGAGCCAATGTAGAAGCTGGAGGACCAGTAGCCTCTCTGGAGTGGCAAGATCAACCCAAGGAAGAAGCTGAGTCTGCAGTGCAGCCCTCACAATGTGGTTGAATTTTTCCAAAAACTGGAGAAAAAGAGCCAGCACTCAGCTTGCCATCCAGGGAAAGGGGAGCAGCTGAAGCAGAGAAGGGGATTTGCAGGATCCTTTTCTACAGAGTAACCTAATTCACCATGAGCACACTGCAGAGGCACTTAAATAGGGCAAGGGAAAGCACTGTGTAAGCAAAGTCTCTGCAAAGCCGGGGGAATGCTGGAGAGCAAAGGCAGGGCTGCACAGAGAGTGGGCTGGAAACTGCAGCTCCTCTGCTTTCAGCTGCAGTTTTCATCTGAAGGCTCATTTATTGCTGCAAAAGCAAAAAAAAAAAAAAAAGAGGCAAAAAAAATTAAAATTCAGGCTAGTTTGGTTCAGGAATAAATTGAAAGCTTAGCCTCATCTTTAGGAGCCCAGGATGTGAAAAGGGAAATGTCCTCCCCAAAACTACTTGTAAAAGTACTAAAGAGGGTGCTGGACAAACCCCATGGTTCTCGTGGGCAATGAATACCCAAGTTGTGGGCTGCTCCCAGCACAGCCACAGCTCTCAGCGCTCCTTCTCAATCAAAAACCATATCATGCAATAATAAAGCAAAAAATGGTAGCAAGGAGGGGGGGAACATTTGTTCCCCTCAGACAACAGGAAGTTTCCCCTGCCTGTTGTTTTCCCATGCTCTAAATAATCCGATTTTTATCTGCCACAGTGCTTTTCTGAAATTTTATTCCCCCCCACCCCAATCAATTCAATTGCAGCAGCAAGCCGACAAGCACTTGGAATAATGAGTTTGTTTTCGGGGTTGAAGGGTTTTGCTTGTTCATCCCGGCTTTGGAAAGAGCTGCCTTTGTGTTTGCAATGCCAAGAGGGAGCCGGAGCTGCAAAGCACGCTAGGAAGGATCAATACTTTAAATGCATTAACACTGGTGAGTTCCAAATGAAGTTAGTGACTGCTGAGCATCACTGATTTCACAGTAAGTCTCAGTTCACTTGGTTAATTTCTCTGAAGGATCAATGCCACAGCTGATGGTTACTGAAGTTTCTTCCTTCACCAGGCACAAGGGGGTTTTGAAATGAACTCTACGGGGGATCACAAACCAAGTCGTCCGTGTAAGTAAGAGGAGCATGGGTAATTCTCTTAATCTGTCAAGACCAGCACGGCAAAGACATGAATCATAAGAGCTGAACTAAACCAGCTTCACATTCTGGATCTGAATTTCACAGTTCCTCTCATTATATGGGGTCAATCAAAAGCGTCGGGTCCAACCTCACCAAAGCTCTCCAAGAAAACTGGAGTTGAAGGCCACGACTCCTACACAGGCAGAATACAAATTTTGTGTACAATTCTTGCAATATTGGGACTTTAAGGATCTAAGGCTTTTTAGGCAACCTCATGGAGATGCTGGAAACTGGTAGCTTTATACACATTGATCTTTTTTTTTTCCACTGGACTTGAAGTTTCTGTCACAGAAGTAAGCTGTCCATGATGGGCAGTATTTGATTCCCAATCCAAGCAGGGTAGAGAAGGGATGGATACAGGGGTGGATGCAGGCAAAAGTTTAAGAGGAGATGGAGGAACACATGTCAGGAGGAGAGAGAGAGAGTTGAGGACTGGAGGGAAAGGAGAGGCAACAAAGAACCAAAGTGGAGAAATTTCATTTGGTAGAACAGAAACCTGGGGAACACCAGTAGGGAAAACAGAGAAGGGAAGAATTCATCCCTTTTTAAGGGTATTTATGACTGTGAGCCTCACCAAGACTCAGGGAAACCAGGCACTCAGTGATGAATTGCATTGGGAACTATGAGATAATTAAGCTAATCTAGACTTTCTGAAGGAGGGCCTAACTCCGGTACTCCCAGTTTAGCTGTGGGGCCTCCATCATAGCTCTACATTAACCATGGGTTTAGGTCTCAGGTTTTTAAAGAACAGGAATGCATAGCACAGAATTCCAGCTGAATTTAGGGCCCTAAAGACATAAGTCTGTACCCACCATACCTCCCCTGTGAGGTACCTGAAGAACTTTTCATGTTCATTTTCCTACATAAACAGGAACACATCTACCCAGGAACAGAGCAGTGGAAATGTTCATCCACAGCTGGCCTAGATAAAAAGCTTTGTCATGGTTCTGATTTTTTTTTTTATTTTTTATTGCTAATTGTCATAATTTGAAGTAGACAAAAGTCCTGGCATTACCTAGAGGTAATTACTACCTGGCCTCAACCTTCATATCATTGCCTTGTCACAAGAAATACCTTTGCTTCTTTCTTGTAACCGTGGTTGTGGCTGCCCCATCCCTGAGAGTGTCCCAGCCTAGGTTGGATGGGGCTCTGAGCAACCTGGTCTGGTGGAAGACGTCCCTGCCCATGGCATGGGTTTGGAACAAGGTGATTTTTGAGGTCCCTTCCAACCAAAAGCATTCTATGATTTCCAACTCCCATGCATACAAATGTTATGGGTCAGGCCCTTTCCAAAAACCCTGTATTTAAATAATAACTGAGCTTTCCATACTTTGGTTTGCTGGAAATGGTATTTCAAAGTCTTTTCTTCCCCACTGCACCAAGGCTTGGAACATACTTGCTTCCTTTTTCAAGCAGGAGACAAGAATCACAAGTAATCTTGTGATCCCTGCAAAGGTGGTGGATCTTTAAATAGAGTTGTTTGATGGACTTGAAATTTCTTGACTGAAACAAAAAGAAAAAAAAAAAGAGAGAGAGACTTTTTTATGTATATTTTCACAGACACCCCCCCCCGCCCAAACCACAAAACACATCCTGTATTTTGGGATAGGTGGCCTTAGCTTAAAAAAAGTATAATGAGACTTGTGCTAAAATTGGAGAGCTGTCAACACTGTGTGTTCTTGCTATACATTAAAAGTCACTTAGGAAAGAGAAGGGTCTAAGGCTGTTTTTGTGTATGTACAGAACAGGTGGGAAATCTGCAAATTGCTGACAACGCTTTCAAATTTGACAAAAAAAAAAAAGGCAATGGAAAAGTTTTGGCACCCCCCAAAAAAAAGTTTGCATTTGCCCTGCCTTTCTTTCAATTCCGAAAACCGGAGAGTATGTGTCAGGTTCTTGTTTTCTGACACTGATATTAGAAGATTCTCAGTCTAAAAGGGAAAATACATTGTATTACCATCAGATCAGTGACACTAAAGCCTTTACTCACAGGCTCTTAGACTCACAGATCCATAGAATGGTTTGGATTGGAAAGAACCTTTAGAGACCATCCAGTTCCCACTCCCTGCCTCGGGCAAGGACACCTTCCACTAGTCTAGGTTGCTCCAAGCCCTATTCAACCTACCCTTGGACATTTCCAGGGATGGGGCAGCCACAGCTTCCCTGGACACTGTTCCAGTGTTTCACAGAGACACTGTTGACTGGACATTTCCATCTACATGACAGGACAACTTAGTAGTTGACACTCACAGAACAGTTTTCCCAGACAATAAAATCCTTCCTAGAGTTCATTAGCTGGAAGTTGGCTGGCACCCTGAGGATGGAGCCTGTGTTGGGCTGTCCAATCTCTGGACAGCCTCAATCCCCACAGAGATGCACAAGGCTTTGGAGAAACCCACAGAGGTTCAGGTCCTGCTGCTGATACCTCCTGGAAACAACAGCCACCAACTAATTGTGTGGGGTCATGTCTCCTTTCATCACTTTGGAGTTTGGCACCTGGAGAACTCAGTGAGTATCTCCCTTTTCACTTCTATAATTCTTCCTGACATTGATGCAGGGGAATGAAAAGGAGCAGGTTTGCACTAGCAAGAAGAAAGCCTGCAGGTGCAGAGAAGATAACAGGGTCTGAAAGGCTTTTAGGTAGCTTAACACTTGCTTAACCAGCTGTTAATTAAACAAAGCATGCATGGATCTTACAAAAGTACCTCCAGTGCCCCCTAATGCTCTTCGTAACTATTGGTGTAAGCATGAAACAGGGGAGAGGGCATTTTTAAAGTCCCCAGAATCAAGTCCCAGATCCTCACAGTTGTACCAGCCAAGTCCTCAGTCTTGTCTGACCCCTTTTAATTAAGACCATCCAACAGTATCACTGGGAAGCATTGTTGGGTTTTTTTCCTCAAGAAAAGATCCATGACTTATTTTTTGAAACAGGTAATCCTAATTTCTCTGGGGTAATTGCTGCAAGACAGGCTGAGGCAAAGTAGTCAAAGTACTTTTATATCATCACAGGAACAATGCTAATTCAGAAACCTATTAGAAATGACAGGGACAGGACGAGTTCAGCCTCCTCCATCCTTCACAGCTTTACACTTCCTTAAATTCTTTCCCAGGGGTGTTGTATATTCTTGAGGAACAAGGAGGAATTTTTTATCAGCCCAGTCTGACCAGTGCTGAAAAGTCATCCTTCCTTATTTTCCAGGCCATCAGCAAAAGAACAGATGTCCATCTATTTTTTTGCCACATGATGTCTCCCACACGGTCACCAAAGCCTCCCTCGAAATTCATGGAGCACAAAGCTGAGGAGGAACAGCTGAGGGAGCTGTGGGGAGCTCAGCCTGGAGAAAAGGAAGCTCAGGGGGACCTTCTCACTCTCCACAAGTCTCTGAAAGGAGGTTGTAGCCAAGTGGGGGTCCAGCTCTTCTTCCAGGGAACAAGGGACAGGACAAAAGAAAATGGGCTCCGGTTACACCAGGGGAAGTTTAGGTTGGATATTAGGCAAAAATTCTTCACTGAAAGACCTACCAAGCATTGCCTGGAAAGTGGTGGAGTCACCACCTCTGGAAGTGTTCAAGAAACATGTGGACGTGGCACTTGAGGACGTGGTTTAATGGTGAACATGGTGGTGGTGCTGGTTGATGGTTGGACTTGATGATTGTAGAGAGTTTTTTCCATCTTTAATAATCTTATGATTTAAACACCTGCAGAAATGGAGTAGTGCCACAAAGTTAAGACACTTAACTATTACAGATTTTAATTTCTTGAATGCTCTGCACGTATTTTACAGCCCTTTCTCCGCTTCCCTATGGACAACAACTCTCAACATGCAATGTATTAATGCTTGTAAGTAAAACCAACGGATTCTACCCTGGATCAGCATCTGACAGAGAAACTAAATAGACCTCTTTAGCAACTGGATAGCCTTATATTTCAGTGGTATTGATCTAGTGAAGCTGAAGTGTTATTTTGGCCATATTTCTGCCTGCAAAAATCTTTGATGCCATGCAAAATTACTCAGCAGACAGGGTGTGAATTACAGTCTATAGCCATTAGCAGACTCCGGTGTTAGAAAAGATTTGTCTCAACCCTCTAAAAATGGCACATGGGGTCCCAATTCTATTCATATTAATCTAAATCAGTAAAAATTGCTCTCTTTGTAGAATTTGTTTCTTCCTAAGTAGAAAGGACTGGAATCAGATCTCCAACAATAACTGGAGGACTGGAACAGTTTGCCCAGAGAAGCTGTGGATGCCCCATCCCTGGAAGTGTTCAAGGTCAGGTAGGACAGGGCTTGGAGCAACCTCATCTAGTGAAAGGTGTCCTTGTCCACGGCAGGGGCTTGGAATGAGATGATCTTTAAGGTCTCTTCCCACCTATTCTATTCTATTCTATTCTATTCTATTCTATTCTATTCTATTCTATTCCATTCCATTCCATCCTTTGTCATCCAGGATTTCACCCATGTGCAAACAATTTTCCTTACCCAACCCCAAACACAGGACAGTTGTTTGACCACACAGTTCACACAGTAGCAAAACAGACTTTTATTTCCTACCCAGCTCCAGACACTGGGAAAAAACGTAACACACAGTGGCTGTTCAGTCCCATTTGAAACAAATTATTGACAAATCGAGTTATTTGATCCCCTTTAGCACCTCATACCCTCCTGTACCTCCAAACACTCAGCACCTCCACTCCCAGACTCTGGACAGGGCTGTGTCAGGAGTGGCACATGGATGAACCAATGCTGGACAAGAAGAGAAAGCCGGGGAAAGAGGAGAGGTAGGCAGAGCTGTAAGATGAACACAAGCACTTCCAAAAGAAACACAGGAGTACAGCAGGGATGGGACAGTCCAGGAAGGCAGGTGAGAAGATGCTGGGTTTGGCCCCACTGTCTGATTTTCACCTGGACTCATGTGCTGCCAGATGAGAGCTGAGCAGTTTTAGTTAGATGCCATCTCAAAAAGGGGATAAGGAAGAGTAAAATCTTAATTTCATGAAGTCTCAACTTCATTTGCTCTTTGCTCCATCCTCACTGCAGTGAAGAGGGAGTTTGGCTGGATAAAGAAGAAGAGGAAACATTGCAAGTGTCAGGCAAGTCTGGGCTTGGGATGGGGTAACCCCACACTGCTCTCTTCAAAGGGAGAGGACAAAAAAAGGCAGAAAGGTGAGAAACCCCACAGAAACCTTCAGGACTGTGGAAAAAAGCAAGCCTGGTGGGTCATTAAACAGGGCTGTGGGGTGGGGTGGAAAAACCTTTTTAAAAAGCAGCCACTCCTTTCCCACACCTGTGAACTGGGGCAATGGCATCGACCTTCCTTTGGAAAAGCACACAGGGATTTAAGGACGGAAAGTGCTGCTTCAGCACTGCTATTTTTATTCTGAGGGAGTGCTTCAGAGGCAGAGAAGGGGTTTTAGTACTTTTTTAAATTTATTTTATTTTACGGCTGTTCATCTGAGTGCACTGAGAGAATTGGGCTCTGCTCCTTGCTGGGCCGTGTAAAGCAGCACATGTCACGCCTGTGCCTCTGTGTCACACCTGACAGTGCTTTGAACCCACCTAAGAAGGGTGGGAACAGATTAGAAAAGGTGCAGCAGAGCTGGCCTAGGCTTTTGGGGTGGTGCAATGTTAGTGTCCTCTCTTTGAAGGGAGGAGGGCATCCTCAAAAGTATTTAGAGAATTTAGTTGCTCTCTGCTGGCCCTTGGCAAGGTCTTCCCTAAGTCCTGACCCTTCTCACTTGGAATTCTGTTAATTCTGGTTTTCCTGCCAGGGGTCAGAGAGCAAAGCCAAAGGACTGAGACATCACAGGAGAGGCTGCTCCCTCCAGGTTTCCAGCCCCATTTTATGCTGATTCAAAGATATGATACATATATATTTTTTTAAAATAATAATTAGCTGCAACTTTTATCTGAACTGAGCCTCAGGCACTCCAGAGTTTGTCCCATTTCTACTATGGAGTCATGGGATTTATTTCTTCTGTGGCCTGTAACAAATTCAGATCATATAGCTGGCTTTTATCCTGAAATGACCTGACCTGAGTTCATCATGATTTTGCCTTCTCCCTAGAGCCAGGTGGCTCAGGAAAGCACCACTCAGGCTACATATGCAAGGTGCATCCTGCAGAGACTGCGAAAGCAAAGCACTCCTTTACCCTACAACTGCTTTCTCCTTCCTGCTTTAGGTGATATCCACTGCTCTTTAAAATATTTAACTGGAGGAAATAATTTGTTTCCCTCAATCTGTTTATAGACAGAGGAGAATACTTTTTAATTTTAGAGAAATCAACCCTCTTTCCCCTGCAGCAGCTACTGTGTGCTTTATATTGGAGAAAGATTGATAACTCTCTAGCACAGCACTCCCAGCCCATCTCTGAAGCACTAAACACCCACTCACTCCAGAGCCAGTCCCTCTGGCTGCTCTCTACAGAACAAGGGAACATTTCCAAGGCTGGGGATGGCAAAGGAATACACTTGTGGCTACAGCCAGGGCAGGGTTTGTCTTCTCTCACTTGTAGGAGAGTGGAAAAGATGGGTCATGGGGGTTGACTGGGGGTTGCATGGAAAGTAATCAGGTTTTGGAGAGGGCAAACTTTGGAAGGATGTCCTAATCCATTCAAACTGTCCTGAAATCTCAGGTTTTCTCTGATCATACAATCCTTCTGACTACAATCAGGAATGTTCCTCCAGTTTTACCCCCTGCAAGAGGTTCCATGCTGAGCCCTCAGGCCAGAGGAAGGAAAGGATTGGGGCTGTCAGGCAATTTATCCTCCTCTTGCATCAGGATGTTGGTTCCTTAACCAACTCCAAAGCATTAAAGATGTTGCTGAGAGGATAAATCCAAGTGGAAGAGGGGGAACAGAGTGAACTGGCCCCTGTTAAGCTCTCATTGGTCTGAGCAGGAACGAAAACACTCTGCAAAACATGCAGACTTGGGGGAATCCCTTAAAAAAGGGAGAGGATGCAATCCTAGGCTGGAAGCCTCTAGCATGGGAATGGGCTCTCCTGGGGCTGTCCATGTATTTGTAGAGAATAAACTGAGGAGGAAGCTGGAAGGACCTTTGTGTCCAGAGCTGGTAATTCCAGCTCATCCTGTGGCAAACGGGTTCAGAGGAACACCACACTAGGAATTCTGCACTACACCCCCAACCCCGCAGGGTTTCGGAGGGGTGGGGAGGAGGGGGAAGAGAGAAAAAAATGTAGAGAGAAGCACTGCTACCAGAGCTGGCATTTTAATATTGAAAGGTTGTGAAATCTAATAAGAGCTACAAGGGAGGTTGATGTATTTTTTCCTCATGCTAGGATGAAATTGGGATTCAATAAGTAAATGTGACAAAATATGCAATTTCCCATAGATTTCATGCAGCAGGGAGCTTCCTGTGTAATAACCTCAGACCAGGATTTTTCTCCTTGCCCCAACAAAGATCTCTTCCCTCCATCTTATCTGAATAATAGTTCACCCCCACAAAGTACAGCCTGCCACTTTAGCTGTGCCTTATCACTGCCTGTTGGTACATGGTGAACAAAAGTCGATTTTTTCCCCCCATAAATGATATTTTCCTGCTTCTTCCTGTGAGAAATAAGCCTGAGCTGTGAATGCATGAAGGAAGAGTAATTCTTACTTGGCTTAGGTCTCTTTTATGGTGCTGAGGTGTAAAGAGCCTTTGAAGTGTATTTCATTAAGACCTTCTTGGAGACGCCTTTAGCTTTCAAGACTATATTGACCATTGTAAAGATGATGGGAAAACTGCAGCAAACCTGCTCCCATCCCCTGCGAAGAAACCCTTACGCAGATGGAAATTTCTAAGTGGGATCACATGTTGGACATAGGCTCCTGACCTTGATCCACACAGTCCAACTCTGCAGTTGGATCTAATTCTAAGGTTTGTCTTGCTTTGAATGGGAAGGCTGGACCAGGTGACCTTCAGAGCTCCCTTCTCACCTCAATTATTTTATGCCTTTGTGCATAGTTGTGCTTTAAAGCCCCTGGTGTGAAGGGTGAGCTGGAGGTGTGTGTAAATAAAGGGCACAGGGACATAATCACAAGGCTGCATTTTCACCTATTGTTGCCTGTCAGCAGTAATGGCCTGTCCCTGTACCCTTCCCTTTCCCCAAATCTGCAGAGTGAGCTTCTCCCATGAACTGTTCACATGCCCTTAACTCCCTCTTTGCTGCAAAAAAATAAAATGCTCTTTCTTAACCTACTAACTGAGCTTTATTCCTACATGTGCCCCTGCCAGGACCTGAAGCACGTTAGCTCCGATTGCTGCCCGATCCTAATCATGTGAAGCAGCAAAGTTAAAAAGGATTATTAATCAATAAACAATCTCACTTTAATCAAACACATTTTTGCTTTGCAGCTGAGGGGAGGCAGGAGAGCACAGGCAGGAGGTCTCAGCAGCCCACAGGAACTTCTTGAGATGCCCAACCCTTTGATTGCTTGGTGTGGGGACACTGAGAGCACCCTTTCTCCCTCCAACCCCAGGAGCTCTGATTGCAGCTTTGGAAGCACATCCAGCACCAGAGGATACTCAGGACAGCTGAAAACCACCTCCTCCCCTCTTTGCCCCAGGTACGGTGCCAGCATAGCAGGGAATTAAATTCCCATCACTGCCAGGTTTGAAAACTGCCGTAATAAAACGTGCATAATGACCCTCTCCCTCTTTCCTCGCCATCCAAAGGCTCAGTATTCGTTATTGCAGGCAGTTTGATTTTGTCCTATTGCTTCCAAGCTGGGTAGATGATGATTTTATTGGTGTGCAGTGTTGCTCTGCCCGCCCTGGGGAGACAGAGGTTGTAGAGGACAGCACTGGAGAGGCAGGCTGTGCTCCAGCCACCCTCAATTAAAAGACAAAACCCACCAAAGCAGTTAGCTAATAATGCAGCAGCTCTAAAGACAACCCTGCATAATTAAAAGTGCTGGTAACACTGTCCAACGTGAGAAGGGTCAGAGTCGGATCCAGCATCTCTCTCCTCCTAACGCTTGGCTTGAATTCCAGCTGGAAATTTAATGGCCCATCTGATTCAATGGAACTTCTTGTCACTGCCAGTTAACTGGAGTTGATATCAAGGTAACAGCTTATGAGCAGTTTCGGTGTGGTCCTGATCACTGATATTGATTTCAATAAGGTGTGGGCTGGATCCTTGACACTCTAATTCTGAAATCAATGGAGCTGGGACGATTCACTCCGCCTCAGCGCCAGGGAAATCAGGTACATGCCTTTAACAATAAACCAGCCATTAAAATTATTTGTGTAGTTCTTTAGGGAGCTCTGGCAGGCAAAGCAGAGATCCTGCAGATGTAGATAATGCCAGGCAAGTGAAAACTCGGATGTCTTGAGCAAAGGGATGGAAGGAAGGGGATTTACTGATTCTCCCTCAAAGCACTGTCCAGTGTGTTTATTGAAGGGCAAATAGCAAGATAGTCAAGCAGTCCCTTCCTGGGGAATGTGAGCCGTCCGACAGCAGAGCATTCCCATACATTTGGGATGGAGATGTAGGGACAAAGTGGCCTTGAGTTGTGAGTCCTCCATGGTTACTCACAGCATATTGAACCTATCATTGATAAGGATATCCCATCCTCAGCCCAAACCTCCCCCAGGGTGCAGCAAATAAAGCAGAAGATGTCTAGGAGATGGGAAGAGCAGATAAGGAGGGAGTTGGAACTGCATCTGCCAATGCTGGTGGAGCCCTATGGAGTGATCCACTCTGCAGCTGCAATGAAAATACATGACTCCTAACTGGAGCGGAGTACTGGGTGAATGGCACCAAGGAAGGGCTCTCTCCATAAAAGCTCTTTTCCCATTCATCTGATTCAGGAGAAAGTGTGATGCCTTCAAAAGTGAGTCTGAGCCCCTGCTCCATGGGTGAGGTGAAAGCAAACCTAGTTGTGAGGTGATGCCTGGCTTAGGGCTGGTACTTGTTACCAGAGAACCCCCATCCAGAACTCCCCCAAAAAATGACCCTTATTGAGGGGAGCAGCACAGTGAAGACAGAAACCTCCTGCGCTGCAGCCTTGGTGACATTTCTTTTCTGATGCTCCAGCACACAGTGATAGTTACACGCTGAGGAAATACCTTGCTGCAACCAAAATTATTCTCCTGTACCCTCTGAAGAGGTAAGTGTTAGCTCAGAGGGGACTCAAGGCTTTCCCCCCACATTTTTAAGCCAATGAAGTCTGAGGATACACTACAGAAACTCAAACTCCAGCGAGCCCAATGGGCTCAGCTGATACCTCCAACCTCGTTCTTCCCTGCATTTAATCAGTGGGCATTTCTTGCAGGCAGGAAAGTCACACAGAGATCCTGCAGGCAGGACTGTCACACACAGGTCCTGCAGTCAGTGCTGCTCCTTGACCCTCCCTAATTCCTTCTGGACTTGCAGAGACCAGACATGAACTATCCCAGTGAGCAGTTCCTCAAAGAGGGTGTTGTAAATGTTATTATCTACTGGTACCCTGCCACATCTCTCGTTATCATAACACTTATTTCACTCTGCTGCTCTTTCTCAATGTCAAGATCTTAATTAGCTTAATTTGCGAACTGAATTTAATAATAAAGGACAACAGACTTTTCACAGGCTTGGCTGTTACTCTGGTAATCCCGAATCTTCCTCAGAGTTTGGTCCATCGCTCCCTACTCTGGACATGGGTTTCCTCACATGGAGACCTCACTGTGCCAGTGCTGCAGCCTAATAAATAAAGCTGGATTTCCCTGATGTTTTCTTCTTTTCCACTCTCTCCCCAGGGAACTTGAAATAACTCAGACAATGTGGCCCACGCTGGTGCTGAGGTCAGTATTGATTTATGAAGGTGGGGCATAATAATTGTTTCTTCAGGAATGGCAATAGTCCAGTAGCTGTGATCATGTGGGAATGACAGACAGTCATGCTCCATATTTATTTGCTCTCAGTAGCTTCCAGGGCAGCTCAGCTCCACTTGGAAGGCAAAAGAAGGGGTTGCTTTTCTCTTGCTCTCCATGCCGGGCATAAATAATTCATCTGTCTATCATTCAGCATCCACTGAGGGTTGAGATTCTGCAGCAGGGACTGCAGCTGCAATTTGGAGTATAATGTAAAGGATTTGCCTTTCTCCTGCCTTCCCAGCAGCACAGAGTCCTTGGGAATGTCAGCGAAGAAGAGGACTTGGAGGGGGAAGAGAAAATAAATTCCCAGTTCCCTGAGTGTGCCCCAATCACTGGACCATCTCTCTGGAGTCTGCACTGCAGAAGTGTTTACTGAGCTTTCCAGCTGTGATCTGCAGCTGGACACAAACTCAGCACTGCAACCTCTCTCTTTGTCTCAGAGACCAAATGGGACTCCTTCATAAACTCTGTTTCTCTGTACCTTTTCTTGCCCTGATAAATGTTCTCCTCTGCTGATGAACCTGAAATGCTTAACCCACTCTGTCACCATCCCCCTTGAAGGTTTACACATTGTTTACAAACAGGCTTTCCCCTGTCACTGCCAAAGTAGTGTCTTTTTCCCAAAGCATCAGACAGGGTGATGCACAGGGAGAGGTGGAGTGACACAGTTGGCCACCTTGCCTAGCTCTGTCTGCTCCCTATGGGTATGGGAAGCGACACATTTCCAGTAGGTAATTACATGTTGTCATTTCACTGTGCACCAGCCACTGCTCTGAGAGAAACTCTGAAGTCCCTTGAAACACATTGGAAAGAACTGAGCTGTGGTGAGAGCTGTGAAGGCAGATTATTCCCCTGCAAGCTGGGGGTAGCATTCAAAAGTGTTATTTGGGCAAGTCAGACAGTTTTCTTCAAGGTCCCTCCAAAGATGCAATTTAAGAAAGCAGAGCAAGGAGCAAGACGCCTTTGGATTTAAAATTACAGAATCACAGAATCATTTAGATTGGAAAAGACCTCTGAGATCATCAAGTCCAACCTTTGATTGATCTGCACCTTGACAACCAGACCATGGCACTGCAATGTTCAGTCATTTCTGGGTCACAAAACCACCCAGGATAATAAACCTGATCCAACAGTTAAACACTAAGTTCCATATTTCACATTTCATGATGCAATCCAGGTTTGGCTTTGGCTGTGATTCCCAAGAGGCCCAGGCTATGCCCAGGCTGACCCTTGGCTCCAGAACCTGTGTCTATCCTCACGTCCAAACCTGGGTATGTTCTGATCTCCACAGCCCCATTTAGATCTCCCAGTGAGAGAAAGCAGAGTGTGGAGGTGCATGGCTGCTCTTTAGAGGAGAATCAGGAGATGAGTAGCAGGAAAGATGAAGAATTTGTGATGAAACTTGCCGTTCTCTGCTCCTTCTCTGAATCCCATGCCCCTGTTCTGTGTGACACATCCATTGTCATTTCATATTTGGGAACATTCCTACAAAAGGATGTTTGTTCACACAAGCCTTCAAGGAATGCTCATTTTTCCAGCAAACATCCACATATGCATAAAAACAAGGACAGCAGCATGAAAAAACCCCAAACCAAACCATAATTCCCTGCTTCTCCTTTGCTTCCCATCTTTCATCTTCCCTCTCTGAACCTTCAGCCACCCACTTGGTAGAAAAAGCACTTTCCATCACTTCCAGCCCTGGGGTGGGAAACAGCAAGGAAAAATTTGGAAACAGCCCACTGGTTTGAAGCTATTTATCCAAACTAGCCAAGAGAACAGTTCTGAATAACAATCAGCATTCACCGAGATCAGAATCTGTTCAGGGACAGATGAAAAGAGCTACATTCATCCCTCTGCAATGAATAATTCAGCCCTCCTGAACCTGTAAAACAGGTTATTTGGTGTTCTTTGCAGAGGAGGAAGAGGAGGGAGATCAGAGGCACTGAGGAGTTTGTAGATGCCGCTAGGAGGGTTTAGGCAGCCAAGTTAAAGACAACTGGGAGATGGTTTGGAGGGGTGTGAAATGCAGGATCTTAATGATCTCAGTTGGCCCATTCCAGGAGTAATAAGGCAGAAAGCTCCAGCTCAAGTAACCTGAACTGGCTTACACATGGAAAATTGGAGGGAGAAGGTTTTAGGGCTGGAGTTACTGCAATCAATCCAATAAGGATTGTGCCAGAGAAGACAAGGGGAATTTTCTGGCTTTTAAGCTGAGGGGAAAGCACAGCTCTACAGGATAAGGCAAGAATAAGCTCTACACATAAGACAGGCTTTTGAAGACATAAAACAGTATGTTTTCCATAGCTCTGGTGCTCACATCTTTAAGCACAGGATTTCAGCAGTCCCTGCTTTCATTAAACAAAGAGCATTATTTCCAGTGGGGACAGCTTCAGATTCCCTAATTTTCTTTTGGAAGTGGAATTCCCTTCTCTGCACAAGCTCGACGCTGTTTCACAGTGCCAGGCTCATCACCTCAATCCCCCTGAGCTTTGGCAGATGGAATTAGGATACAGCAGTACTGCAGCAAGACTGCAGATGGTTTCAAACAACTGAATTCAGCACCAAAATGCTTGTAATTCCGGTTTTAAATGGAGCTGGCTTCCCTGGGGAATTTGCCTGGCTCTCCTAGGAACTGCAGTGAGAAGGAAAGACACTCTAAAAACCCAGGGCTAATAAAGGGCATTAGGAGCAACTTGACCTTTCTGCCAGAGTAAAGCCACAATGGGGGAGAAAGTGCCATGAGGTTTCTTCATCTGCAAATTTCACTGAAATGCACCCAAACTCTTGGCTATTTCCAGAGGCACAAGTATCCTTATATGTGTTTTCCCAGAAAATAGCACTGTTATAGATTTCCTCACTGAAAGCCAGGTAGGTACAGTAGAAATAATAACACTAATAGAAAAATAAAAGTAGCAATTGTAGCAGCAGTAATAATACCTGAAACAACAGTCTTTGTTCAGGGGACTGGTCCAGATTGCAGGGGGAAAGGATGGGACTCTTTTTGAAGCTGGATTTGATTTTGACCAGACCCACTGGGGTTGCCTGAAAGAAAGGGGACAGAGCAACAGTGGGAGCATCTGGGAAGGAAGTGAGAACTGTCTCCTCAAACATCTATTGTAGTGATGCTTTGTTCAAAAAGATAAAGATATATAAATTAGATATTAGGAAGGAATTTTTGGCTGTGAGGGTGGGCAGGCCCTGGCACAGGCTGTCCAGAGAAGCTGTGGCTGCCCCATCCCTGGAAGTGCCCCAGGCCAGGCTGGACAGGGCTTGGAGCAATCTGGGCTAGTGGAAGTTGTCCCTGCCCATGGCAGGGGGTTGGAACTCAGTGATCTTTGAGGTCTCTTCCAACCCAAACCATTCTGATTCCATATTTCTATGATAAATACAATAAGGAAACAAGAACAATGAGGAAAATCCCCAAAGATTTCCCTCAAAACAAGACAGCACAAACCATAAGAACTATTCAAGGGATTAATGAATCAGAATTTTGAGAAACCTTTTATTTTTGTGACTCTGTCCTAAGTTTCATACACAGTTCAGGGGGGTGGTAAAGGTCTCCATTTGCTTGTGGCTGTGGGGAGCTTCCAGGTGCCTGTAGGACCATGGTGGGGTATAGACTGGGGCTGGGAATTTCCTTATCCTTTGGTCACTGTCCTTGTAGAAAGTTGCTGCCCTCTGTGATGTGACCAGGGCTTGCATTCCTGTGACACAGCTACACTATTAAAGTGAGAAGAAACAATAGAAATATTGTTTCAATAATAATATTAATATTAATAGTAATAATAATTCCACCTGATAATGTTGGGAAGGGAAATAAAGTAGCTGTAGCAGCAATTTAAGGAACAGAAGCACAGCAAAGGTTAAAAGAGACTTTAAAGCAGCAGGTCCTACACACTGCCCAGTTTTAAAGATTCATGCTCCTTCCTATTGATGAGATTTGTGGGTTTCAAGGCTAAATTCTAGAAGAAAAACACTTTCCAGATTGACCTGACGCAATATTTCACACCTTTGGAATTAAAAGATGTGCAGTGTCAAGCCCTGCATCCACAAACAGCTCACAGGGCTGAGGATGTTTCAGTATGAACTGCAAGACTTGAGTCTTTCTTTCCCTGAAACAGCACAGGTTGCCTGGAGGGGTTGTGGAATCTCCATCCCTGGAGATGATCAGATGCTCCCTGGAGATGATTTTGGGCAGCTGGCTCTGAGTGGCCTTGTATGACGAAAGAGGTTGGACCAGAGGTCCCTTCCAACCTCAACCAGTCTGTGATTTGGTAAAGCTGGGTGGGAAATTATTTTATACCCTGTAAGGATTCAAAATAATTCCGTGGGGATGAATTCAGACTCTTTAAATTTTGTTTCTGAAAAGCTTCCTCTCTTCCCTCTGTTGCTGTTCAAGTGTTCTCCTGGCATTTGCAAAGCCAAATGTTGTGTCCCTGCTGTGCCAGTTAGAGAACAAGGGAACCTTCCCATGGTAGGCATGTCCTGGGGATTGACCCCCTGCTAGAGCTCTTCCTTTTTGTAGGAATTATCAAAGGGTTCTGCTGGTTCGTGCCCTGAATCTCCATCATGACAGTGAGTGGGTTCATGGGGCTGTTGTCTCTCCTGGAGCACGGGAAAGATGTTGCCTCTGTGAGCAGAAACTCCCTGTTGGCACAACTGTGGATCTTTCCCTGCTAAAAAGAGTTGAGATAAAATCTTTTTTGAAGCAAAATAACTTCCCTGAAACATTCTTGGGCAGCTCCTGGGCTCAGTGAAGGCTGGGGCAGAGAAGGAGGGGGTGGCCATAGGCCAAGGCTTTAAGCCTGGGTGGGAATGACATTGCAAGACCTGGAAAAGGCAGGGCTTCCCTGGACAATAAACTGAGCAAACCAACCAGAGAAAGGACTTACAGAAAAGCAAACCACTGCCTCAGGGGTTTGGGGCTGACATCCTGATGATTCCTTATGCATCCTGATGATGATATCATGATGATGCCACCTTTCACTGCTCCCTCTGCTCCTTCCCACACCTCCAAACCCACAGCTGGCTCTGTGTGTTCTGCTTTCAGTGTTGATATCAGACCACAGATGTGATTTTAGAAGTAAAATAAACACCTGGTCACCCCTTCCCAGGACATGAGATGCCCACCAGTGGTGGAGGGTTCTGCATTGGTAGCTAAAAAACTTAGGAACAGACCCCTCTTGAGTTTTCCTGGAGGCTGAGAAGGTCTGATTTCCTACAGCATGAAACTGTAAAACTCCAGAATCCAGAGCAAAGATACCAAAGTTATTGAGGCCACAACACAGAGCTAAAAAATCACAGGGCATTGATGATTTGGTGATTTTTATGATGTAAAATCCCTCCTCCTCCCACCCCCCTCCTGCCCACATGACTTGGGGCAGAAGCAGCCCACTGCATTTTTGGAAATGGAATCATCAGGGACAGCAGCAATTCTGATCTCCAAGCAGATGGAGAGGACAATACTGAATCAGGAGCACACGGGCACACTCCACGTTTGCTTTTGCAGGCACAGAGTGTTGCAACGTGCCCTTTCCTCCCTCTCCTGCCATTCAGCTCATGCAAAAAAAATAAAAAAATCAGTTAATGCCAAAAAGAAAAGCATTGGATCTAATTCAGTTGACTCCTTTCCCTGCCAAGAAGTCTCCCTCGTGGATCTGAGATGGATGTGAGCAATGCCTGCAAGGGGAGGTGCTCTCTGAAACAGCTTCTGTCCTGCAAACTCCTTGCTGCAGCACTTTGGAGAGTCATTACTTGCTCCAAAGTCCACTGAGACCCACAGAGATCTTTGCATCTTTTCCACTGTGTTAAATCAGTGTCGAAAATAAATAATCACCGAGGAAGAAGTTTATGGGGGGGAAGGCAACTCACCCTGGTGGGAGCTTTGGCACAGCAGATACTGCAGAAGGGACCACAGGCGAGTTGGTGAAGGGAAGGGCAAACATGAGAGTTGCACTTCCTGGAGCTGAATGAAATTTGGGCACTAAAACTAAATATTCTTGAAATGTGAAGTACAGTTTTACTTTTTTTCCACAGTCTGTGGTGAAGCTGTCTGATGTTTGCAAATGTTCCTGAGGGGAAAGAGGCTGTTCTCGGCAGGGTAGGAGGGTTTGTACAGCAGCAAGGATTTGAATGAGAACAGAAAAAGAGCAGGACCCCCAGCAGTCTCCTTCCACTTATTGACACATTTGCAGCAGGAACAAGTGAAAATATAAACACATTTCCCAGGCAAAACCATTCCATTTCACCAAATTTCACTTTCACCACGAGCCATTAGTTCTCTAAAACTGAACTGATGAAACTTCCATACAGGCAGAAGTTCTCATAAACGCATCTATTACCCCCTAAAAACAGGGTCAGGTTGTTTGACAGGACCCCCCTCTCCCCTCCTTCCCCAGGGAACAACACTGGCTTCTGAGGCCAGCTGCAGTTGACATTATTTAAACATTTCAGTATTACATTTCTGTTTTCATTTTTCATCACCTTTTGGCTGAAATTCTCCAGGCCTTGCCAGTTCAAAGTAAACAGCTTGAGAAAATGAGAACAACAACAACAACAGCAACAAAATATATCCCAGGCTACTAATTTATTTAGAATTATATGATTCCAAAATTAAATAAATTATTATGATCTAAACAGACAGGGACGTTGAGAGGGGGAGATGTGTAGTTTTGAAAGGAGCTTAGATGGAGGATTACATTTTCCTGAGGAAAGTGGGACTGACCTGGGCAATGCTTCTAATGTAAAGGTCATCCCACAAGGACATAACAGTCGTGCCCATTTCCAAACATGGATGAGGGATAATAATAAAGATATACTAAAGAATAATAAAGATCTACTAAAGAATAATAAAGGATATACTAAAGGATAATAAAGATATAGCTTTTGTCCCAGTGAAGCGTGGCCAAATAATTACTCAGAAATTAGAAAGTGAAAGAGGTAAAGCCTCCCACACCACTTTTGCTCTGACTCATTAAGGGAGCCCACCTCACGCTGGAGGTATATTTATAGACATCAGACACAGCTTATGGAAGCACAATCAGCAGGTCATGTCATAGATGGGTCGAGAAAGATGTCAAAAAGCTCTGCCCTTCCTTTCCTGACATCCAGATGTTCATCCACCTTCTGAGCTTATTTTCCACCCGGTGCTCATTGTTTTTGAGGTCAGCCCTGGAAGTTCAACCCCTGCCTCCAGCCCAACCTCTTTTCACTGACATCCATGGCCAGGCACACCCTCCTGACCTCACTGTTAATTATGGAATTCCATCCTATAAAAAGGACATAACTGCACTCTGCAAACTGCTCAAAACCATACTAAAAACCCAAGATGTTCACCCATGTGCACACATGCTGATAAATGAGTTTAGAAATGATGTGGCTCTTCCCTGAAACCCACCTTAAGCCCCCATCTTTCCCAGCAATCCACCACTCCCATTCTTTTTGGGTTTTTTTAGCAGGATAAATGGTCACAGAGGGAAATGTTGAATGAAAACTATCCCTGCTGGAGGAGTCTGGGCACAGGATGGCAAAATGTGCTAGGTTTAGCTGGGTCACAGTTAATTTTCTTAATTAAGGCATGTCCTAATTTTGGAGGTGTGCCTCTCCCAGAGCTCAGGAGTGTGTGTACGTATGTGTTTTGTCATAGAGGGATAGAAGCATGGAGTGGGTTGGGTTAGAAGGGACCTTAAAAACCATCTCATGCCAACCCCCTGCCATGGGCAGGGACACCTCCCACTATCCCAGGTTGCTCCAAGCCCCATCCAACCTGGCCTTGGACACTTCCAGGGATGTGCATCCTTTAAGTGCTCTCCTGTAGCAAGAAGGAAAGCACATTTGAAGATTTGTGGTGGTCAACCTCTCCAGCTGCCACAGCCACCATTCTGTGTTCCTGTTTCTTCCAAGAAGAGCCACAGCTCTGCAGGGAAATTTATTCCAGCTCCTTCAGGCCCCAGCTGCAGGCACAGCTGGGCTAAAGCCATGCAGGGTGCTAAATCTGCCATGGGAGAGCACTGTGCTCAAGGTTGTGCTGGTTTCCAGTTCCCACCATCCCAGGAGATGCCAGGAGGTGAAGGGGCTTTGCCAAAACAGCCTGATAAACCAGTGGCAGCTTTGGAAATGAATTGGTTTCGTCTCTTGGCTTCAGAGACAGAACAGCCTGTTGAAAACGTGGTGTGCTCTACTCTCAGATTTGCCTCCCAAAATAGAGGGATTTAGACTTTCACAGGCAAAACTGGCTCAAAAATGCAGCAATTTAGCTCTCAGCTGGACCAGAGACTTGCAGAGCATGGAACAATAGAAAAGCAAAAAATAATTGCATTTATCGCCAACCTTCCTTTGCAGGAAAAAATAAATTTGGGCATGTTGGGGCATGGGACTCTCAGAGGGAACCCATTTCCTTCCCAAATCCCAGGCAGAGAGTTTCAATCTTGCTTTAGGGCAAGAGGTCTGGTGAACTGGAGTTTTTTTCCGCAGCTACCAAAGTGGTTTTGCTGTGCCCATAATTTAGTTCCCAAATTAAAAAAAAATAAAAATGAAAAGAGTGTGGAAGTGCCCTGGGGGAACATGTGGTTTGTGTCTGTGTTAATATGGGCCCAGACAAACCCCAAAGAGCCCAGGGAAACCTTGGAGCTGCCACAGGGGCAGAATGAATCTGTCAGCTGCTCAGATCACACTCTTATCCCCCTGCACATGCACATGGCTCACACAGCACTTGATGGATGGGATGATTTGAAGTTTTTGACAAGAGCTTTTTGTTGTGGGGGGGAAAAAATTGGGGTTTTTCAGCAAGTTGCAGATAAATGAGCAGAGTTTACTCGAGTGCGGAGAATGCAGAAGGCAAGAGAGCCAGTGATTTGTGAGGTGAACAGCAAATGCAAGGGACTGGTTTTAAAATTGAGCTATGGAGCCACAGAGCAAATGTGGCCTTCAAATCCTTTAATGGGAATGGGATGGGATGAAAGGGAGAGGAGAGGAGAGGAGAGGAGAGGAGAGGAGAGGTTACTACTCTTTCCACTACATTGAGATCACAAGAAAGCTTCACCTGCCTTCAGCCAGTCTTGTAATAATGTTAGAGGTACATAGGTAGATGGAGGTTAATGGGCTGTGAGCCCCATGGGGTGACCTGCATGAAGTGGTTCTGCATCCACCCCTCCGCTGGCTGAGTGGTTGCTCACCTGGCCCTCTCTCTAATGCCAGGTTAAGTTGTNGGAGAGGAGAGGAGAGGAGAGCTCATTTCATCCTTCCAATACTTAAAAGGTGTTCATAAAAAAAGAGGAAGAGTGACTTTTTGCTCTGCCAAAGACTGACAGGACAAGAGGGAATGGTTTTAAACTAATAGAGCAGAGATTTAAATGAGATGTCAGGAAGAAATCCTTCCCTATGAGGGGGAGCAGGCCCTGGCACAGGTTGCCCAGAGAAGCTGTGGCTGCCCCTGGATCCCTGGAAGTGTCCAAGGCCAGGTTGGATATGGCTTGGAGCAACCTGGTATCCCTGGTATCCCAGGGATAATGGTATCCCTGGTATCCCTGCCCATGGCAGGGGGTGAAACTAGGTGGTCTTTAAAATCCCTTCCAACCCAAACCCTTCCATGATTCCATGACTCTATGGCTATAACACTTCCCACATTTACAGCTTCAAGACAGTCCCGCAGTAGGAAAGGTTCCCTGAGCAGGAATCCCTTGCTGCCCTCACCACCTGTTCCATGTGATGCTGCCATGAGGGGTCTGGAATAGGGCATGGTCCTACCACCCCACAATCCTACCACGTGGAGATTCACCCACAGACTCAGCAGGACTTCAACTACTTCCAACAGTGAAATAAAGCTGGTTTTAAGAGAAATGCAAAAGGCTGAAGAACGCTGTGTGGGTCCTGGCCAGCTCATGGTCAGCACCTCTGTGAGGACAGGTAGGTCAGAAAGAGAAACCACCCCCTTTCTGCAGGGTGAGGTGGAGCCAGGAGTTTCTCATAGAGGCTGGAAGATTTATCTTCTAGAGGTGTGACCTTCAGGGTATGTCCAAAAGTGACATTTGGGGTAGAAGAAGCCCATCACTGAAACCTCCAGCACAGGACTTGTTATGCATAACAGGAGAAAGTTGAAGAAAGGACACAAAGGACACTGAAAGAAGAGAAGATAATATGGTGACTTCATTTAAGTATTCCAGGACTGATGCAAGGAACGTATTAATGTCATCGAAATATTGACACTGGGCTGAAAAACTAAAACCAACCTAAGATGTTTCATGGTCTGTTAAATCACATGATGAAAGGCATTCTGAACAACAACAAAAAAGATTTTTTTATGAAGGAGCATTGTTCTCCAAGAAAACAGACTAAGAGCAAATGAAATTATTACACAGAATAGACAATAGCTAATAATAATAATAAAAATAATAAATCCTGCAGTTAGATTTTCACAGCCTAATTATTCACAGTGTTAGTCACTAATGGCCTGAGACAATCCCCATCACAGATAACACAAACAGTCAGGAGAAATGTGATTGGAGATAAGTGGCCTGGATTACAGATAATGTTAAATAGGGAATATATTTTAGTTCTTTCATACCCCCAACCTGTGACTCTCAAAGAACTTGATGAATCCATGTGACCCTTTGGTGGCAGATGATTTTGGTCACCTTCAAACGCTGCATTTGGGAATTAATTGGGCAAAATATCCAATGATCCCTCAATTTCTGGCTATTAAACACTCCAGATGAAAATGTCACTATTCTCTGACCTTGGACTGGCAACTTCTTGAAGGACCTGACAAAACTTCAGGTTCTATCAGGTTTTCAGAGCAGTGGTTCAAACATTTTCTCATTATTTATGTGAGTCTGTGAAGTTCTTTAGTCTCTGAGTGCTTAGGCTCATAGAGGTTTTTATGGTTTATTCACAGAAAAGAGGATGAGAAGTTTGTCACCACCCTGGAAGGTCCAGGTTCAGATTCCTTACACCTGATTCAAGCCTAGACACTTATTTTATACTTTCCTTTTTGGAACTTGGACAGCTATAGTGTTTACTATTTCACATTTTTTAAAATGTATTCTTTGCTTATTGTGGAGAATCTTAGAAACAGCTGAAGCTTGATATCAGAATGATTTGATATATTAATTTTCTTGATAACTCAGGTATTTGCCTTGGAAAGGTCAAAAAAGATCTCTGACCTAAAGTGATAAGCTAATAGAGTTTGTGTTCTGACTTTAGAGAAAGGGGGGAAAGAGAGGAGAAAATCATAAATATATTCATGCCTTCAACCCACTTCAAATGATTGAACTCCCCCAGGTTTGTGAAAACAGAGTGCAAAGGAATTCTTAGATTTCCTGGTAAGCAAATCATTCATTAATAAAGAACACTTCATTGTGCATAGAAACACCTTCTGTTTGATTCTTTACAACACAGAAGCATCATCAACTGCCTGGCATGGAACACTGGAAAGGTCAAGATTAGCATTAATCATATTTTGGAATGCTGATAAAGGGTATTTTTGCTGCTAGCAAAAAAATATAAATAAATTTTTTAAAAAGTTGCTTTTTTTTTTTAAAAAAAAAACCTGAGCAAATTGCCAGCACATTATTCAAAGCAAGAGAAAAACAATTTCCAACTGTTTTAGAAGCAGAAAAGCTGCTCCTCTGCTGATTGGCAAGCAGTTATTATTGCTCTTCATTATTTGGGCACCAGTAGCCTGAGGATGCAGTGCCGTGACAAACACTGTGTGCATGTTCTGCAGAGCAAAGTTCCTTGCCTGAACAACCCAAGCCAAGCTGGGAGGAGAGGGAAGGAATGGAGGGGTGCAGTGATCTGCTCAGGGTTACTCCACGGGCCAGCAGCACAGTCCCAGTCTCTCCAGTGCGAATCCAACAGGCACGTGCTGGGATTGCAGGGGGAGGTGTTGAGCTTGGCTCTGAGCACACCCCATTTGACACCACTGTATATTATTTGTGTATTTATGTCTATTCTGTGCCATCCTGCTTTGCCCCTGACAAAGAGGCCACACGGTGCCAGAAGGAAATGCCACTTGAGCTTTGTCATGACCATCCACACACCAGGCTGTTGTCGAAGACAGCACAATTTTGAGACCCAAACACTCCACCTTCTACAGAGCTCGAGTTCCAGCTTTCTCCATATCATTCTCCTGAGAGTTTGTCTTGCTCAGGACAGATTCCTGGTCCAGACTGTCACAGCAGGTCTGCAGAACACTGTGAGTGAGAAGGTTGAGCTTGGAAGTTCATTCATGGGGTGAACACAAGATTTGGGTTAGATAAGTGCTTGCCTTTGATGTTAGGAAAAGTGTGAGAGCTCTCGAGGGAGAGGAGAAGAGCAGAGAAACAGGGAACAGAGCACCTGGAAGTATAGATGGGGCACAGGGAAAGCTTAGGATTTGGCTGATGGTGGTCCCAAGAATCCCACTGTTCACTCAGCCATTCCCAGCACAGCAACTACCAAATCTAGGGTTTCCTTGGAGATCAGCAGCAAACCTGATCATCATCTGAGTGTGTCATCACTGAATCTCTGCCTTTCCTCATGGCTGCCTGATTGGGATGGCTGTTGCATCCATAGCAAAAGGCATTCCTGGGTGATCCAAGCATATTTGTAGTTACTTCACTTTTATCAACAGTGATAGCTCAGTAGTTTTGCACCAGCAGCTAATGAGAATTCATACATTCACCAGACCTTCTCTTATTCCTGTGTCTGGTCTCCCAAGTCCTGGTTCTTCCTCTGCATCCCCCACAAGAGACCATTCTATGATAGTGACAACAGCAGTGCAAAGCATAGTAAGAATTGTTCATCACCTGCAAAGGAAGATTTGTCAAATTCAACTACTGTCACTGGGAAGTGGTTTTTCCTTCTGCCCCACCTGACTGAAGCTGGGAAATCCTCACGAAGGGAAAAGGAGGCAATGATGGCTTCTTCCATGTCTGGGTTTCTGAGCAAAGGGGAGAAACAGGATCCTGGGGAGACTTGGAAAAGTGACTTCACTGTAAAATCCAATCCCCATCAGCATCTTTGCATTATGGAAGGTCACTTTCTCCAGGTACTCTGTCCATGTCCAGGCTGAGAGAATTGGGATTGTTCAGCCTGGAAAGAGAAGGCTGAATTAGGTGACCTAATTGTAGCCTTAAGAAAGGGGAGAGACTATTTGTGAGGGCCTGCAGTGACAGGACAAGCGGGAATGGGTTCACAATGAAAAAAAATGGTTTAGATTAGGTATTGGGAAAAAAATCTTTACTATGATGGTGGGGAGGTCCTGGCACAGATTGCCCAGAGAAGCTGTGGCTGCCCCATCCCTGGAAGTGTCCAAGGCCAGGTTGGATGGGCTTGGAGCAACCTGGGCTACTGGAAAATGTCCCTGCCCATGGCAGGGAATTTGAACCTGATGAGATTTAAGGTCCCTTCCAACCCAGGCCATTCTATGATTCTATGATAAAATAAAGCCTGTGGGAAGACAGAGACATGTGCTGTTGGACTCATGGCACAGACATGAGTCTTCCTGTCCACCTGGATTCTGAATGGAGGAGACCACTATACACTCCTGTGTTGTCTATAATGCTGAACTAAATAAAACCAAAGTTTACAACAAAACTAGCATATTCCCCTTCCATCTTTATCCTCAGCAAGCTCTGTGTGTGTGTGTGTCTCGTGTCTCTGCTCCAAAAAACCTGGCCACTCTACACAGCCCACGCAGGCAGGGGTTGGGGAGATCTTTCACCTTGTGACTGATGGAGCCATGGGGCATGTTCCCTTCTCACCTGATGGAGACAGCCAGGCAGTGTGTTTCCCCCTTATTTCAATGCTGACTTACCCGGGGAGCACAATAACCAGATGTTTTAATTCTGGATAAATTACTCCTTCCTGCAAGAACTGCCGGGGAAAAAAAAAAAAGAAAAAAACAGGAAAAAAAGCCTGGAGGGGGAAAAACATAGCACAGCTTGTTCGGTGCTACTTGAAGGAAAGCTGGAATTCTGGGTAATGGTTTTCAGAGGAGGCATGGAGGGACTAGGGGGGGACCCTAAACAACTTATCTGCTCTGCTGAACAGAAGGAAAATAGGAGAGAGCAGCAAGCAGGATGCCAAAGAGATGATAATATATACAACTGCTCTGCAAGAGGCATGGGCTGTGGCTCGGGTAGTGTCAAGGTAAATACAGAAGTTGCTCTGTGTGTGCATATGTTGCCTGTGGGGCTCTTTAACCCAGGAAATCAGACAGCTCCATGGCTGCAGTCACGGTGGGAGGGTGTCCAGCTCTCATGCATTGACGGGTTTAGCTCCTGATTTCCATTTTTCGGAGAGAAGGGTGGTACTTGGGTTATCACAGACAGCTCTGGCTGGGTAGTGAGGCCAACCCTGCTCCTGAAATGGGCCCTGAGTGGCTCTGGTTGTTGCTCAGTGGATATGGAAATCCACACCCCGCTGTGCCTGACCTGTGCAGGATGAGGGGTTTGCTGTTGCTCTGGGGAAGAGCACTGAGCTGTTTAGTTTGGAACCGCAGGAGCTGATGATGCTCTCACTCCTGGAAGTTTGGGGTTCACTTCCCAGCAAATGGGAAGATGGTAATGCTTGGAAAATGGAAAATATCCCTCTGACTCGAACAGTGGGAGGCATCAGCCCCTGGGCAAAGCCCTCACTTTGGAACGTGACTGGAGTGCCTGAACCAGGAGCACTGATGTCCTGTTATTCCTAATGTTCGATGAGGGGAGGGGGAGATGCCAGAGGGGGGTCGGAACATCTTCTCGCAGCACGCTGCTCTCTTCAATGTCACCCGAGGCGTCTCGGGGCAGGGTTTCTGCTAATGTCAGGCTGAAAAACTGGTTCTTAGAGCAGTTCTGAATATGTTTCATGACCTCCATGCTGGATCCCCAGGAAACGAGGCTGTTAGGCTGTCCATGCTGGCATCACTCTTTGGAAAGAATGTAATTTGCTGCAGAGCAGTAATGGGAAACAGATGAGCTATATAACCCAGTAGGCCATTTATGTTACATTTCTGCAAATGCAGGCTTGAACATACGGTTGTATTTATGTTCTGGGTGTGCAGAAGGGGGAAAAAAAGCCCCTAAACCCTAAACCCCTGGTCTTTATCATTTGATTGGCCTGGACACTTTGAGAATAAACATTGCACTGTGGAGACAAGAAGGCAAAATTTCTTAATGTCCTGGAGTGTCTAGACCAAAAGCAATAAAGGCTCGTGCTGTCCTGTGCACCTCATTGTAATGACATTATTCAGGGGAGAACCTGTCAGATGGGTTGAAAAATGGAAGTTTCACCTTTTTAAAACTAATTTGGTAACTTCATTACCCCATGAGACAGGGAAGTGATTGGAGCCAAGGCGTACACTAATGTCTTGTTGAATGCTCTTTGATTTTATTTTTTTTTACAGCCACTGGAATCAGTCAGGAGTTCTGTGTTATCTCATTATAATTGTCCCGAGAGAGGTACTTCGATAATTTTTATTACCAATGGGAATGAAAATGTATGTTTTATTTGGTAATTTCATAGTAATGGCTCCAGCTCTGTAACAAACTCTCAATGAGCTGAACCATTATTATGTACTCGCTCTGAGAACACGGGATGCAGGGATCAGGCAGTGAGTGCACTTACTCACACTGGGAACAGGAGCTGGCAAGTCCCTTTCCATGCATTTTAAACAGCAGCAAAAACAGGGGCAAAAAAGGTTGAGAGGAATAACCACAGCAGTGGCACCGGCCTATTATTCAGTAGTGAAGTGATGTCCAACCTCCAAGACCTCTTCCAGCCTGGCCTTCCCTAATTTCTTCTCCATTGGAGATGGTATCTTAGCTACAGAAGGGCTGATGTCAGCCCAAATTTTAGCAACTCTTGACAGTTCACTTTCACTTGTTCCCCATGTTGATTTGCAATTTACTTGAGCCCCCGGGCTGTGTAACTAGAAATGGTGTTGAGATCCTCCTGGCTCTGCTCACCAGCAACCTCAGATGAACCTTCAGGAACTTCTCTGCCCCATCCCTGGAAGTGTTCAAGGCCAGATTAGATGGGGCTCTGAGCAACCTGGCCTAGTGGAAGGTGTCCCTGCCCAGGGTGGTTGGAATAAGACAATTTTAAAGGTCCCTTCTAGCCCAAATCATTCTATGATTTCCAGTTTAGTACTGGTATTGGGATCAAACTGTAGTCAATACAGTCTCCTGAGTATTGCTGGACCAGCACAAAGAAGATGAAGAGAAGGCAGTGGTTCATCAACTCTCAAAATATCAAACCCACGGTTTTTCCTATGACATTATTGGGCTGACCAGAAGCAAAGGGTGTCCATATGGCTTGTAGCTAAACTGGGGTATTCCTGGGAACCGCAAAAAAACACTCCCAGAGGAAAAGTCAAATCAAGAGCTTCCAAACACAAAGATAACAGCTATTGCTCAAGCCCCTTCTCCTCCTCCTGGAGACTGGGAGAACATATTGGAGAAGTATCACTCTGCGCTGCCACGTGCCTGCACTGTTCCCCAGGCATCTGCTGTTAGCCATTTTTGGAGGCAGAAAGCTTTGTCTGACCCTCTACAGCCCATCTTATGCTCATATCATTCGTGGAGCAACACAGTTTTCCATCTGATAGCTAAATGTCTGTCTGCTCATCCTGCAGTGGCAGGCTGTGCAAGCTCTGAGACCCTGCTCAAAGCCTGGGAGTCACGCACTCAAAATCCTCCTGCCTTCAGACCCTGCCTTTATTATCATTCTGTGTGTTTTCCATGGCAGACATTTCATGGTATGGTTGCCCCCAAAGCAATTTGTATGCTCTGACTCAAAAAGAGCCCCAGGCAATAGCTGGCCTGATTTAAGAGAGTGAGAAAAAATTAAATATCCGAGTCTGTCGAGAATCATCCTCTTCTAGATCCAGAGATCACTTCGCCCAGATTTTCTTTATTCACACTCTGCAGGAGGTTACCACCTCTCAGGAAATAATCAATTCTCTCGTTTCGTGACTTGTTGCAGCTGAAAATACATTTTTTAGTAAAGATCTACTGGTTAGACCGTGGAAACTAAACCCACTCATGACGCAGGTTAGCATAACCTCACTGAAGACCTCTGTCAGCTGATAGAAGGTGAAATCTGTTATATGAGAGGACAGTCTGATTTATAGAATAAGATAATATATAATATAAACAGGTAGGAAAACAGCCCAGGCTCAAGCAGGGCCAAATAATCAGGGTGCTGAGAGCATGCCTACCCAAGCTTTGAGTGTCTCCAAGGATGGAGAGCCCACAACCTCTCTGGGAAGCCCTTTCCAGTGTTTGAACAGTCACACATGAATTTGGCTTGCCACAGTACCTAAGAAGAATCTCCCATGTGCATTGCCTCTGGTCCTTCCAGTGTCACCTCTCAGAAGACAGACTCCACCTTCTTTACAGGGTCACAGGATATTTGCAGATGGCAAAAAGAAACCCCTAAGTATTTTTTTTTTTTTTCATTCTTGGGAGAACCCGCTCTTAGCCTTCCTTATTCCCTGTGCTCCCAAACCCTTAAACCCTTTGGGACCCTTCANAAAAAGAAACCCCTAAGTATTTTTTTTTTTTTTGCATTCTGGGCAGACCCAGCTCTCAGCCTTCCTTATGCCGTGTGCTCCAAGACCTTGAACCTCTTGGTGACCCTTCACAGGAATCACTCCACTCAGTCATTCCAGTCTCTGTTGTTCTGGGAAGCCCCAGATTGGATGTGGCACTCCAGAAGTGGTCTCAGAAGTGCTGCTCAGGGAAAAGAATCACTTCCCTTGACCTACTGGCTAATACTACCCTGTGCACAATTTGCCACCAGAACACAGTGCTGACTCATGTGTGACCTCCTGTCTGCCAAAACCCTCTGCTCCTTCTCTGAAAAGCTGCTTCCCGGCCAGCTGGCACCAGCCCACCTCATTGCACGGGGTTATTGAGTGCTAGGCAGGATTTTAATCATGGCTTGAGTGGCAAGAGCAGTTAAGAGCCCTTACATTTCTTTAAGGTCTCTTAATTAAGGGCTAATTCAACTTTGAAAGCTTTGCGTCATCTCTTGAGATCACCTGAGGAGTGGCGTGTCTTGAAGCACAGTGGTGTCCCCAGACCCCACTTCAGCCCCACAGGGCTCACATCAAGTGCTGAGGGAGCTGCTGATGCACTTCACAGGGAGGTTTCACCACCAAATTGCAAGAGGGATTGCTCAGGTATGTGCTCAATAATGATGTCCCTCAAACAGAACAGGATTTTCCTTCAGCACAACAAATCCATTCCAAGCCATGGATAGGCACAGAAATTCCCCCATTATCTTCCAGAAGTAGCAGTTTCTCACAGAGTTGTTATCAGGCACTCTGGTTTCTAGCACACAGATGCATTGCTTGCTCAGGAAACCATAATGGTCAGGGTTGGAGTTAGTTGCAAATTGATTGAATGGAGGTTGCATAAAAAAAAGGCTTCCAGAAGTTACAAATTCATTAGGTGGGTTGAGAAAACGTTGTGCGTTTGTTCAGCCCCTCCCATTCAAGCTGGAATGAACCAACAACTGATTTGTCTGTGTGTTGAGACATCCCACATTCCCACTATTTACTGAGCAGAATAGCTAAGCCACAGGAACACATAAAACCATAATGTAATCCCCAAAAGGTTAACATACAGTATCTTGTTCCATCTCAAGTACTCACCTACCTGCAGAGAGGTGTCCTCTGGCATAACTCAAAGAGCTGCCTTTATTCAATAAAGCATTAATGTAAATATGTGAAGAATCCAGATCAGTGTTTGGGCATTTTGCTGGATAAGAAACAAACTTGAAAATCTAGAGGACTATTAACCTTAGTATGTATGAGCTTTGAGTTGTTTAGTAACTCACTGCTCGTATCTTCTTCCTTTTGCCTGATGTGGCACATCTCTCAAATAATCTCAGCTTTAAATTATATCCTGAGTTTATTAACCATGGCATCAGAGAGAAGCTATCTGCTATCATCTTTTTCCTTCCTAAGGCTGAAGATTTCTGCCAAGTCATCTCAAACTCTCTTCTTTCCTATTAAAAATAAACTCCACTGCATTAACTCCACTCCATTAACCTTTTCTCTTGGTTAAAGGTTTCTAAACCACTCCAGGGGCTGCTGCTTCCTCTTGTTTCATCCTGCATTTAATGTGAAGTGAGAATCAGAAACAAGAGGACAGGACAGGGATTGAGAGGCTTTTCAAAGTTTATCAGGAAATGCAAAATTTTACACCCACTCATTCGGTTTCTCAAAGCTGAACCAGAATTCATTCTTATCACAAGAAGGAGTTGAAACTGTGCTAGAAGAACAAAATAAATGGAAAAAAAGGTAGGCAGCCATCAGATAAACCATCACAGCTCTGCAAATCCACAAGGGTCAAACCCAGATACCCACCATGGCCTGAGGTTCAGCTCCATCAGGTGATGCTCATGCCAGTCTCCTGTAACTCCATTTTTCATAAGCCTTTTCTGTTTATAGGGGAAAATTGGTCATTGTTCCTTGTGGGCAATGGAGCTTTAATGCTGTGCCTGTCTTTAGGATTGGGGTTAGTTTATGGCGTAGAAAGATTGTTCTGTGGATTCACTTTTTCCCCATGTGGATTCAATCCCTCAGCAAATCATCAACTATAGAACATGACTTTTCCAGTCCAGAACTGGCCTGACCATTGTACCTGGAAAATGACCAGATTCTAAGGGAGACTTGTAATTGATAGGTTTGCAATAGGCTGATGAATTAAAACATGATAAATTAGCAGCTCAAATGCCTATTTGCAGTCCTGGCACCACTTGATGAGGATAATGGGATAGACTGTGGAACCCTCCTTTAGTTTATAGACAGAACTACAGAAGTAAAAAAATTCACATGATTTGATGCTGTACAAATGTCATTGTCCTCGAACAAATCACCTCAAGGAAAATTTTACAAGTAACTTTGTAATTATGACTGAGAGGGTTTGGCTCAAAATGTGATGTGGACTGACCTGCTCTGAGAACTCAACCTCAGCTTTCACTGAGGGCTTAGAAAGCTGGACCTCAGGAAAAATAAAGTTACTCTCTTCCTCCTCATCCATAACCCTTGTTGTCTGACTGAGTTACATATTCAGCCTTAGAGTTGTGCTTTGTGTGTGAAGAGCACCTACCACAGTCTCAGCCAGGACTTTCCTCTCACACTTTTGGTGCAGTAGGTTCTCACACACCCAGGTGACACAGGGGTACTCATCAGAACACCTCATACATGCAGCATCTGATACACTTCCCATGATCTCACACCAGGGCTGCCACTTTTCAGTTGCAACCACCTCATTTCACTTCCCTTTGCACGAAGCAAAAAGAGAAACCCTTAATTTCTCCTCTGATGTGCAAGACTTCTGACACAGATTTCTGCCCCACACAAACACTTATCAACTCACAGCTTTGGAGCAGAGCTCAAAGTCATTACCATGGAGTGTCTTGCTGCATCACTAGTAGGCCCTCACTGCCAGACCATCTGTACTGACCCAGGGGACAGATGTCCCCACTCTGCCCTGCTCCTGGTGGCTCCTGGAATCTCTTCTTGGTGGTTAAGCCAAGCCCCAGCTCTCACCTGCTGACAGAGCTCTGCGATGGAAGCTCCCCTTGGAAGCATTACTGAGGTTTAAGATCAAGACCCAGCAGTTTGCTGGCCAAAGCCATTGAGAGACTTTGTTTGATTTAATGAGAACTTGCTATATTCATTTCAGCAGCACAGGCTCCCTAAAGTGATGATCTGTGTTTTGCCAATGAAAAGGAAGACGTCAATAGACATTTGGGTCTAAAGCTGTCCTTTGATGAAAAGAAAGTTCTGCTGGAAAGTTAATCTTTTTCTCACTTCTTTGGAAAACAAAAGTAGCATGTTTTGACTTGCAGTGTGATTGATATTTTTTTTCCTCATTAGTTCCTAATCTCTTTGTTAAGTGCTGGGATTCTTCTGTGATAACTCTTGCAGAAATCAATGGCTTGTGGTTTGGGTTATGGAGCTGTTCTCTTTCGCTTTTAAGTTTGTGGCTTGAGAGCATCTCTCCCTGGTAATGGCTGGGAGATAGCTTTACTTTCAGAGATCCTCTAGAAATGAAGCAGCAAGGTAGGAATTTTCAGGAACAAAACGCATCAGCAGAGGCAGCTCTTTAACTGGCACAGCCCATGCCCATAGCCCATGGCTCTCAAAGTCAAAATTTCTTCTCTCCATTCTGAAGCAGAAGTCAGGAGAAAAGATGCATTGACTGGAAAACTTCTATTCCCTTAAGTTCTTGGGTGAAATATTTTTGGTCCATCAAACCCAGTGACCAAATCCCTCCCAAGTAGCCTGAAGGGATATATTTCATCTCTTTTTTCCATGTTGTTTGCTGGTTACCTTTGCCATTAAAGAAATTAACAGCTGGGAAACAAAAAAATCTTTCTGGTTTATTAGCACAAGATTGGCCTAAATATGCATTTGAGCATAAAATAATAAATTATTGTGCAAGAACCCTCCAAAAACCAGACTCTGTCATAAGTGGCCAGGACACAGGCGGCCAGACAGAACAGGCAGCATCCTCATTTCACTGGGAAAAGTGTCACCTACAGATACTTCCTGTTAGCACTGTTGAAAACCATGCCATGACATTTATGTCATGCCAGTGATTAGCTAAAGTTGCAAACTCCCCAGCAAGGCATCCACTTTTAAGGTCAGCTGCTGTGAAGATGACTTGTGCCTCCTGTAGAGGCATTAAGGACAGTGTTCTCAGGCAGGACTTGTAAAGCTCATCTGCCCATGGTTGGTTTCCAGTCCATCACTCACCAGAATGGCCCCTCTTAGCTCAGAGGAAAAAGTCAACGATCCTGCAAATTTAGATGGCTAAATTTTCTGGAATTGCCCAGGTAGCATTAAAGCAGCTCAATTACCTGGAAATGTGATTGATGGTGGTAATATGCCCTGGTCACAATCCTGTGCCTGTTTCCCACACTGCCCGAAGGGTGGAGGGCTGGTGCCAGGGGACTGAGCTGCTCCCTTATCCAGAAAATAGGAAGATCAAAGGTTGAGTGGGCTTTTCACACACAGCTGCACTCCAAGCCAATGTCTCTACCTTCTCTCCCTCTGACTCTGCCTTGGAATCATGAAATCACAGAATGGATTGGGTTGGAAGGACCTTAAAGATCATCCAGTTCCAACCCCCTGCCACGGACAGGGACACCTTCCACTAGACCAGGTTGCTCAGACCCTCATCCAACCTGACCTTGGACACTTCCAGGGATGGAGCATCTGCAGCTTTTTGCTCAGGCAAAGCTTGGCATCTTGAGACTGGATGTGCCAGGAAAGGGTTTGAAACTGTCATTGCCTTTTGGAAAGCAAAGATTTCGAGTATATTCTCAAACAGCCCAACATAACACTGCAGGGACACCTTGCTCACAGCTACGGAGCACTGGTGATCTATATTTCATGCTTCTGATGCTCTCTTCAAAAAACTGACAGGTTCATTTTCTGGCTCCTACAAATAATTATTTCACTTTGGATTCAGCCATTTTCTCTCCCTCTGGCTCCCTACAACGTTTCTAGGATCGTGTCAAATTCACAACATTCTGTAAATTATAAATTACAGCGTGGTAACACTACACATGTCCATCAATGCCAGTGGGCTCCTTTTTTTATAAACTATGTTTTCATAACTTTTCGTAGAGATTGTTTGCCACCTTTGCAGACACATCCACAGGAATCTGGAAAATAGAAGGATGAAAGTCTTACCCAGGTGAAAGTAAGTCCTTCCAAATGTATATCCAGAAGGTTTTGGTGAATTTATACAACTTGCTAGAGTATCACGTTCCCCATAATAGACCAGGAAGGAGGTCCCAGAATTCTTATTCTTTGCCCCACATTGACAATAGGATTGTAATTACCAGAAGGAAAGTTCAGAAATCTTTCCATTGTTTTCAGAGTTGCTAGTGAGAAACAATTAAAAAAAATACTTCAAACAATTTAAGCATATTGTGTGTTTGTTTACTTTAGTTTTACCTCACATTCTCTCTTTCATTTCATCTTTTGCAACACCTAAAATTTTTAAACATCTTAGTGTTGGAAAAAATTTACTTTAGAAGACTTACAATTTCACTTTCTTGTTTGTTTGGGGGTTTTTTGTATTTTTTTAAATTTAGCTATTTCCAACAAGAAAAGCAGTTTTAAAACAAAAAACTTATCAAAATAACATTTTTTAAAAGGGCGGGGAAAGTCAAGACAAGATTGCTTCTTGTGCTATGCAGGAAGCCGAAGACTGAGGAAGGGAAAAGCATTCTCTATTACAAAGCTGAAATAATTTTGAAATTTGGAGGCTTTCTGTAATAGGCTGAAGAAGTCTTTGATTGGAAAGGTCATTTTTATTTCCTTAAAAACAATGGCAAAGAAAGGTGTTGATGAGATAGACAGACAGACATACACACAGAGCCAATTTGGATTTTATATATACAGTCTCATACTGATTTTGCTGAGGCAAATACTTCTCTGCACTTGGGAGAACCACACTTTACATTTTAAGACAGGCAAAAAACAGGGAATCACAATTAAGCAACCCCTCCTGTTGTGTTTCCTGACTGATTTATTTTGCAACGAGCTGCTTTCTGACTCCAGTATTTTATTAGGCAAAACAATAATTCAGCACCACTTTTCCCGTGCCTGAAATCCCAGATTACAGCAGACAAATTCTCTGGCATCCCACTTCAGCCACTGCTCTGTGATCCCCAGGAGACTCACCAGCCAAGCAAGATAACAACCAAGAGCCCCACCTCCTGCTGCAAACACACTTTTTGTGGATTTGAGGGCTCCAGGAGGCTGAATAAATAAGATATTTTTATTCTCTGTTTTGCAGCATCTCTGAAAATCAGACCACATGGATTACACACAGTGGTCCAGACGTGGTCCTAATTTCCCACGCAGAGGAATCCAGGGAATTCCTAATGCCTTAATGAGAGATATCTGGGTGTGAAGGTGTTGTCTGTTTTCATCCTTCCTGGAAGGCAACCAGAGTTCCTGGGTCTGGGAGCATCCTACAGGAGCACAGGAGCAGGAATGAGGAGTCAGCCAAGGGCCATCCTGGCTTCTGCCCTCTCTCTGATGCTGAGGAGCAATGTGTGTCTCAGGAAGCATGTTAGGGACACAACTCCATAACAGAAGTTTTAAAAAAGGAGCTCTGTTACTGTATTTGTGCCAAAAAATGGTGTGTTTTGAGACTTAGGGGTCATGATACAGGGGGAAAGAAAGGGAGTAAACAAAAAAGCAGCCTTAAATCTCTGATTTCTTGAGGAAGAAGAGCTCAGTTGTGTTCACATCTTCCTTTCAGATATCTGTGAAACACAGTGGCTGATTCTACCCAGATGTCACCGAGACACAAAACATCTTACAAGTTTTTAAGGAGAAGGAGTAATCAGGGAAAGGAGAGATTGATAAGAAGTGTTTGGTTCACCCCAAATGAAATCATGCAGTTCTTCTGGAAACCAAACTCCACTTCTGGTGTCATGGGACTACCTGTTTTTGATTAGAAGAGGGTGATTGATCCACACAGAACTGCTCACACTTTTGTGTGAGGCCACATGCTCCCCCCTCCTCCCACCTCACTTTTATTTTGCAATCTCTTCTCTTCACTCTAAGTACCCTGGTAGATCTCTGGATGAATATTATTGCAATACACTGCTGCTGCTTATCTATTCATCATCCCTTTTCTGAGACTTATCTGGGGATTTGAAGTCTCCTTGATTGTAATGATCTTCAGGAATTAAGGGTATAAAGGAGATCTTAAAGTCCCCTATGCCTTCTAGGCATTTTTGTATTGCAAACTAAAAAAGGAGTAAACATCAATTATGCCAAAGAAAAATGTATCATTAACTCTTCAAATGTCCACCTGGGCTTTGATAATGTGGAGTAGAAATTTCCAATAGCAGGAGCTTGGAGGAAAATTTGGAGGTGTGTGATTTGGATAATCAAGGATTAAGAGGGGACACTTTAAACCTCGGTCGAAGTGACTTGAAGGACTTTTGGCCACACACGTTTGGGAGGCAAAGCTGCACAGACATGGGTGTTAATTGACCCTCTGCATGCCAATAACCATGACTGTAGCTCTGCCCTGAGCTCTGGATTTCAGACCACCACTTCCACCACCAGCATCCAGGCCCTGGGATGGGAGAGGAAAAACATCATGTCCTACACTCACTGTCCTCACAAACAGGAAAGGTGAGCTGCTTGCTCACATCTGACCTGCTGGTTTATACTGAACCATGTGGGGATCCCAGTGAAGGACCAAGGATCAAGGAACATTCACATTCCTCCCCCACCTCTTGGCTGCACCAAAAAGGGTTTCATCAATGATTTTAGAACTCGCTGCTCCATCCTTCCGTGGGATTTGATAAAACAGAAACTGAGTGATTCACAGAATCACACACAGAGTCATAGAATGTTTTGGGTTGGAAGGAACCTTAAATATCCTCTCATTCCAAACCCCCGCCGTGGGCAGGGACACCTTCCACTAGCCCAGGTTGCTCCAAGCCCTGTCCAACCTGCCCTTGGACGCTTCCAGGGATGGGGCAGCCACAGTTTCTCTGGGCAACCTGTGCCAGGGCCTCAACCCCTCACAGTCAAGAATATCTTCCTAAAATCTACCCTGAATCTCCCCTCTTTTAGTTTAAAACCATTCCTCCTTGACCTATCACTATTTACCTGTGTAAAAAAGTTGTTCTCCCTCTTTTTTATAATCTCTCTTTAGGCACTGGAAGGGATTCTCAGGACTCCCTGGAGCCTTTTCTTCTCCAGGTGAACACCCCCAACTCTCCCAGCCTTTGGAGCATCTTCCTGGCTTCCTCTGGTTTCACTCCAACAGCTCTATGCTTTTCTTGTGCTGAGGACCCTGGACTTCAACACAGCACTGCAGTTGGGGTCTCATGAGGGCACAGTAGAGGGGGACAATCAGCTCCCTCGACATTCTGCCCACTCCTCTTCAGCTGCAGCCCAGGATGAAGTTGACTCATGTCTGACCTTTTGTCCATCGTTCCTGTTTCCCTGAGTCCTCCAGCCCCTAAGTCAGACCCACAAATGTTCCCCTTGCCCTATACATTTAACAAGATCTCAGCATCCAAGATGACCAAATAACATCACCATTTTTCCTTCCTCACCCCAGCACAGATGTTCTGCCTCTGTGCAGAACAAGGGCACATCTGGGATGCACTTGTAGAAAAGGAAGCAAGCAGACCCACAACTGCTGGAGCTGCTTTTGGAGATGGGGGTGGAAGGGACTATTTCTCTGATTAAATCAGTGGGGAAGCTCCATCAGAGAAAAGCCTGAGCTGAAATGGAAATACCAAACATCTGGCTATCACTGCTTTTAGATATATCCTTGCTCCTTTCTTCTCCCTCGGGAAAAACAAATAATAACTAAACTAAAACAACTGATAACCTCAGGTTTAACACAAGAAGACAGAGAGTTCATAATTCCTGCCAGATGCTTTGGTGATGGGGTCAGAGATGAGCAGACTCATCTAGAGAGGAAAGATTTGCTTTCTGAGCTGACAGGGATTGGAGTCCCATAAAAGACCATATGCTCAGGCAGCCACATTACAAGACACACAACTGGTATCTGGGGGTGTCTCTAATTCTCCTTCCACTCACTTTTTACCCTGGTGTTTAATCCAGGGAAATAGCATCACCAAAGATTTTTTTTTCCTTATTAGCAGACTGAGCCACTGCAGTGAATCAGACACTTTGCATGAAGGTAATAATTAGTAAACTCTGTGCATTGGTAATGCATTTCTAGGTGTGCCAGGAGGGCTTTCTCCTGGGAATCTCTCAAAAATACTGGGAATGCAAACACTTAAATGCAAAGGAGAGGTCTCATGACAGTCCCATATGCAAAAGGAAGGTTTTATGGCAAAGTGGTTGATGGCTCTCCAAAGGGGGCTGGTTCCAGGTGGTGACTCACAGGGATATGAATTATTCTGTTGGGGCTGAGGGAGAGCAATGGGTTTGGCACATACTGAGGTGCCTGAGTGCCATGGAGGCACACAGCTCCCAGTCCTGCTTCAATGAGAGGTGCCAGTCTGGGAGCAAGACATTTGGGAGGGTAATGGTAGGTCTTCTTGTGCTTTCCAGTCTTAACAACATCATATTTGGGAGGACATAAGCACCAGTGCATCTTTCTTGTAAATAAAACCATCACAATTTAAACAAGCATTTTCCACATGCCTTTCTCTCCAGGCCCCCAGAACTGTGAAGGAGCCCACACCTCCCCTGAAATCCTGCAGGCATTGTCAATTAGTTTGAGCCCCAGGTTATGAAGGACCAGGCTCCCACCAGGAAAGCTTCCCCACCTCCCACTCCTGAGCCCTCCTAAGATGCAACAGGGCAGACTGCGAAGGTGCAGGAATCTGTGTTCATTTCCCCACACGGCCCCAATTTCTCAGTGTAACCTCAGTCAGACTGGGGAAACAAAAGGAATAAAAGTCACCCTGTACCTGCTTTATTTATTTCGACAATTCTCTCCAGCTTTCTCTTCCCACAGGGACAAACAACACCTTTCACACCATGTACCCAGACAAAGCTCACTCCACCGCCACGACACTGAGGTAAACAGGAGTGAAAGATGAGGCAGTGCCAGTACGGACTATGATACTCCAGCACATCACACTTAATCCTTAACACTCCTTAATAAAACCTTCCAGGTTTCCCTTCAGGGTGGATTTTTCTTCCTTCTCCTCAGGGACACCTCGTTATGCTTCTTTTTTTTTTTTTTCCCTCCCCATACTGCAAAAGGTTTCTTTACAATAAGGTCAGGAAAGCAGAGGATTTTTAGCTATTGCTTACTTTACAGACCATTTCTCATTCTTCCTAGTGCTCCTGGTAATACTTACTGAGAGACAAAGCTATTCATCTTAGCACATTCCCAGCCAAGTGTGGTTTGAAGCAGTTCACTGGCACTGTCAGAAGAGATATTACTCGCTATAAAAAGCTGCCTTATTCCCTCAAGTTGCCGTACTCAACGCGTGACCCTTTTTTGCTGAAAGATTGGCACGATGATTGCTTACTTCTAGTCACCTGGAACTCTTCTGGCTGGAAGACATTTTATTGAAAATCACATTGTACCAGTCAATCACCCTCCCACCACCATATGTTGTTCTAGCAGGAGGGAGCCCGGTGAGTCTGTTCCTTGTGCTTGTTAAACTGCAGGTTGGGTGACCTTACGAGGAACATCATCACCACACTCTGTGGAGGGGTGGTGGGAGCAGCTGGGACAACTTGTCTTGAATGCTTTTCCTTGTAAACTTCGTGGCTGTACTTCATTGCCCTGTTTTCAGGCAAATCCCCTCTGGCTCACACTTGTTATCTGGCAGCAGTGAAAGCTTTTGTGGTCATTTTCTAGGGGGTGACACCCCCTGGGAGTTGGTGGGACAGCAAACTGATTGGATGTATTGGTCCTGAAGCTGGGTGAGCACTCACTTTGGGGCCAGCAAACAGAAATGGGGAAGCAGGGGAAGATCACCCAGTGAGCACCTCAACCCACTCTGGAGCAGCAAAGAGAAAAGCAGAAGTTGGGATGGTCATAACATGTTCCACCAGACCATGACAAGGCTCTTGTTGGAGCACTGGGGAGACCTGTGGCAGCCCTAAGGTCCTAGAAAGAAGAGCTGCCACCACAAGTTATGTGTGCCTGTTCCTCGAAGGAGACACTTTCTGCAATATTTCTGTCACACAGAAGTTTTATAATAAACCCACTCAGTTTATGTCCAAGACAGCTTGAATGTGACAGCAATTTTCCTTGCCTTGATGCAGATTGCAAAGGTGTTGCCTCAGATGTCTCCATCCTTGAAACCAGGACATCTTCCCCATGCACGTCCTGCAGGGATGGGGCACCACAGGGCTGTGTGTAGTGCAGGCTCCTGGTTTGCTGCAGTCACCACAGACACAACTTGTAAGATCCACCATGACCTTTACAAGGTGAGTAGAAGTTGTAATTTTTTGTACATGGCACCCTCTCAGCGTGTAGTTTGGGTAAATCCACACACCTTTATCATTCCCATTTAGTCCAGCTTAGGTTTAAGGAAGGGACTGCAAACAGCCAGAGTCGGTGCCCTCAGGCACATGGTGGGACTGGTGGGGTGTCCTGTGCAGGGCCAGGAGTTGGACTCAATGATCCTCGTGGATCCTTTCCAGCTCAGGATATTCTACAACTATGACTAAATATCCACTAACCAGGCTTCTAGAATCCTTCCTGAATCCTGCCACAGCCTCTGCTGAATGTCTTCTTGTTCCCCATGCTTTATCTGCTTTTTCCTCCCCTCTGCCTCCTGAGATCTCCCCTCCCATTTAAAACCCTGCAGATGTTTTCACCTATTGGCTGGGGATCACCAGCCCAGTCCTACCCTTGTGCATTCATCACCTCTTTCCCTGAGGCAGTTCCTGAGCTTGGAGAGAGAGCAGGTACCCCTGGAGAAGTTGGAAACCAGCCTGGGGACAGTCACAGCCAGCCTTTCCTTGCTGGTTTTACATGCACAGTCACAGAGAGAACTGACAGCCTCGGCCACATGCAAATCACGAATGCACATGCATGTACAAGGAGTCTGAGCAGGCAAGTAATTACCTGCAGAAAGGAACAGGGATTTATTTCTGTGCCCAGAGAAGATGGATCTGAGCACCCATGGGCTTTGGAAGGATTTAATAACTCTTCCTTGCTATAGGAATACATGCCCTGTAAAGCCAGCAGTCATTTGAGCTGAGCAGTCACGCAGACAGTGTGACTTGATTACTGACTTCCCAGGGCTGGTGCACAGACATTATCAGACTGTGTCTGTGCTACTAAATAAAGCAGGACAGAGATCATCTCCTGATCCAGGGAGCACAGCTCTCTTCCACATAACTAAACTTCTTTTCCCCATGCCAGAACAAGGCAGCCTTGCCCATCCTGACTGATGGGATGCCTTTAGCATGTGTTATCCCTCAAGTCATGCTTGGATATGGAATACAACACTGCTTTGCTGATTTTGGACAAAAACACCACCACTAGGAAAGCCTGTGGATGGCTGTAAACAGCACTTGGACCTATGTTCTGGTCAATTTTAGTTGGCTGGTTTAGGAATAGGTTTGGTGAACCCCAGCTCTGCCCTGTTCTCCTGCCCATCCCTGTCTGGCTCCCCCAGGCTTGATGCCCCAGCCTCAGGCTTTCCACAGCTACAGAGCTCCAGCTGTGCCCCCAGATGTGCCCAGATCTGCATCTCTCAATGGGGAGATGAGCATACTTGGGGGGAGAAGCCTCAGATCTGAGCAAACCTTAGTTTTTACTCTTCTCTAGACAGGTTAGATCTCTGAAAAGGTCTTTAGACAACAGGGAGTCAGCAGCCATCAAGTCCTGTTATACTGCAGCCGAAAGTGTGACCCTTTCCTGCCTTCCAGGAGTGACAGCTTCCCCAAAAATCTTTTCCTGATCAATTTAGTATGTGGTAAGACAGCATCTTTACCATGTTCTTCCATTTAAATTCCACTGAACTCCTTACTTGGAATGTGCAAGGAGTTGAGTCACCTGCTCCCCAGGGAGATGAGTCTCATGTACTGCTGCCAGCAGGAAGCACTGGTCACATCTTGGTTCTGCTATTGACTTTCTGACAAAGCTTGGGAGAACAAATCCTTTCCCTGGCTTAATTCCTAAGATAACCTTTTCCTTGATGCACTCACAGTCTTTGGTTACTCTCCAAATAGCACCCAGCACCCACTGTTGTAGGTAGGTTTTGTGCCTAAGAGTCTTCTTCCTTTCTGCAACCAGAACACATCAGCTTATCTTGACTGACACTATTTGGGAATTGCTTAATTTTGGGGGGCATTCTTTTTTGTTTTTTTTTTTCATATGTTTGCTGTGAATTCTATTTTCTGGTTCTAAAACACCCATAGGGATTCCAATTCTTATTCTCCAATATCCTTCTCATTTTAGTTTTGTTATTTCCAGACTTTCAAAAGGGAAGTAAGAAAATGATTTCCATGATACTGAAAGCAACTGCATCATCCTCACGTTTGTTGATAGGAAAGTGCAAACAGATCCAGGCAGCAATGCTCAGAGGCAGGTCTGGCTCTGAAGTCCCTTAAGGAAAAGAGAAGCTGTCTCAGGTGTCTTCCCTTCCATCTGCTCCACAGAAATTGAGCCAAAGCATGAGCCTGGACAGCACCTTCTTTAACTGCTTGAATACTGGGTGGTGTAAAGGCACAAAGAGGTTCATCATTTTGTACTTGGACCCTGAGTCTGTGTTCTTTGGGACCAACTCTTTAAGTTATAGATCAGGTCTGGGGCTGCACCAGGGAAGGTCAGAGAAGGCAGAGAGTGACATTATCTTACTGTGGCAGCTAAAGGAGCCTCTAAGCCACCAGCATGGATCCAACCCACCATGCTGACCTTCTTGCCTGGGAGACACAGGGAGCTTGGCCCTGAGCAAAGCAGGAGCTGGGGAGGCATAATTATTATTTGAATGCTTGCACAAGAAATGAAAATATTATTAATGAGTGTAATTTACAGGCAGGGGAGCAAACAAAACTATGCTTACAGCGAGCTGCTGTGCACCTCCTGGGGAGGGCAGGGGAGGAAGCGATGGGTAGATACTGGCTATTGTGTCTGGCTTGCAAGGTTACTTGTTCTGATAGAGCTTCATTTCACATCTATCTGAGAAAACAAATTCCCTTTCAGGCCTTTTCATAATGAAGAATAAAGAGGCTATTGTTACAGAAAGCTAATTGTGCTTTTAAGCCATTTTCTGCAGCCAAGCTCGGTGTGGCTTTGGAGCAGCCGGTGAGCTTTGGCTGCTGCAGAAGGGGCAATGCAGCCTCCCCCATACACCTGTGGCTACAAACAGGGAGATCTATTTGCCCAGGACTGAAAAATCGCCATCTGTGACAACTCTTAAGGTTGTCTCAGGAAGTTGCCTTGGTTTTTTCCACAGGAGTGTAGGTGGAGCTTCTGTTACTGCCTCCACAGAGGGGTTCCCACAGTCTGCAGGGACCATCCACTGCTGCACTCGGGTGAACTTCCACTCCAGCTGACATACCATGTTTTTTCCCCCTTATTTACCCAAATTCATGAACATTTGGCCTGCTCTGAAGGACATGTAATGGTTAAAAAACTTACCGTGCTTGATTTTATTTCCTAAAATTCCATTATATTCTTTAATGTTAGTTGAGTTGAATTATAGTCAGAAATGTTTCAGCCATGTTAGAGTGGTTTTAAGACAATTTAGAGTCAGGAAATGTTACCCAGAGGGAATATAGGAAGAGCAATCATTAAGGATGCTTGTCATTAGACTTTTAACCTTCGTGCTTTCCCTGTCTCTCCCTACCAGGCAGCTCCAGCAAGGATCATTTTTTCTACAGCTTGTTCATTTGTCTCTATCTTTCTGGTGTGACTGAAGTCAAACACCAATTAATGCTATTAAAGCAGAGCTGTTATGTAGGTATCTTCAACAGAAGTATCTTCTCCCTGCTGTCTTTATCCCTTTTTTGACTCATAAAATCCCAGCAGTGTTCCCCAGACAAACTTCATTTTCCCAAACTCCATCAGGCAGCCTGGATTGTGATTTGCTTTTCCTGGTGACCCAGAGTGACAGGTCAGTCTGCCGCCAACTGAGCAAACAGGCCATCTGCCAACTCTACCTTCAACAGTCTGGCCAGCATCCTAAACTGAGGGTCAGACTCCTCAACATCAAAAGACTGGCTTAAAATTGACTACATAAAGATTCAAAGTGATAACATGGGCTTCTTTCATTTGCATCCTGAATTTTCTCCACTAGGCTACACTAGGATATTTTTCTGCCTTCTAGAAACTAGGCAGAGCAGACCATGAATCATGGATAAAAATCTCTGTCAAATTGAAAATTTTTTTACAAGTTGTCCCTTTTTTCTTATGCAAGGATTATCCCTGAACCGCTGGGAATTTCAGAACAAGAGGAGAAGTCTTGAAATACTCACGAGAAAGCCGGTGATGACAACAAGCATGTACTGATAGATTCTTCTTAGTTCACGTTCCTTTTCTGCACCGTTGCCATCAGCAGGTTGTTAGGAAGATGTGAGCACTCCCCACATCATTCCCTGGCACAACAGACTCTCATGTCCCTGGGAAGCAGAACCTTGGATACTCCATGCACCCCTGTGAACCAGGACCAGCCCCATTTCTCCCATCACCAGGCATTTGCATGGATAAAGAGCAGCCCTCCGTTAGAAACAGCACATAGAATGAAGACAGTTTGATATCATTGCCCTGGAAATTTCTCCAGGGTTTTCTACCATGCTCTGGTTATTATTCTTCTTCCCCTTCATGTATGATGCTTTCGCTTCCAAGGTGTGCATTTCTGGACTGGCAAGTCAGGTTGAATGGATGCCAAACCATCTGATGGCAAAGCTGAGGTTCTCCATGTGTTTTGGAAAAGTCTATCTGACTCTTTCAGGTCTTTTCAATCACTTCTGGTCTCTGAGTGGTGGTCAAGCCAATAAAGATGACTCAACCGGAGCTGTTTCCGTCTCACCTCAAAGCCCAAACCCATTTAATGCTCATAGCTCATTTTTTTTTTAATCTGCTCTGGTTTGAGACAATATGAAGTCTCAGGAGTTATTCTGACATTTCTGTCCCCCATCTACTCCAGCCTGCAACCAGTTGTATCTTCCAGATGGGGACATGTGTCAGAGGACCTGCAAAATGGGCAAAATCAAGGACTGGGAAGAAGTTTCTTAGAGAAAGCCTTTAATCCTGTAGCTGTCTCCGCACTCAGGGGGAGGTGGTGAAGGAGCCTTTCAGGGTGGAGAACTAACCAGATAGGAGAAGCTGAGACCTTTGTGGACACTGGAGTTGACATTGCTGGAAGAGGGGATGCACCAGTGATGCTAGAATCTTCTTCAGGGAATCTTATCTTAGGTCTCCAGGACAAAGGGAGACTTGACATCAATTCTGGAAGTACAAGTTATGTTTCTCCAGACTTGACATGACTGTGCTGGTTTTCAGCATAGTTTGTGCCACTGCTGCAGAGCACCAAGTTGAATTCATTGAAGAAGTGAGGGTGGTTTGGATGGATGAACTACAAGGAGACACAACATCTGTGTACAGACACTCCTCCACAGCATCTTTAACCACCATCAGAAAGGACCAAAGATTCTCTGGGTCCTACAGTGACCCTGGTTTATTTCTCATTGTCACAGATTGAGGACAACTTCATGGCTTCATCTCACCTGAGATGCAGTTGCTTCCTCTAAAACCACTCCAGCTTGTCCCTCTCTGCTCTCATCCACTCCAAATAAGGCTCATCAAAGTCAAGAGACTGTCTTCCTTGGCTGAAGATGAGACATTATTCATGAGCCACCACATAGGCACAAGAGACAGTGACACAGGAATTAGGGTGAGCTGGAAACTTCCTTGGTACTACAGTCACTGAGCATCACCCTCATGCTGTAAATCCCAGGACATCTTTGTGCTAGGCCATTCATCCCAACAGATATTTAACCCCACCAACCCCTTGTCCCAACATCTTTCCATACCTCTTCCCAAATCCAAATCTTCTTTGACACATGAAGGGCAAGTGTCTTCAAAACTTTTATTTACTTTGGGAGCTGCATCAACTGCCATAGGAAGAGAAACAGGAATTAGCAAATTTCTCCCAGCTGGGATTTGGCTTGAGATTTAACCAGCTCTGCTAGAGGGAGGTCTCCATTATAGGAAGGTATGGACCTGTCTCCAGATGAGAGCAGAACTCATCCTACAGATTATGTTCATCCCCTGCCATTGTGCAAGTGGATGATTTTGGAGCTAAGACTTGTGCTCTTCCCATCTCTTCTATCAATACAGGCAAATCCTTTACAGCTTTTCCAAGCTCCCACCAACATCAACACAGTCATTTGTGAGGGGTTCAAGGGTCATCAGAAGTGCTGCTGAAGCTCCTTGAGACTTCGTTTCTTCATCAATACCTCTAACCTCACAGAGGATCTTCATTCCTTATTTCAGGCAAGCAATATTATATCATCAGGGCGATGGCACGAGCAAAGGCCAAAGTCATCATGCTCGTACAGGTGCCATTAAGAAGCACAGACACAAAAATCAATGCAATCCACTTCATGCCTTTAACTCCAGATCCACAGCGACCCCCGTTATGTGACTCATCCCTTACAACCCTCCCTGGTCCCTGCAAATGGAGACAGCCATCCCCCAGTAAACTGGATACCCCTTCCCATCGCCCCACTCCTGGGAAACAGAGAAGAAATCAAGTTTGTAAACACCAATATATCTGTAAAGTGAGAAGGAAGGAGACAGAGGCTTATTTAAAATTAATGTCTGCCCCAAAGGGTGGTTCTCCTGTCTCTGTGGCCCAGGCTTATTGCAGCAATGCTGTCATTCCCAGAGCCCTGTGAAGTCAAAGGGGACAGGACTATGAGCAGGACTTTATTGTCTTCCCATGACTGAGTCTTGGGGTTGTAATTAGAGCTCCTGGTGCTAATGTGACTGCAAAAGGTGTCAGAGCTGCCAGCTGAACTGCACCTCGAGTGCTGCCACAGCCTTGTAAAGGAGTTCTGCAGCCAGGTTGGAAGGCAGAGAAGACATGAGATGCCTCTGTTAAGGGGATTTCAGGAATTCCTTTACTTTCATTGCAAATGGGCAGGTTTTCCTTTTTGGTGATGATCTAATTCCAGACACTGGACCAGTGGGTGATCTCTAGGGTATGACAGGCTGCAGAATTGGATGAATTCCAGAATGAATCTGTTGCCAACACCATTGCTGGTCGTGGAAACCATGACATGTAAAATGACATGATCCCACTGGCACCAGTGACTGAGACAGCCTTTTCCCTAAAGTTTTGGGCTTGCCAAACCTCACAAGAAAAGATGCATTGGAGGTGGTCACCAACCATCCTTCCATACATTCCTTACCACTCCACCACCTGTTTTCACAGGCATTCTGCCTGAACAAAATCAGGGGTTACTGACTCCAGAACCATTTCAGCACAAGTCTGATGGTCTGCTTCAAGCTGCCTGGTATCAAATGTCTTCATTTTGGACCATGAAAATGCCATTTGCTGAGTGAATTGCGGTGATTCTGGATCTTTCAAGGGTCTATTCCCAGAGATCTTTGTAGTCCCAGATCCCTGTGCAATATACTTCCATTGTTTAATCCATATCCTCCCCAAATCTGTTGTTTGTATGTAGAGCAAATCACCATTTTTCTCTTCTTCTTTGTCCCTTCTCATGTCAGGAAAAAGAGACGATACTTCATCTTTCTCTTCTAGGTTTAATTTTTGCACAGAGTGAAGGGCTCTTGAGATTTCTCTCTCACTGCTTTGTAGTTGGCCTCTTCTGCCTGGGCTAACAGAAAACCATTAAAAGTATCAAGTGATTCACAACCAGCAATTGACAGAAATAAAGTCACCTCCTGACTGCCTTCCATTTTCTGGTGGCATCCACAGTTTTCGAGAGCAGGCAAAGTACTGCTTAATATCTCTCTCTCTCTCCTGCATTTTCCAAGAGTATTGATTCCAATGGGTCTCTCAAATGCCCCACTCTTCACCTAAAAAGTGTTTATTTTTTTTGCTTTGCTCTAAGTATCACGAGTTGCTCAAAAACCTGCCAAATGTGAGTAGCTTGACACAGGTTAGAGTTTTCCCTTGGTGTCCAAACTCTCAGTTCTGCAAAGCTGAGGGATAATATGGGTTAACAAACTCATCCTGGATCTGTGGTGGGCGTAGAGGTCCCCACAGCTGATGAGGAGGAAGGCACAGGGAGAGTGAAAGGCAGATGGAAAAGGAGTCATAAGTGTCTCTTTCGGGAAGTTGAGTTGTGTTTCAGCAGGGATAGGAAATCAGATGGTCCTGCCCTTTTCATTTAAGGAATACTTCCTGAAGATACTGCCCTCAAGGGTCACAGCTTCTTTCTTGCTCCATGTCGCCTCGACCTGAAGGTTTGAATAAGCATGTGATGGTCAGCAAGTCTTAGGACAAGAGCACAGGAGAATGTCTCATCAGGACATCTGCTGCCATTCCCTGTATAAGGCCCTCAGTCCCCCCCTCATCCTGCTCCTTCCACTCCTCTCTGCTCCCCAAACCCACCTTTTGTAATGCAAAATAACAACAGGCCTTGTTCCCTGCCTTGCTGCTTTTCATCTAAATTAAAACTCTGCTAATCTCATTAATGAGCTCACCCTGGTGCCACCGTGTTCTTTGGATGCCCCTAACATCATTAGGGGCTTATCCAGGGAAACAAAAGGGCATTACTCCATGCAGGGAATGAAGAATTAGTGCAAGGGTGGGGTGTGATTTGCAATAGTGCCCGTAATCACTTGTTTGTGTGCAATTAGTGGCTTTAATCTCCATCTCATTGCCACTGTAGCAGTTTGCAAGTGTGGGTAAGGGTGTCTGCAGAGATGCAGAGATGTGCAGGGGGCAGCAGCACACCAAAAGAGGTGAAGGGTGTTCAGATGACAGGGAAGTGGAGTGAAGGGGCCTCAGAGTGGGCACAAACCAAAATATTTTGGCCTATTATCGGCTGCGGTGTAAATCAGTGACAGAGCATAGATGACAAGGAGGCTTGGAAGGGACACACCTGGGTACAGGTGAGCAGGGCCATGTGGAAGGGGCAACAGGGAGAATTTCTTCACTAAAAGGGTTCTCAGGCATTGGAAAGGGCTGCCAGGGAGGTGGTGGAGTCACCATCCCTGGAGATGTTCAAGAATTCACCAGTGTGCTCTAGTCTAGCTAACAAGGTGGTGATCAGTCACAGGTTGGACTTGATCTTGGTGGGCTTTTCCAGCCTAAATGATTCTGTGATTCCAGGAAAGATGGGATTTATTTCCATCTCTTTTTCTTAAAAAAAATAAAATAAATGAATAAGGGTATATTGAATACTAAGGAAAATGAGGAAAAATAAAATCAAAGAAGGAAAAGCCTTTTCTTATACCATTTTAAATTCACCTGGGTCAATCACTATCCTGATATGTCACTGAGCTTCCAATTTTAATACAGTTTGACAAGCACTTCTGTGAGCAGAAGTCATAAAGTTTGGTTTCTTAGAGAGATTAGTCCCATGGCTGGCTTTTCTCATGTCTGACAGTGTCTGAATGATAGTTTTCCAGTACTCTGCTTGGAGAAGGCTCGAAGGAGACCTTAAAGCAGCCTTCCAGTACCTTAGGGTGGTTTACAACAAGGCTGGACATGGACTTTCACAAGGGCATGGAATGATAGGACAAAATGGAATGGCCTTAAGCTGAGGGAGGGCAGGTTTAAATCAGATATTAGGAAGAAATTTTTTACTGTAAAGGTGGTGAGACACTGTCACAGGTTGCCCAGAGAGATTGTGGACTCCCCATCCCTGGAAGTGTCCAAGGCCAGGCTGGATGGGGTTCTGAGATACCTGGGCTAGTGGAAGGTGTCCCTGCCCATGGCAGGGGGTTGGAACTGGATGATCTTTAAGGTTCCTTCTAATCCAAACCATTCTATGATTCCATGATTCTACCCAGCTGAATACATCAATACCAGCTTTAATTCCTTCTCAGCTTCTAATTTTGCCAGGAAGAAAATCCCTGGATGATGCTGCCTGACAGTTGTCCATCCTAATGTCTGGTCTCATCAGGATTACCTCTGGAGATGAGAATGATGGTTCCCCTGTGGTTTGTGAAGGTGTGTTACAGGAATGGGAGGGTGTTGGGAATTAAATGTGTAGGTCAGAGGACAGCCCCTCTGAGAGTTTGTGGGAGGGATGTGTGGGCTCAGTGCCCTTTGTGTGATGCCCAGAATACCTACTGGGGAAGAGGCAACATAATTTGATCCATCTGATGTCCATAAAGGAAAGCTTATCCAAAGTCATATCATTAAACCCTGGTATCCATATACCCATCCAACCCTTCTGTTCCCATCTAATTCAGAGATAGAACTTCCAGTCATGAATTCAGCTGTTTCTACCACTGAAACTCTGAAAAAATAAATGTTCTTCATCTCCTTTGCTCTTTTATCTGGAGATTATTTGTTCCTACTTACTCTTTCAGAGAAAGGAAGTTTCTTCGTATCTCACCAGATTTGGAACAACACAGATGAAAATATTTTTCTATTTCAGGATCTCCTCGTGAGAGATCTCCTGAGGGCCCTTACAATCATTCATCTCCAAGCTTCTGGTGTGTCCTTGAGGCAAAGAAGAGGGAAGAGGTCATGTTTTTTGCTGTTGAAATCAAGCCTGCAGAAGTGAGACATCCAAGCACTGATCCACTACAACCCAAATTCTTGTTTCCAATCTTATCTTCCCCATACCCTACATATTGGACTGTTATTATCACTTTTAGGACCTGCTCCCAGGACATGAGTGTATTTGTCGCTCACTGGGGCTGCCAGCATCAAACTCTTCAGTATTAATGCTGCTTCATCTCAGAAGTGCAGCTACACAACAGTGGAGTGTGGTCTTTATTGAACTTCTGGGTTTGATCTGTGCGTGCTCTGTGATGAGGGGAGTGTGTGAACCACAGCAGAACTTTGTGTATTGATTAACTGGGGGAATTGCTCTGGCCTGGCTTTATAGCCCGTTGTAGAAGAGTTTCGACACTAGTCTCATGCAGGTTTGCAGTTTCGGGGTAGCAGTGATTAAAGCAAACTTGTTTTAGCCAAAATTTTAAATGGAAGATCCCCAACACTTCTCTCTTTAAAATAAAACATATGATTTTATAATTCTGGGAGGTTTTAATCCCTGGGACTAATTTATCTAGGGTTCTTGTTGGCATAAGTAACCTTCAGAGTTTTTCAAGGTAGTTATTTAAGTGGGTACTTCTTGCAGTAGTTTGTTAGTCAATGCTCAGCTCTTCCTCTGGTTTTCTTTATATTCTAAAATAATATGAAGATGTAAACTTATCATGAGTTCAATATCAAATGACTACAGTAAAATGTTTCAAAGGTTGTTTTTTCTTTTTCTGAGAGTTCACGCTGCCTTGTGAATCCAACTGAGAACAGATTTGAAAACAAAATAAATTAATAAAACCCCTAAAACCAGTGCCTTCTTTCCCAGCTTTCCACTCCTACAAGCAGCTTCTTAAACAACTCAATCAAAATTTGTCACAGAAGAACTGGCAGAAATCTTGGAGGGGAAAAGGCAAGAGGGAAGACAGGAGGGGCAGAGAGAAAGATGGGTCTGTCTCCAGCATGGTGGGTTGGACATACCAACATTAGAGTAAATGGTGAGTAGTTAAGCCATCAAAATGAAGCTGTAAATTGGAAGTAGGTCTATTAAAGTCAAGCCTTTTTCATGGAGAGGCATGATAATGTACCTTGGAGTGTATGAAAAGTGACAGACCATTTTAGGACATGTTTACAGGGCTGGGGATCCACAGGGTGTGTGCCTACCCAAGGGGGTGTGACTGTGGCTCTATAAAGAGCCCAGCTCAGACACTGTACACACACAAGGTGAAGAATTGAAGAATATGCTTTTTTTTTTTCCAAGCTACAATTATGCTGCCACTTCTCCTGAGTGCCCCCTCCCTCCTGAGACAATGCATTAAAGCATGGGAAAAGTGATACTTAACACTGAAATTCATCATTAATTCCTCCGTCTTTTATTGTCGTAACATTAGCCATAATGAACTCTTCTTGCACTGATGTCCATTTGGTGTGTCACTTTCCCTAGAAGTGCTTCATAACTTAGCATTAATTAATGGTGACTTACTGCAAATTGTGTTACAGAGCTGATAGCACTTCTGGGTAACTAAGTGTCACCAACTGCAGCCATCAAACTTGCTGTGGCAGCCAGGCATCGTGCACGATTAATTGCTGTATCACACACCAAGACATCACTTTTGGATCTTCCCAGGAAAGGAAGGAAAGTTCGTGGCTTGGGAATTGAACTTGATTTAATTCTCAGCTCTATGATTGACCTCCAATGTAGCCTTGGGCAAATGAGTTAAGACATTTATGCCTTTCCACAGAGCCACAGCTGTGGCTGCAGGAGAACTGGGGTGGGTGGGTTGTAACCCCAGGGGTTGGGTGATTCCGTCCTGTTCATGAATCAACCTTCTCCTCCCCAGAGTCAACTGCACTTCCATGATGCCTGCAAAGTTATTCCCAGTTTGAAAGACACTGTAGATATCATGGATCTTTGACTTCTGGAGGATCTCCCTACCTTTGTTCACCTAGACTTGGATACGTCTCTTCCTGCTCCCAAATCCAGCTGGGTGCAAGTCCTTCACTGGCAGCTCAGTCAGGAGGGTTTGCCCTGAAGTTACACATGTAGATTAATAAAATAACAGAATGGTTTGGATTGGAAGGGACCTTAAAGATCATCTTGCCATGGGCTGGGACATCTTCCACTAGACAAGATCAGAACCCCATCCAGCCTGGCCTTGAAGCAGCTCCTGAGGGACAGACTGCACCCACCCTGTAGCAGCAGTGGTGAGTTCTGATCTGCCCTCCCATCCCTCTGTGTCTACCATGGTGACAAATCCACAGCTTCATGCTGATTGCACACTTATGACCCTCTCTTCATTCTGCTGCTCTCCTGGCTTCCAAAACGAGGTCTCCTCATCCAAACTGATAATCACAAATGGTGTTTGGCCGATGCCAACAATTTAGATTTCCTAATGGTGAGATCCATGACCCAGAACTATTAAATTTATTAGAATAGACACAAATTGTGTCCAAGAGAAAATGACCACTAAATTGCTACCCCAGAGTCCTTCAAGAGTGAAATTCTTTGCTACCTGGCAGCTCTCCGAGTGTACCATTACATGCAGGAAAGCAGAAGAACCACCACGAGTGACCCAGCTGTCTGGACACAACATCAAAACCCTACCCAGGTCAGGCCCTGGTGCTTTCCTGAGCTATCTAAATGACTGACATGGGAGCCACAAGAAACTGGTTTCACAGATTTGTTTCCTTTAGACCCCTTCATTACCAACAGGATTTGGATCACTCAAAAAACCTCAATGGGGATTTTACTCCAGAAGGCAGAAAGTCACATTTGGTTGATTATTGAAGGAGCCTGGAGGAGAAGACTCATTTGTAAATATCTACAGTTTTGATATCAAGGGCTAAGACTTGGGTCACAGATGGAGACACCCACATTTAGGTGTCTCTCTGAGCTCTCTGTATGAGCTGCCTGTTGGAGCTCTTGGTGTGACCACCGGAGATCTGGTTGATGCAGTGTAAGTACAGTCTGACTGTACAATAACTTGCCTAAGACTAAGAGATAAAATAAGAAACCAACTTTCATCAGCAATAGGAAAGACACTAAGAGAAAAAAAAGTTCAGTTCTTTCTAAGTCACAGCATTATTTATCAGATTGAACTTTGTCTTTTGGCTTAACAGGACTGGAGCTCCAGTCCCGAATTTAGCACTGCTGTGTGCTTTAAATATAACATAATATAATATAAACAGATCTGTTTTCCTCAGAGAAGGGACTCAGCCATCCTCTTCACAGATATTAAAAATGCAGGGAGAGGCTGGTGTTTAATGAGTTCACTTGCAAGGCACTAAAGTCGGCTACCACCTGTCAGTGTCTTCACATGTGCTCCTAGGCCTTAATTAAGAGCTGTTCTTTGTTTAATTTCATTCCTTCTCTCCCCAGCCCCACCTACCTCCTTCCCCCTTCCTTGGTTTGCGTTGTATCAGAAGACAGAAACCAGCCCCTGAGAGATGCCTTCCAAAGTCAATCAAAAATTAATTTCATATGGCAGCCGAGTCACAACTTCTCATTTATTCATCAAAGTCTGATGACTTCTCAATCTTCTAATTACAGTATCCTAGAATCACTCAACTTGGAAAAGACCTCTAATATCATTGAGTCGAACCCAACACTGCCAAGCCCACCACTACCCCATGTCCCCAGTCATCAACTCAACTCCATCATCATCATCAAGCTCTAGACAACCAAAACACTCCCCAACACACACGGCCACCCCACTGCCTCTCCCTGCCCTCCTGTCCCTTCTGAAGAGTTTATTGCCATCCATTGCAGCATTCCAGTTGTGTGAGCGATCCCACCGTGTTTCCATGATATCAACTACATATGTCATTGTTTTCCACAACGCTTCCAGCTCCTGCTGCCCATCGGTGGGACAAAAGCAGCCAGCCAAGCATGCAAATCAGATTAACAATTTGCACCTTTGTGAAAGGGATTAGCTGCTCAGCCTGGTGTGGATGCTCTAAGAAATCAATCTGCATCTGTCAAAATCTGTAACCTCACTTGTGTCCCTGACTCCATACGTGGGTTGGTTAAGATAATAATAATTAATTAACAACCTGCTTTAGATTGCATCTTCTCCCACATGGGATTAATCTTGTATTTCCTTAGGGAGCTGATTTTCCAGGCTGGCTGTGAATTTATTCTTTGCTGCTGTAATACATGATGGTGTTTGCATGCTTTCAGGGTCACAGCTACAGCAGGGAAAGCATAGGAGTTAAAGCAGTGGAGCCGGTTTAGGATTGTGTCCAAATCCCATAAATGCCACATGTGACTTCAGATAAGTCACTTAATCACCCTTTTTCACACCCTATATTTACCAGATCAGTCAAGGCAAGCGGATTTACAAGGATGATTCATCCCAAAAAGGGCCAAGGGACATTGTTTCTATTCCTGATGCCACTCTGGAACCTCGGTAAAGTCACTTCACTCCCACCATCCCAACTTCCCAGCTGCACAGGGAGGGCAGCGTCTGTTCACTGCTAAACCATGAGTGACAGCCCTCAGCCAAGACACTCTGGCAGACGTTCCCAACCTTCAGGATCCTTTGGAGAGAAGGTCAGGCTTTGTGGATGATGGCTTTTCAGTGGGGTGTCATGCTCTGATTTCAAATGGGGAAGGTGTCACCTGCAGTGAACAGCTCCAAATTATCAGTTCCCCTGACTAACGATTAGGTAGGACTTAAGCCTTTTGTACTAAAAATAGGGATAAGCCTGAACTTATCCTACAACATGGAAATAAACTTTTCTCTCAACAAGAAGGGATGAATATACGATATAAAACTCAATGCAACACTTGCAATGCAGTCTAGCGATGCTGCAAAGAGGAGCCTTCCCAAGTCCCATTTCCAAAAACCAAGACAATGACCTCATTAATTGAAGTATTTTGGTAAAACACCCGAATCTGCTGTACCAATGAGCCATCCCTCTTTGCTTTGTTGTTGACCTTGGCATATCAATCCCCCAAACAGAACAAGAGCAGCCCTGCTTGGGAGGCACAAGCTCCTTTCTTCCATGCCCTGTTGATGTGACAACCAGCAAATGTCATCTTCCACATCAGGGCGTCCCATACCTTGCAAAGCTTTTCCCTATGGAAATAGGAGGAAAGGGGAAAGTAGGGGAAGAAGCAGGGAAATACTTGTGTGGTGCCCAGTGTGTTTCTTCAGGGCTGAAAGGGAACATCTTCACTCTCCTTCTTCCCCATCTCCAGTGTGCAGCCATCCAGAACCAGACACTTGCTGTGCGTGGGGACCTGTCAGGAGCACTCAAGCCCCAGGGCTATGTCTTAATAGAGGACATGCTGAAGGGATATGAATTTCCTGCCAGAGCAGCTTGGAGGCCACAATGATAGTGGTGGTGGGACAGGAACATTCAGATGGCTTGCTAGAAAGTGGCACATCGCAGGCTCTGTAGAAAAAAGCCAAATATATCTGTCTCTTCCCATTTTTCCTACTCTTTTGTAGCCACTCATTACTAAACCTCCAAGATCTCCCGCTCTTACCATGGTGGTCAAAATACAGAGGCACAGGATGCTGAGCCTTTGAGGTATCCATCCTAGGACTTCTAAGTTACTCACCTCATAGGTTTCCAGGTAAGACCTTCTGCATTTCCATTCCACCTGGTGCAGAGTGGGGTGGTAGAACAGCCTGTTTGGAGATACTCTGGGCATTTGGAGTGGTCTTCATGGTGGAGTCTGGAGCTTGTTGCCATCAAATTTAGCCCCTGTCTCTTTAGACACTTTGGATGAGGGAACTCTGCAGCAAATCCTTGTGGTGGGTGGGCACGTCCTTGGTCATACAGAGAGTTTCCCTTTCCAATGTGTACACAACACTTCCACCAGAAGTTAATTTTCTGTATATTTAAGCTTTCAGCCTCTCTAGTCAAGGTCTCAGCTGCAGTGCTGAATCCCTAAAATTACTTGAACACTCCCAAAGTCTCTGTTTCCTCTTCTTCCATGACACTCTCTCTCAGAGGAAGACTTGTTTCAAGCATTCCACATATGAGGAAGAGGAGACAATGAGGCTCAGCTCCACAGTGCTGCTTTGCCATGCAAGCAACACTTACTGGCTCCTGTTTCAGTCAGATTATTAGTGCCTTTTTGTCCTGTGTTTCCTCTCAGAAGGATCCAGGCAGTGCTCCAATTCAAGCAATGCTCATTCATCACAAACCTGACTTGTCTGGTCTTGAACCTTTCTGCATGATAATGACAAGACCATCTTCTTCCTCGCACCACAAGCTGGTCATTTTGGTCTGGGATTGGCAAGAATCTGTTTCTTGGCACACACATGTGGCTTCCAGAGGGTGTGTTCAACTTCATCTGTTAACACAGAGTGAACCTGAGAGAAGGGGCAACAAGATAAGTTTGGAACGGGGCGGAAATGCTGGAGGAAAAGGAGCAGAGCAGGATTTGTAATGAGCATGTCAGACAAAACTGTAACTTGGGTCAGACGTCAGGGATGAGCAAAGGCCTGAGGGAAGTCCTGGGTGTACTCACACATCAGGACAAACAGCTCCTGGGACTGCATAGATCTTGTCAAGCAAGGAGTGACATCTCCCTTTGAGAAAATGTCTGTCCCTAGAGCTCTGGTGACAGCCCATCCATGTACACCCATTAAGCAGTTTGTTATTGTGACAGCTGACATGGTGATTGCTCGGTATGAATTGCAATTACCATCCAAGCACGAGGAATCTAAACTGATCAACAGGCAGCCTTAACTAACCAACAATCCTGCTCAGAGGGATGGGCCTCCTCCTGGGAGAAAAAGGCTCCTAAGAATCTCATAGCTCCTCTTCCAAAAAGAATGTGTGCCCAGACAACAGCAGGGCTGGGCTTTTGAAGGGAATGATGCTCAGGTGTTAAACAGAGAGGATATTTTTACTCATTCCTTTGCCAAGCTCTGAGAGAAACAGGAGTACTCCTGGACTGGAGCCATGCCATTCAATAACTCCACAGACAAACAGGGAACGTCTCCCCGTATCCTTTCCCCACATCGACGGAATGAGATGCTAAAATCGGATGGAAGCTGGAAGAAATTTGGATGAAAAAAAAGCATGCAAAATATCCAACTTTGGTAATGAACATTTTGAGGTTTAATTCTACAAGGTTTGCTGTCTCAAATATACTCCAGGGTCACCCTTCATCCCCTTTCCTACAAGCTTTCACTGCAACCTGAGGGAATTGCAATCCCGCAAAGCCAGGAGTCCAAGGATGTCCCACAGAGACACCCCAGAAGGTTCCCATATGGTCGAATAAGCTGCTGGAACTGATTTCCTGGCAGAAGCCACGGTACACAGTTCGAACAAACCTGTCCCAAAACATTTCACCTCTCTCCTGCGTGCCAAGCACAGCTGAGCCATGGTCCTGGCTCAGAGCAGCCCAGGAGGAGCAGATGCCAGCACTGGAGCTCATCAGTAGACCTGGAGGTGAACTGTGAACTGCTTAGGTTGGACACAGGTCAATTCTCCAGAAGATAGAAAATCTTCCTGTATGGAGAAGACTCTCTGTAGCACTGGGAGAACATGGATATTGTAATGTCTTCTGGTGGGCTCCTTCCTCAAGCAAATCTATGAAAAGGAGATGCATCCAAGCTGCCAAATGCACTCAGTCCTGTGCACTTGCAGACACAAATAGTACTTTTGGACAGTACTTTTTGCTGTCCCAGACCTCAAGGCCTGAGTTTGCATCCCTTGGAGGAGTGGTGAGTCTACTCATTAAACAGGACAAGAATGGCAGGTCCCTCCGTCCTTGTGTCCTGGTACAGCCCCATAGCACGCACAGACTGATGTTGGAGGGTGACAGAAGCACTGAACACAGAGAAAAAGGCTGGAATTGCAGGGTTTATCCTGCTTACCCCTCACCTCTGTCTGTGTCTTCTCAAAGGGCCGCCTGCAGTTCAGTCCCTAACCTTGTATGCTGCTGATGGTCATGGTGGAGATGGGAAGTGACCTCTTTGGAGCCTCTGCATGGCCTCCAGCACTTTTGACTCTGCTTCAACCTCTTCCTCAGTCTTCTTTCTTTGCAGAAAAAACAATTCCTGGGGCAATAGTTGCCAGACAACATGTACACAGGAAGGTCTTGTTCTTTGGCCTGATCCCACTGCTCTTTAAATGCACCGCCCTCAACAACTCCTTTCAATGGCTTTAACTGGCTAGACAACTTTATTTTTTTTTTGTAGTGTGCAAAGTCCACTGCTTTGATTTGTCGCCTGGGATGGGATTCATCTTACCTAATGTTTGATGTCTACCACGTTGATTGCAGCCGAGCTGGTCACCTTCGGCTCCCTTTATAGTCTGCAGAGAGAAATAAGCCCTGCCAGGACATGAGTCATCTGACCTATTGGAGATGTCTACTTTAGAATGAGATTAATCACGCTCTGGACGCACCTGTTTTGCTCCAGCTAAAGACGGAGTCTAGACAACCAGCTCAGATGAATTCAACCTCAGTGCCTTTTTAGGTGCTCATCTCCCCAGGATCAGTGGCTGTAATGAACCTTCCAGCAATTTTCTCAGTCCTGCTTTAGCTGAGATGTACTTTGGTCCATGCTGTGTGATGAAAGCTAATGATGAGCAGTATGACCTAATGAGAGCAAGAGCTGCTCTTGTCTCCTGGAAAGAGTTCTGTGCCCTTCAGAGAAGGTGGGAGAAGGTGTGTAAAGGTACCAGACAAGACAGCTACACTTGGGTACTGGACGTGGGTAGATTTGGGGGTATTTTTATGCTGCCCAGATGGTGAGGATTCTCTTCAAACAGTACAGAAGAGATATCGGAGAGCGTAAGTAACTTAAGGATATGTTCCCACTTCAAAATGTTGAGCATTCTGCTTGTGCTCTCTCTGCTTTTCCTGACAGCTCTGTCTCTCAGCCTTGCCAAAGTCAGGGCTCAAATTGGGAAGCAGAAGGAAATCCAGAGCCCCAGAGCTGAGTATGTGCTGGGGAACATCTCCTTAGAGCAGGCAGTGTCCCAGCCACACAGCATCGTGCTGGCCATAAAAACCTACACAGACAACCTTTAGTGTGAAAGGGTGTTGGAAGAAGACTGCCATGTGCTCTCATGGTGTTCCCAGTCTGGATGGTGCAGAGAACAGGACACCCCAACACACATCTAGTGGGATTTGGAGAAATGCAGTGGAAGAACTGCAGCCAACATAGGTGCTGAGGAACTGGACTGAGACCTGCCCACTATGCTCACAACTAATGCATCCAGGGCACAAGGTGAAGACCTTGGAACCACAGAAATACCTGCACATGCAGGTGTGCATTCAATCCTACTTGTATGTGAAGAACTCAGGCAGCATTTGTGTCTAACTGCATGCTGACCCCTAACAGTGCTGAGTCCAAGCATGCAAAAGGGTTTTGACCTCTACTTAATTAATAGAGAAGACTTATTCTTGATGTATCACTTGCTGTCAGCATCCCTGCTTTGAGAGTGAACTACAGCAGGATCTGTGCTGGAAGCAGGATCAGGGGATTTGGCTCTGGGATCAGTTACAGGTTTCATTATGCCATTGATTAATGAGTATCACAGAATCATAGAATGGTTTGGGTTGGAAGGGACCTTAAAGATCATCCAGTTGCAAACTCCCTGCCATGGGCATGGGCACACCTTCCACTATCCCAGGTTGCTCCAAGCCCCATCCAACCTGGCCTTGGATACTTCCAAGGGTAGGAGCAGCCACAGCTTCTCTGGGCAACCTGTGCCAGGGCCTCACCACCCTCAAAGTCAAAAAAATTTCCTCTGATATCTAATCTAACCCTGCCTTCTGGCAATGGGAAGCCATTCCTCCTTGTCCTATCACTCCATGCCCTTGTCCATGGTCCTTCTCCAGCTCCCTTGGAGCCCCTTTAGGCACTCGAAGGAGCTCTAAGGTCTCTCCACATCCTTCTCTACTCCAGTCTGAGCAACCCCATCTCAGTCTTCTCCAATTTAAAGCCACAGGGAGAGTCAGAGCCCAGCTGAGTATGTACTTGTTGATTCCAGCAGTCAAAAACTTGCGACAAATCACATCTCAGTTCAAAAGATGAGATCCTTATCCTAGCAGGGGAGAAGAGGATTGACATGAAGTCTCTTTTCACCATCTCCCTGAGCAACGTGGAGCCAAACCTCTCACCAGTGGCATTGAACCCCTTCTTGCTTCTGCTCGGAGATGTCCTTGTCGAGTGGGCATGGGTTGTGTTAAATATACACAATTTACTGATCTTGCAGCCAGCCATGAACAAGACAATGCAGGAAACATGGCTGAAATGCACACACAGGCACGGAGAAGTGAACTGCCTCCCTCCTGGCACTCGAGGCTGTTGCTTCCTGGGGAGGAAGGGAATTTCCCTCAAGTGCCTCACAGAGGCTCCTTCTCCAGTTGCAAAAGCAAAGCAGCGTTTAACATCAGATGAAATCAGTGAGTGGGAGCACAGGGAGTGGGGCCAAGGGTGAGATGATGCTCTGTGATATAGTCAAGGCTTGCAGTAATCTCAGTGTTCTGGGAACAGATAGGATGAGAAAGGAGATCTCCCATATATTTTTCTTTTTAATCATCGCTGTTCTTCTAGGAGTCACTCATCCATTTGGACAAAATATTATTTACACAGCAGGAGCTGAAGATGAGCTTGAATCCCTTTGTCCCAGAACTTGGCTGAAGTTTCAATACAGCCCTCAACAAAAACAAACCAGCGCTGGTGACTGAATCTTTCTCAGGAGCAATAAAATCCAAGATAAATCAGCCAATTTGCAGCTTTCTACTCTCCTATTTCATTTTGCATCTCTTGTTTCAGGCAGGAATGGAGGACATGAATGTGAAAGTGCAGGGAAAACACAGAAGAAAAGGAGTAAGATGGTTCAGATTGGAAAAGAGCCAGTTAATATTGTAGCCACAGGCAAGGTCTGAACCAGAATATTCTGTACTGAGCCAGAGAGACCACACTGTCCATCCAAGAGCTGCAGTGATTTAATCCACCACTGAGGAAGCTGCAGAGGAGAGGAAGGAGGGAAGGATGTTTACTTTATCACAAGAACACAATTAGACAATCACTATTTCTGAGAGAACACCCCTTTCTTTACCCCAGAAAGGACTGAAGTACATCTGCTTTCTGTTCTGTTTTCCCCACTTTTATCAGAGGACTCCAAGCAAAGTTCCCTGGGGACTGTGACAGAGCAAAGGAAGAAGCATTTGAAGCTGCTTTTTCCACTGGGAATATCTTTTAATGTCAAAAGTAGGCTTTGGCCACCACCCCATCCTCTTGGGCCTCCTTCATCCACACCTACATTTGCACTTGAAGGTGCAAATTCCCTCTGTTGTGCTGACATGCAGAATGCTGTCTAACATTCTGTCTCCAGGCAGTTCCCCTCAGAGCCCATTAAACTGACTTGCCTGAACCCCCGTGAAGACAGGCAGTGAGTCATTTCACCTCTACCTGCACCCTTTGGATCAATCCTGACATTTCTGTGCCTTTTGTGCCAGTTGAGGTGTTTCTTCTGCCTTGGGGATGCCCGAGAGGTTTCTCTGACCTCTCTCTAGGTCAGGATGCAGGTGCTGTTTACCAGCTCTGAGGCTCTGCAGAAGCTGTGGATCCGTGGCTTGGCCAGCAGTGTCCAGGTGCATGGAAATCTGCCTTCCAGCACCGTCCTCCTCCTCTACAACCACTCCAGGCAGGAACTTTAACTGCTTTAATTAGTCACTGTTTGCTCTCCTCAGGTCTCGAGTTATCACTGGAATACTCATTTAAATCTGGTGGCCAAACAAATTAAAACTAATGAGGCCATTAGGGTCACATTAACATACAAGGAATATAGGAGAGCTTCCGGAGGTGGTTTTGCTGCCAGACCTGGTGTGTGTGCCGGCAAAGCCTGATTCCAGCCTTGGAGAGAAAGGGTTGCATCCAGGTGCAGGGATGATCCAGTACCAAACCTGGGATGTGGCAGGACAAGGTCCCCTGCTGCCTCCTGGGGTGTTTGATAATGGCAAACACATGGGAGCAGCAGGTTTGGATGAAGGATGAGAGGCAGGGATTTGAGTGGATAGAGAGAATTTGGCACACAGCATCAAGGATTTTTGTCCCAACTCCCTACACTTGATCTCTGCTGGTAAATGGGCCTGGTGCTTCAATAGAGACTTCACATAGAAGGTCATCTGACTAATTCCTATGCAGGTGGTTACCCAGCCAGGAAGCCAAGGAAGCAGAGGGAATGGGATGTGAAGCCAGATGCATCCTCTTGCTCCTCTGCCTTTGCCTACAGAGAGCATGCAGAGCATTCCTGCTGGCCCCGGAGCCCACCCAGGGGGAGGCTCTTGGACGTGCCATATTCGATGGGAAGATAAACAGCTACAGAAGAAACACGACTGACACAGAAATGGGGATGGCTCCTCTAAGGGGATAACAGGCCAGAACAGAAAGCTCATCCATGCTGAGATCCACCCTGTCCTTCAGGCCCTCACCCATGGGAAGTGCCAGTTCCCACATCTCCTTGAAAACAGGGAAGAAAATCCAATGCTACCCCTCTGAGACAAGAACCAGAGCATTCCTACTTCTCTTTTGAAACACAAATGATGGTTATCATAGAATCATTTAGGTTGGAAAAGACCTTTAAGATCAAATCCAGCTTTATGCTAACCCAACACTGCCAAGGCCACCACTAAGCCACATCCCCAAACAGCACATCTGCACATTTTTGAACACTTCCAGGGATGGAGACTCCACCTCTTCCCTGGGCAGCCTGTTCCAGCACTTTGCCACCCTTTCAGTGAAGAAATTTTTCCTAATATCCAATCTAAACTTCCTCTGGCACAACTTGGTGATATTTCCCCTCATCCTGTCCCTGTTCCCTGGGAGAAGAGACCAACCCCACCTGGCTCCCCCTCCTGTCCCAGAGAGCCAGAAGGTGCCCCCTGAGCCTCCTTTTCTCCCTTCCCTGGCCCTGCTGTCCCCCCATGGTTGGCACAGCCCCAGGGCCATCGGCCTCTTGCTCACCTGGGCACACCTGGGCTTGTGTCCAAGTGCTGTCACAGCATCCCCAGGGCCTTTTCCAGCTTTGCAGCCCCTCCACCCCATCCTGGGGCAATGCTTGGGGTTGCTGTCATCCCAAATGCAGGACCCAGCACTTGGGCCTGTTTAACCTCACACAACCAGTCTCGACCCATTGATCCAGCCTGTACAGATCCCTGTGTCAGTCCTTCCCACCCTCCAGCAGATCAACACTCCCACCCAGCTGGGTGTCCCTGGGACTGTGCAGGCTCTGCCTGCTCCCTGGCCCTGGGCATTTGACATTCAGCTCACACTCAGTGGGAACTGCTCACAGGTACTGCAGCAGCTGGAGAAGAGAGGAAAACACTCTCTGGCCTCTGTGTGTGCTGGTCTTTACTGCAGCACCACCAGCCACAGCCTTCCAGTTCATCCCCTGTACTGCAAAGACAGCCCCTCCATGAACAGGGCATCTCCTCAGGGAGCAGCCTTGGAGGTTTCCATGCCATTCCCACCCCATCCCAAAGAACCTTGTTGTCTTCTTCCCCCCACCTTATGTTGATGTGATACCTGCAGGTGAGATGGGCTGGGTAAAGGAGCAGAGCGCTCCACCCTTAATTCACACATGCATTTAAAAGAAAAAGAAAAATGAGGTGAGAAAAAATATTAGTTTGGCAATATTTCATTCCAGCTTGCCATCAGCCAGCTCTAAATGCCTGGAAACCTTTAGGAGCACTGCCCTGGCTGGGTGAACAAAGATTGTAGAGCCAGGGACTGACAGAGTAAAACAGGAGAATTTTAGGACAAATTGCTCAAAGTGAGGACTACAGGGATTTAGAGGTACACAGGTCTGTCAGCTCCTGATGCTTTTGCTCCCTTCAGCTCAGTCTTTGTGGCTTTCTCTGCCTGCTTCCAACCATTCCCTAGCTCCAGCCAAGGCAGAAGCTCATCAGTACCACGATTAGATAGAGATAATGCCAAAAAACTGAGCACTTTGAGCTTACCTGGAGAAAATGTGCAGATATTTAGACTGAGAGGATGTTGAAGGCAACTCTAAGAAGAGTGGTTTCTGCTAAAGCAGCACAGGGTGGTTTCTCAGGAGAGGGACACGAGGGATGATGGTACTTTAGAGGATGAGACACCAAGGTTATCTGACTGGAAGGGACATCTCAGAACTCACACAAATGTTTCAGAGAACCCCTAGACATGTCCTCAGGTGAGTACTCTATCCTTCTCTGCTCCTCCCTCTTCAGGCAGCACACCAAAGGGGCAACCATTTGGGAAATGTAGGACAAAGGCTTTTAGGAGAAGTTATGACCTTCAGCGAGGATCAGAGAGCAGGGCAAATGTCTTGGTTAACACATGTAGACTTGGTAAATGTACTACAGACATGCCAATGACCCTTGAGAGCCACATGCCTGGATGTGGGTGCTCTGCAGAGCCTTGTGTCTTGTGTCTTGCTTCCCAGCAGCAATTTGGATTGTTCACTGCAGAACAGCTTATTTGTTGGATGCTGCTACATTTCCCTCGTTGTGGAATATCTGGCAGAAGGCTGTTTTTTTCTGAGATTTATTTATTTTATCTTTTTATTTTGCAGTGAATTTCTTTCCTGCTGTAGAGGTAGCACAGCAAAGAGATTATTTGACATTCAAGCTGGTGATATACCCATCACACAAACCAAACTTGTGGTGTCATTTCTGTTTTCTTGGATGGATGAGGGTCACTTTTAGGCCCTCTTTTTTGTAGTAACAAAGACTTAAATGAGAAATTTTAAAATGTATTTCCCACAAGCATCGATGCTAATGAAAAGAGCATTTACAGAAATCTCCAAAAAAGAGCACTGTATCATCTCTGCTTGTCCTGTTTTCTGGAGATCATCCAAGACTGAGCTAATGCTTATGTTTCTTTGCAGGGTTAGAAGGTCTTAGAACCATCTCCAGAGTTTCTTCTGCTTTCATAACAGCACTTGAAATCTATGAATGGTTCAACAAGTTGCACTGATATTTTTTGATAGCAAAGTCACAGGTAACCTACATGCTTGGATGGCTCAGGCGATGGTCTCTAGATCAGAAAGCTCTTCACTTATAGTGTCAGGTGATGTAAAGAGGAAGCAGCTGTCATCTCATGATACAAGAGTGACATTTTATGGGACACTAACCAGCTCTTGGGGTTCTCAGTGAAGAAGTCAATAACAGGCAACTGGGAATGAAATCTTACCTCACTATTAGAGGTAGTTTGTGGCTTTAAATCAACAGCAAGGCTTAAAATTGAGCTGATACTAAGGGGAGAATTTGTAGGGGTGATGTTTCTAGAGACACAGCTGGAATATGGGACCTAAATATAGAGAATATGTGTCCTTCACAGAATCACAGAATGGTTTGAATTGGAAGGGATCTTAAACTTCATCTACTTCCAATCCCCTGCCATGGGCTGTGATACCACCAAGGAGAGCAGCTCTTGAGAGGAGCAAAGCCAGCTTCCCCCAGGCAGCACAAAACACCTTTCCAGGACTTGAATTGATAGAAAAGCAACACAGAGTTTAGAGAACCTGTGAGTGACACCAAACCCTCCATGGGCTCCTCCTCATGCCCTCAGCCTGGTGCATGGCTGAGCTGTGTGGGGGGGTTTGATATCTGCCTCATCACCTTACCCTAGCTCTTTAGCATCTCTGAGCCAAAAGGAGGAAGAGAAAAGGTATGCCGTGGTGGGAGAGAGAGTTAACTTTTAGGCTGTGTAAGGAATAACCGAGCTGGGTGTCATTGTGCTGCACAAGTGACCTACTTTCTCTTTATCTGGCTTATCTCTGTTTGCATGGGTTTATTGATGGCAGGAGATACTGCTAAGTGAGTGGTGCTTTCAGAATACAAATGAAGGTCGAATGCAGCCCTTCTGCCCAGGGAAAATTCTGGCAGAGACCAGGAGCAGCGCCGCCCCTCAGCTCCTGGCAATTAGCAGGCAGAGTTAATGCAGGGAGGTGATGGGCTCCGGGGCAGGGACCAGGCAGTGCTACTGCTGTGCTTTCTAATGAGCAGGCAGAAATTAGGCAATGAGCCCTGCAGGCACATTGTGAGAGGGAGAAATGCTGGTTTAGTCCTACAGAAAGGCTGGTTCTGGCTGGGGTAAAGTTTTCCTTGGTCATTCCTTGAGTTTCAGCAGGCTGGGAGAGCATGAGGGGGAAATAAAACTCTTGGAGTTTTATTTCAAGTGAAATACTGTATTCTCCTCTCTAAGAGTGACAGTGAGCTGGGGACAACCTGCATGTTTGTCTCCCATTTTTTGGCCCCATCTATGTTATCCCAGTGTTCACATGGCTGTATCTCTACCATTCTCTTCCATCCCTCTACAAAAGCACCCACCTCTGAGGTTAAACCTGTAGAAACACACAATCCAGGGCTGGGGGACCCCTTTCTAGCACAGTCTCTGGTAGAGCTTTGGCTAATGTCACCAGCACCCTGAGAGGCAGTGCTCTGGCAGGGTTGAGGAGCTCACATTTACACAGCCTGAGCCCACCAGGCCATGTGGTGGAAGGGAGGAAAGGGAGATNTTTTTATTTTGCAGTGAATTTCTTTCCTGCTGTAGAGGTAGCACAGCAAAGAGATTATTTGACATTCAAGCTGGTGATATACCCATCACACAAACCAAACTTGTGGTGTCATTTCTGTTTTCTTGGATGGATGAGGGTCACTTTTAGGCCCTCTTTTTTGTAGTAACAAAGACTTAAATGAGAAATTTTAAAATGTATTTCCCACAAGCATCGATGCTAATGAAAAGAGCATTTACAGAAATCTCCAAAAAAGAGCACTGTATCATCTCTGCTTGTCCTGTTTTCTGGAGATCATCCAAGACTGAGCTAATGCTTATGTTTCTTTGCAGGGTTAGAAGGTCTTAGAACCATCTCCAGAGTTTCTTCTGCTTTCATAACAGCACTTGAAATCTATGAATGGTTCAACAAGTTGCACTGATATTTTTTGATAGCAAAGTCACAGGTAACCTACATGCTTGGATGGCTCAGGCGATGGTCTCTAGATCAGAAAGCTCTTCACTTATAGTGTCAGGTGATGTAAAGAGGAAGCAGCTGTCATCTCATGATACAAGAGTGACATTTTATGGAACACTAACCAGCTCTTGGGGTTCTCAGTGAAGAAGTCAATAACAGGCAACTGGGAATGAAATCTTACCTCACTATTAGAGGTAGTTTGTGGCTTTAAATCAACAGCAAGGCTTAAAATTGAGCTGATACTAAGGGGAGAATTTGTAGGGGTGATGTTTCTAGAGACACAGCTGGAATATGGGACCTAAATATAGAGAATATGTGTCCTTCACAGAATCACAGAATGGTTTGAATTGGAAGGGATCTTAAACTTCATCTACTTCCAATCCCCTGCCATGGGCTGTGATACCACCAAGGAGAGCAGCTCTTGAGAGGAGCAAAGCCAGCTTCCCCCAGGCAGCACAAAACACCTTTCCAGGACTTGAATTGATAGAAAAGCAACACAGAGTTTAGAGAACCTGTGAGTGACACCAAACCCTCCATGGGCTCCTCCTCATGCCCTCAGCCTGGTGCATGGCTGAGCTGTGTGGGGGGGTTTGATATCTGCCTCATCACCTTACCCTAGCTCTTTAGCATCTCTGAGCCAAAAGGAGGAAGAGAAAAGGTATGCCGTGGTGGGAGAGAGAGTTAACTTTTAGGCTGTGTAAGGAATAACCGAGCTGGGTGTCATTGTGCTGCACAAGTGACCTACTTTCTCTTTATCTGGCTTATCTCTGTTTGCATGGGTTTATTGATGGCAGGAGATACTGCTAAGTGAGTGGTGCTTTCAGAATACAAATGAAGGTCGAATGCAGCCCTTCTGCCCAGGGAAAATTCTGGCAGAGACCAGGAGCAGCGCCGCCCCTCAGCTCCTGGCAATTAGCAGGCAGAGTTAATGCAGGGAGGTGATGGGCTCCGGGGCAGGGACCAGGCAGTGCTACTGCTGTGCTTTCTAATGAGCAGGCAGAAATTAGGCAATGAGCCCTGCAGGCACATTGTGAGAGGGAGAAATGCTGGTTTAGTCCTACAGAAAGGCTGGTTCTGGCTGGGGTAAAGTTTTCCTTGGTCATTCCTTGAGTTTCAGCAGGCTGGGAGAGCATGAGGGGGAAATAAAACTCTTGGAGTTTTATTTCAAGTGAAATACTGTATTCTCCTCTCTAAGAGTGACAGTGAGCTGGGGACCACCTGCATGTTTGTCTCCCATTTTTTGGCCCCATCTATGTTATCCCAGTGTTCACATGGCTGTATCTCTACCATTCTCTTCCATCCCTCTACAAAAGCACCCACCTCTGAGGTTAAACCTGTAGAAACACACAATCCAGGGCTGGGGGACCCCTTTCTAGCACAGTCTCTGGTAGAGCTTTGGCTAATGTCACCAGCACCCTGAGAGGCAGTGCTCTGGCAGGGTTGAGGAGCTCACATTTACACAGCCTGAGCCCACCAGGCCATGTGGTGGAAGGGAGGAAAGGGAGATACATGGACATAAATAGCTGTACAGTGTGCCCTCAGCCTCAGAGCACGCACCCTGTTGTGTTTCTTTCTGCACACAGCTATGCCTATGAAAAGCTTCTTTAGCCACCTCAGAAGTTTCTTTAGCCCACGTAGAAACCTTGTGGGCTGTAACACACTCAGTGCCACAATTCCTCAGCATCCTTTTGCCTTTCCACAGGGATTAAATCCCTACTCCAAGCCAAACGAGACTGTCTGGCAATCACTGAGACCAGGGGTGCAGCCCCACACTCCTGCCCTTTCCACACTTCCCTCATCTCTAGGAAGCACCAAAGAAGTACCATGCCAGCTCCACAATTTGTTTCCAGGTTCCTGCTCTCCACCTGCACGGGGCTGGTGCCAGACTTGGAAAAAGCTCCTCATCCTCTTCTCCCCTTCTCCCTTGCAGCAGAGAGCTCCTGCCACACCTGTATTTGCTAATCAGCTCACAGCATGCTCTGTAATTGCCCACGAGAACACACGGGTACAGATGTGGTGGGGAGACGGGGGCAGGCACAAAATGAGATTCTTGTTTTCCAAACAGACACCAAAATTTAATTACAGCCTCAATAAACGGTTATTAAAACCCTCTTCGCTTTGTTGTTTTTCTTCCCCCCATTGTCTCCCGGCCCTGCACATTATTGAATCATCAGCTCCTGTTGTCTTGTTTGGATGCTTTCAGGGAAGGAGATGATGCAGAAAACTGCAAACACGGTTTGGACCCAAGTATTGTCTTCCCCCTCTCTCCTCCTTTTTCTTTTATTGTAAATTTTCCCTCTCTTTCTGATAAAAAGAGGTAGCAGAGACTCATCATCCCTATTTTCTGCCTCTTTTGATTCCCAGTCAAGTAGGAATTCCCAATACTTTGTACAGGGAATGGAAGGAAGGGAAGGAAAGAACTGCCTGTAGGCCAAGGTGTCCCTGTGAGGTGTGTTGGAGCCCAAAAAGGGGCACTACCTGCTGTAGCTCTCTACAATGGACTGATCTCCTCATCCCCTGCCAAGACTGCAGCTCCCAGGTGTCTTCATCCTAAAGGAATGCCTTCTTGCCTGAAGACAAGGGATCATCCTCCTGCTCTAGGTTTGTGTGGTTCTGGTCCCACACAGTCTTGTTCCCTCAGGTAATCATAATGACCTCATCAACCATAGAAGATATCCTGTGGAGAGGTCTGGATGTCCCTTTTCCTACAGCCCTGCTAACCCTGAGGTAGTTCAGGTGCTCTTGGCTGTTTGAAAGAACAACTTATAACTTCCCTAGGGATCTGTCCTTGTTTCACCCTCAGGGTATGAGTAAGGATTGACATCCCCACTACTCTCTTTCAGGGAAAGAAGGAGATAAAGTTTCTCCTTGAGCTGGAAGCTGGTAGCTTATATTGGTCCTTGGGAGGATTCTTTGCCCACTCCACCATCCCACCTTCCCAAGGACACGGAGAGGTTGTAAGCTGTGTCTCCACAAGGTCCCTGCACTTTTCCCACCCCAATGTCTCTGCACAGTTCCCAGCCCTGATATCAGCCTCATCCAGCCTCCCCATCAGTTTCATGTGTTTATTCCCAGGTGCTGCAGCATGGATCCTTTTACAGGGACATGGCAGGACTCCTGGAATTGGTGGATAACAGACCAGCTGCACAGACATCTCCTGTCACCAAATATCCAGCCTGGGGTGCCAGGTGCTCTAATTATTTCATCACATGATACATGGGAGACAAGACACAAAAATGTGACCTTTCCATCTCCCATCTTCCTGCGACACTCCTGCCCTCAACAAGAGGACTCCTCCNCAGTTCCCAGCCCTGATATCAGCCTCATCCAGCCTCCCCATCAGTTTCATGTGTTTATTCCCAGGTGCTGCAGCATGGATCCTTTTACAGGGACATGGCAGGACTCCTGGAATTGGTGGATAACAGACCAGCTGCACAGACATCCCCTGTCACCAAATATCCAGCCTGGGGTGCCAGGTGCTCTGATTATTTCATCATCATGATCCATGGGAGACAAGACAAAAATGTGACCTTTCCTTCTCCCATCTTCCTGCAACAGTCCTGCCCTCAACAAGAGGGCCCCTCCTTCCAACCTGGGCTCCAAAGGCTCCAAAGCTATACTTAAGAGGTTGGAGTTAAATCCTGTCCATGCCCAGTTTTACTGTAAGGATGTTCAGGGCAGAGGGGACTACGAAAGCTTTGCTACTACACCAGCATTCATTAGGACACCATGTTAGCCCTGGGCAGACATCAAAAATGTTAATCAGATGTTTCCCCCTTCCCTTCTCCTAGCTTTAATCCCTCTCTCAGGATCCCTAAAGGTTTAACATGTCCACCACAGGCTTGGTACTATCTCAGCCTCCATCATGAGGAACCAGCCAGTGCCTGAGCTCCCCTGATGTCTGCTGGGTTTTCAGAGTTGATTCCAACTCCTTCCTGCATGATCCCTGCTTGTAATTTCAAATAGCAGGCATGGGGTTCCTTCTGTGGAGATAACAACTGCCCTGTTTGCTGACCAGAGCAACCAGAGATGGCTCCAGCATTTGTCAGCTCCGTTGCACAAGTCCAGAGGTCTTAAAGTTATGTATTTACATGGCTTCTTAACTGCCTGCTTGTCAAGGACAGCCTTCCCACCCTGGATTGAAACAAATAGGTGTTCATTTGCACAAGTCCTGAAGCCTGTCCTATAGGTGGCAGGTTTATCTACATCCTGTTCATCCCTAGGAGCCAAATTAAAACACATGGAGATGAGTCCTGAGGGTGAGCAAGGAGACCTGGGTTCAGATACACCCTCCAGAGAGCAGCTTCCCATACAGAAATTCACACAGGAAGTGTTGGAGATGATTTAAAGTGGCTGAGAAAATCCTGGATGAGTGGGAGGGGAAAGGCCTTGACACAATAATGGGATGGCTCTTGAAAACATAGATATAAAGTGCAACAGGACCACCCTAATGGGATGCTCCAACACCCCAAATTCACTTCCAGGCAGAGATGCCTTCTGCTCTCACTGGTCTTTTAAGACCACAGCAGAGTGTTGTCCCCAGAGGTTCTCTGAGTTACAAAACCATCAATCAGGTGGTTCCCCATCTCAGTTACCCCCACAGACCATGATGGGCCCAGTTCTGTACCAGGTTGCAGGATGATACACCAGAACCCATTCATCACCCAACTCCCAGCCTTCCACAACATTCATCCAGCTCTTTCCCCAGTGCTTCCCACACCCTCACACCAGGACCCCAATTATGTGCTGGTACCTTCTTACCCCACTGTGATACCTGACACTCCCTAAGATGATTCACGGATGGACCACAGCACCTTCCCAGCCCTGTTCTCCCAGATGCCCCTTAAGTCTGCCTTGGCACCCAGACAGAATAGAATTCATGGAATCATTTATCTTGGAAAAGCTCTCTAAGATCACCGAGTCCAACCATTAACCCAGCACTACCAAGGCCACCACTAAACCATGTCCCGAAGTGCCACATTGACATGTCTTTTAAACACCTCCAGGGACGGTGACTCCACCATTGCCCTGGGCAGCTGTGCCAGTCAGTGCCTGACAAAACTTGTGGGGAAGGTCATTTGACAGGAGATGAAAGATTTATCTGAGAGCCTTCAGTGTGGGCAACAGCACTTGGGCAGTGGTTTCTCTGTCCTAGGAGCCCAACTGGTACTGGGTATGGTACCAAACTCCAGCCCACAGTGTTCACTCTAGTTCATTGCTGAGCAGCTTCACACAGCTGAAGGGACCTGTTAGTGCTCTCACAGAAAACACCAAGCCTGAGTCAAACTAGTCCCTTTGCCTTCAAGGCTGCAGAGCAATCTGTGGCTCATTTAATTTATCAGCACAAACGTAGCCTTTGATCCCTTGGAGCCACCAGAGACCTCAGTGGTGCAGAATTTACAGTGCAAGTGGTCTCAGCCTAAAACAAACAACTCCACCTGGCCCAGTGACTCACACCCTCCTCCTGCTCATGGTACTAAGGAGATCCCTCTTGTCTACGATGGGAACACAGGTGCCAGCTCACAAGTTGCCCACACTGGAGACACTTTCAGAGGTGAATCCCACCTTAGCTCTCAGTTCTAAGGGGTCCAGTTCTGTCCCAGGTTGCGTGGAGATACATCAGAATCCATCCCTCCATCACCCATTCCTGGCATGGTAAGTGGATGGCCCCTGGAAAAGCAGATGTGAAGTACAACAGGACCAGCCTAATGGGATGTTCCAATACCCCAAACAAGGCCTTCTTGACTAGTTGCACATCACAGCTGGGTGCCTGCTCTTGCTCCTGAGAGCAGGAGGCATGGATGGGCAAAAAAACCCCAAATCAGATCCAAGCTGTCCTCTCCAACAGCTGTGGAGACAGTGGCTTCACACCTCCTACACATGGCTTTCAGAGAAGCCTCCACACCAGTTTCTTCCCTTTGCAAAGATCTCTACTTCCTGACCTTCCCATGTCCTTCCCCAGCCTCTTGAATCTTTCCTCCTGCCTATGCTGAAGGAAAATTCCTTTTACTCTTAGATGGGTCACCGTGTAAGCAGCAGAGAGATGACAGCAGCACTCTGAGCAGCCACCAGAGATGTTTCCCAAGCATTCACATCCCCTTTCCCCCTCCCTTTCTCCACAAGTTCCAGTTCCTTTCTCCTTTATCACACTCATTTCCGTCCAACTATTTATTGTGCAATAGCTCATTACCATTCCTCCTAGGACACCTTTAATAAAAGCCTATGCTTGCATATTAAATATTAAATTTATAAGATGTATAATCCTTCTAATTAAGTTGAATTTAATCTAGAGCTCTAAATTAGAAGGAAAAAAAGTGGGGAAAAAATAAGATGGGGGAGAAAAAAATAAGAAAAGCCAAGCATGGCACAGTATATCTGTGTGTGCCAACCACCCTGCAGTGACATTGTCTGCGAGCAAAGACCAAGGGGCTGCCCACCACTGAGATGAGAGAGGGCAGAGGATCCACAGAGCTCTTTGAAGATTCATTTCATGCCACTCGCAGGCAGCACAGCCAGCGGCGAGGTGTCCAGCCATCACAGACCCATCCTGGAGTCTCACGGACCTGGTTTCCCCTCTTGCTCCATCACAGACTCCCTGCCTGAGCCTGGATGTGGAAAAAGGTATGGATGCACAAAGAGGCTTAAGGAGCTGTGTCTGATTTGAGACAGACTTTAGCTGCCACCAAAGTAATTCAGAAAGCTCCTGACTTCGGGGAGTTTTGGTCCACGAGACTTTCCAGCCTTTGGATTTCATACAAAGTTTGGCTTGTTAGAAAACCTAATCCCAAAGAATGTGTGTTTTGCCTTGGTCCTGGACTGCAGTGGCTGCACACAGGGGTAATTCCAATTCCTCCTGCAGCCTTTCTCAGTGACACTCTGAAAGAATCCAAGCCTTGTAGTGCTTGGTGACGGTGAAGAGGCACCCTGCCTGTTCTCCTGTCCACAGAGAATAGGAGAGATCAGCTTTTCAAATAGTCAGGCTGGAGAAGTCCTGGGTATCTGCCAAGAGCCTACAGCTTGGAAAGCAATGAAATAGTGCCTGGATTCTTCAGGAGTAGAAACTCATGGAATCATAGAATGGTTTGTGTTGGAAGGGACCTTAAAGCCCATCCAGTTCCAACCCCGTGCCATGGGCCAGGACACCTTACACTAGACCAGGTTGCTCCAAGCCCTGTCCAACCTGGACTCTTCCAGGGGTGGGACAGCCATGGCTCCTCTAAGCAACCTGTTCCAGTGTCTCACCACCCTCACAGGAAAGAATCTCTTCCCTAAACTCCAACTTTTGCTCCTTGATTTTGGTGGGTTCTTAAAACATCTGGATTTCCCACCTTACCAACCCCACAGTGATCCAAGTGCCTTTGGTAAACATGCTCATGAGTTTAATGCAGTTCTTGAACATCCTTCTCAGCCTTTTTCCATTCAGAAACATGAGATATTTTAAAAGCAAAAAAAAGGTAACCATCATTCCTGGCCAGAAGCTGGAGAGCGGGGGAATTGTACTCTTATAGGCAGTGTGGAAGTGCCAAGGCATCTCTGCCCAGTAAAAGCAGCTTTGAAAAGGTGGTGACAGAATGAGGATGAGAGAAGGGAAATATCTGGCAAACCAAGCACTGCAGTGGGTTTCCTGCAGTGTGGGTGTCCACCAGTACAGTTGGACAAATAACGTCCTGACATATCTACACATCATCTGGAAGAAAACTTCTCAGGGATGTTCCCAGCACAGCTGGAAGAGAACCCCCCTACCCTGGGGTATCTCCAGCACATCTGCCAAGGGCTGTCCCCAACACCACTGGAGGTCATCAGAACCCTTTCAGCACATCAGAAAGCAAAGGTGATCACGATATTCCTGGCATATCTATCAGTGCTTAAAGATAATCCCACCAGGACACAGGTGGCACATCTGGAGACATATTCTACGAAGATGCTCTGAGCCCATCTGGCAGCACTAGAGGAGTTAACAAGCACAATAACTGGAGTGCTGAGAAAGGGGAATGTGAATTATCTCTCTTAACAACTTAATGTTTCTTCCTACCCACTCAGGGAACAAAACCCATGGTCTGCAAAGCGTAGAAAACTCTCCTCTTGTTGACTGTATTACACCCAAGTTCGGCTCTTGCCTTTTTTCTGTTGGTACAAGGCCCTTGCAGGGCCAAAAAGAAAATAACACACTTACTGGCATTTTCTTCAAAGTCCATATTGTATGCATTGCTTTTCACAGGGAATTGGATTTTCAAATTCACAGGCTCTAAAGGTCAAGGATAACAGGCTATCAGCATTTAATATGCATTCCAGGGAAAAGAAAAAACTATAAAATTGGAAATAAAGGCTGCATGAAAATTCATTTCCAAAACCCCCCAGATCAAAACATCTCTCTTCCCTCCCTACGAATTGGCATCTGCTCTTTGTTGTTGTATCTGAAATGTATTAAAAGTCTCCTGCCAGCACCATGGCTAAGTCAACATCTGTAGCACTGATTCCTGACACAAAATCCTGAAGGTGAGACAGCAAGGAGGGGGGTGGGAGCCACGACTTTTGTTCAGCATCAAAACAACAGCAACAGCAACAAAGACCATTGTAGCTTTTGTGCCGTGCGTGTGCACGTACCTGTTAGAGCTGCTGAGGTGGGTTAGGGTGTTCAAAGGCAAAGGAATTTTTCAGCACAGCTTTCAAACAGCTTGCCGCTGCAAGACTGGGAGGAGCAGAGGAAAAGAAGAATTGGAAGCCCTAAAGCTGTCTGTGTTCTCATTTCAGTCACACCAGCCGTTCTTGGGAAGGGCAACCAGCTACCCTGAGTTTTGCTGCATACCAGGTTGTGAATAAGTGAAAAGGAAAGAGGAAGGAAATCTGCTGAGATTGCCTTTTCCATTAGTAGGTTCCAGAGAGAACACCCAAAAAGGATTCCATGTTGTCTTGCAGGTCTCCAGCACCAGAATAACTCCTGTCTTTACTGAAGGAATTCTTTTGCTCTTAAGACCCAACAATGTCACCTAATTCTAGCATTTAGTAAGGTAGGTGTCCAAGCTGAACAGTCACTTGGGGTCCTTTGATAACAAATGGATAGAGATAGAAGGTCTCTTCAAACAGCTGAGAAGGGCCTCTCCCTTTGAGAACTGCCCAAATCCTGCACTCTCAAATCCTGCTTTCACCAGAAAAATCATTCTCCACCTTTCCATCAAAACCCACCCTATGACAGACCTCTAAGCACCACTTTCCACCGAATCAGCTCATCCCCCTGGATCAAGGCAGGGACACAGGGACTCACCCCCACACAGACTGATACCAGGAGTGGAGCAGGGCCAGAGACCAAGCCCTCATCACAGATATCGTGATTTCTGGGGTGCCACAGGTGTTTAATCATCTTGAGTTAAGAAAGGAACAGAGGCAAAAGGAAAAGAATCCCAAAGTCCCCTACATCCCCCTTCGCAGCCTTATCTGTTGTGCCACACATCCCATAAAACATTCAGCTTGAGGAAAACCCATTGAAAATGTGCTGAGTGACTTCAATATCACAAACTACCCATAGTGCTGAATGACTCACTGTGACTCAACCCTTGGTGCAGACAAGGAGAGGGAGGAAAACTTGATTGAGAAGATTTCACATTCATCCTTCACAATCAGCTGCAGGGTATGCAGATCAGTCTGCCTATGCTCCCCTTGTCTGAAACAAAGGTTTGCTTGGCAATCACCCGCTTTCCTTCAGCACAGGAGCTGTTGGCACAGCTATCTTTGGATCCCAGAACAACTATGGCACGTTCCCTCAGGATTTCCTCTCCACTGAGTCTCACCAAGGCCCCCCGAAGCATGCCAGTAGGAGTTCTGATAGCTGCACATCTTCATGCCTGGGGCTCTGAAGCAGGGCTGTGCAGGGCATGAGAACAAGCTCTCCTGTCACTCTCAAAACTCATTTGCAGGAGTTTCCTTTGGGTCATCTCTGGGGATATCCAGGTTTCAAAGGTGTAGCTTTCAAGGGAACTTTGAATGTGTGGAAGCTCACTGGTCCCCATCCATTTGAGGTTTGGCAGAGAGCCCCCTTCAACCTATCATGCAGTGATATCTTATGGTATACAGAGGAAAAAACATGGATCCTTCTTGAGAGACTTCAGAGGTTGTTTGCATAAGAAAAGGTAGGATCTGAAGCAGATCCTGAGCTGGAAGGGATCCACAGGGATCAAGTCCAACTCCTGGCCCCGTACATGACAACACGAAGAGTCACACCAGGATATGGTCCAGATTGAGATCATTGAGTCTCCAATTGAAAGCATTGTCCAAATGCTGCTTGAACTCTGCAAGTCTTGGTGCTGTAACCACTTACCTGGGGATCCTGACCACGCTCTGGAAGAAAGAAGAACCTCTTCCTAATACACAATATTTCCTAATACTTAATATTTCCCAATACACAGAATTACCTGGGACACACCATATGAGTAGTTGCACTAAGGAATCCATTACTGAGGTGTAACCAGTGTGCATAAACATCCCCTGATGTCCATCCAGGGTAGCTGGTTGCCAGTCCCCATAGCCCAGGACCTCATAGCTGACTTGGGTAGCTTCACTTTCTCCTCTGTTCACATGGATCCTCAAGAGGGTGTCAAGGTTCTCCTCAGTGTGATTATCCACATCTGCAATCCAGGTGGGCTTTGACAGCCCATCATCTCCAGCAGGCTGTACCTCCTCCCCATGCAGGGCAGCCCTTCTCTCTTCCAGTGCCTCCCTCCCACCAGCACACATGGCAGGGTGTCTTGAGGTCTCCACAGAGAAGGGGTTAACCTGCCCCTCCCCTTGGCAGAGCCAGCCACCCAAAATCAATCTCTCAGCAGCTGACATGAATTAAGCCAATTTCTGCCTCAAAGCATAGGAGAAGCTGGTTGCTGTTAAAGGATCATTTATGAGAGGTCTGGAGGGGTTATTAGATTGGAAAGACTTCTGCTTCCCCAAGATCAAGAACTTCTGGGCAGCAAGTCTACAGCCCAAAGCAATACCTTGTAGTGAGGAAGGAGGCTGGAAACAAGCTAAAAATCAGCTGCAGTCCCACAAAGGGAAGGTCTGCAGGGTGAATCGGGTTGGATTATGTAGCACAGGGCTCTCCAATGTAGGAAAGAAACATCCAAATGTTTCTGAAGGCTTGTCTGGTGGGACTGAAGTTAATTTGACCCCACCATGCAAGGACTAAAAGGTTGCCAGTGAAACAGTTAGGCCATCAACATTACTCAAGTCAAGGGAGTCTTTTCTTACAGAGTTCCAGATTCACCAGAGGAACTTCTTGTCTCAGAAGAATAGGTGTCAGTAAATATGTGATTCTGAAACACACCCAGCCTGCTGCTCTCTCTCTAGTTAGGCAAATCTGGCCGGATCCGTAGTCAACATTCCCAAACAGGGGGACGTTTGATTGAGAAAAATACAGTTTATTCAGGAAAAGTCATTTACCTTTCTCACTCCTTCTATTTGCTTTTAATTCTGCCTAGTGAGGTAATCACTGCCTGCTTCACTGACTGAAGTCAAGAGGTAAAAGGATCCCACCAACGGCAAAGGAATGGTCCTGAGCACCAATAAATGTCCTAAACAACACCTCAGTGTGCAGGGCCAGGCCAGCCCAGGGGTACTGACCTCTCACTTGGTGTTTCAGCCATTGCCTACTGTAAATATGCTCCCACATTTCAAAGTGAAGGAGATCTTCAGTGATAGAGAAAGTGTTCTAGTTCATCTCTTGACAACCTGTCTCTCTGATGAAGTCTCTACCCATTCTGTGTATGCAAACTTTCTCAAAAAGCAAGATCTGACTGTCCCAAACTAATAACATCTTTGCTGTCTTAATGCACTTTGTAAAGCCTTAACTGGAATGGAAAAGAGAGGAAGCCTATTACAGCTCTGTTTCCATATCTCCAGGCTGTCTCTATCCTGAAGGTGGGTCTGCCCAGGTTCCTCACATGAACTTCCTCAGTTTAGATCCATATCCTTCTCTGTGCTTTGTTTGCATTCACTGTCCTCCAACATGACTTTCATCAGGTATTATGGTGCATCCTTTTCTCTTCCAGGTCACCAAATTCTTTGCCACTCATTGCCAGTGCAAGGGGTCAAACTTATGAAAGAAAACTGGATATATCTGAAAATGGAAAATGACAGGCTAGGCAGAAATTTGGAATCCTGAGTAGTGGCATTTCCAGCACTGCAACAGAGACAGTGGGTCATTTTGGGAGACCTCTGGTGGGCTCATGGTACAAGGAGGTGGGATAAGGTTTTTTCCTGGTCTGTGTTACCTGGATACTCTGTTTTCTTGAGGATACTAAAGAACTCTGAAATCCCTCAGTGTCTGCTGGGACAATGAGAACACTGCTGGACATCTTGGTGTCCCCCCATGAGTGTACCCAGGCTTGATTCACACTGGATGTGTTGTGCTGGAGAGAAACAGTATGTCAGGAGTGGAGCACTTCAGAGAAAAGCCCCAGGGATAAGGCTCTAACCAGGGCCTGGTTGGAACAACTCTGCCACAGCCTGCTCATGGACCACATCGCTAGTGCCTTAGGAAGAAAGATGTTCCTTTTCTCCCCTTCTTCTCTTGTCCCCAGGAGGTTTTCAGGTGGGTGATGCTTCCTGCTGCCTTTGTGTGCTGGGTGGTGTGCTCCAGGAATGCCTGAGACTCTGGAGTGCTGCTGTAATTTCTGCTGTTACTGCCTTATGCATGTGGTTTAGGCAAAGGAAAAAGTTTAACTCTTCCACCTCCACCTGAAAAGCCACCACTTCTCGTGGAAAATTGCAGGTTTTATGCTGGAGCGTGTGATGGGAATAGGGAAGGACTGTGGGCATTGAAAACTGAGTGCTGTTGGTAGGTGAGTTGGCAGGTGGTAATTGCTCTGTGCTGGCCAAGGATCAGGTCTCTGATCCCAGCCTAAACACAGGCATCCACTCAGCCTCCAGCCTTGTGCTCACCATCTGCTCTGGAAATGCTCCCTGCTGAGTGGTCTCTCCTGCATTCTCCCCTCTCATCATGGAGGCACGGAGCAGACTGAACCAGAGATGATTTCCCTGGTTCTTTCCTGAAGACGAACGAGGCCACAGGCAACAGATGCTCCCTTGTGCTCCCCTGGTGCTGTGTCTGGATCCTGCTTGAGTTCTGCTTCCCACACCAGGTTCATCAGAGCTGGCTCTCATCGTGTGTAGGATGAAGGACACTAAGAGGGCATCGTGCCTGCATTGCACAACTGGCCCTAAACATGCAAACCTGGAACATCTCCGCTCCATCAGACCCCAACACAGTCCTTGCTCTTGAAGGGAGCACAGAACCTGCCCCTCTCTGCTCTGCTGCAGGCTCCTCCATGGCAGAAAGTGAGGGATAGAGCCCCTCCATGGTGCAGCCATCAGCAGAGAGCATTGCCATGTTGTGGGGCCAAAAGTGCTTGGCAATCCCTGCACAGACACCCCTCCCATGGCAGCCAGAAGTACCTCTGTGCAGGGTTTGACATTCCTGGGGAAGCAGAGAAAGAAGTGGTAAAAAGTGGTGGTTTTTTGGGTTTTGCTTGTTTGTTTGTTTGGTGGATTTTTTTGTTGTTTTTTTGCTTGGGCAAATGGGCTTTTTTCAGTTGCTTGTCTTTTTTTCTTTTTTCCCTTTTTTTTTTTTCCCTGAGCAAAGCACAGCCGCTCCCTGCATACTAAGCACCCTGCAGCACTCTAATTATCCACCAGCACACACAGCTCCTGCTTCTGCTGATGGCTGGAGGGAACTGGGAAGGCAGACAGAGATTAGATGGAGACTGTGGGCAATGGGAGTGGGATGCAACACCCAGGCCAGGAGGTCAAGCCTGAAATCCCCCCACAGCATGGAGTGGAGGGCTGGGAGTGGAGTCCTGCTGGAAACAGGAGGGATGTCCTGGCTCTATCACTATCTCCTTGAAGGTCTTGCTTGCTCACTGAGCAGCTGTGGGTTTCTCCCATGGTGTGGTGGATGATGCTGTGATGGTGGCAGAAGGCAATGGAGTCTCTCCTGCAGGGTTTTGGGTCAGTTCTACACCCCACCAGTCATTCACTGGTAAATGGAGGCTCTGAAATGTTGAGGACTGGGACATGATATTCTGTGGCCCCTTCTCAAATACCAAGCTGAGTTTTGGGCCCCTCACCACAAGAGAGACATTCAGGGGCTGGGGCAGATCCAGAGAAGGGCAACAGAGCTGGAGAATGGTCTGGAGCAGCAGGAGAGGCTGAGGGGGTCTCAGCCTGGAGAAAAGGAGGCTCAGGGGGGACCTTCTGGCTCTGCAAGCCCCTGACAGGAGGGGGAAGCCAGGGGGGCTCAGTCTCATCTCTCAGGTTACAAGCAACAGGAAGGTTGGAAAACCCCTTCAAGATCATTGAGTACAACCATAAATTGAGAAAATGGCTTCAAGTTGCACCAGGGGAAAGTTTAGATTGAATATTAGGAAAAATTTCTTCATGGAAAGGGTTGTCAAGCACTGGAACACTCTGCCCAGGGCAGTGGTGGAGTCACCATCCCTGGAGGTGTTTAAAAGCACATGTGGCACTTGGGGACATGGTTTGGTGGTGACCTTGGCAGTGCTGAGGGAATGGTTGGACTCAATAACCTTAGAGGTCTTTTCCAACCTTGGTGTCTCTACAACTCTGTGGGGAGCCAGGAGGACTGAGCTGAGCAATGGACCACCGTTTTTTGATGGTATCCTGTGGGAACTTTCATATGGAAAGGATGTGTTTGTTTTCAGGAATGACACCTCCAAAACAGCCAAGGGCACAGGTGTTGTAGAGCTCTGGGAGAAACAACCTGAAACCTCTGTTGAGGAACTCTATTCTCATGTTAAAAGATGAAAAACAAGCAAAATTGGGCTGTTTTCTTCCCTCTTTCCTATTACCCAGCCAAGGCAAACTGGATTTCTGCACTGATTGTTTCTCATTTAATCTGTCCTGGTTCCTAAAGCTTTAATTAAGGCCCTACCGGGCTCTCTTAGGATGCTCCCAGACAGTCCCTTCAGAAGAGGCCTAACGCATTTCCAGCCTCAGATCCAAAAAAATGCTGAAATGAGGGAACCCAGAGCTGAAATCCCATCAGGTTCCAGCCAAAGGATGAGAGAAGGGAATTCTTCTTTGTTATGGGTGTCTGCCAGAGAAAGCAAAGTCCTGCCTGCAAAGGGGGCATGGCCACAGTCCAGGTCTGTGTGATGGATGTCTGCAAAGTAATGAGAGCCCCTGGCTGAGGCAGACTCAGACACAGGAGATGATGGACTCAGTGGGACATGGAATAATCCATGGCTAGAAAGGACCTTTCAGATCACTCTGAGCTCCTACGTTGCCCATAGCAGGAAACCAGTCACTGCTTCTCACTTAAACTCTGTTAATCTGTCCAGAACCTCCTTCTACATCCATTTTTGGCTGGGGGACAACCCACTGTCCCTTAGGGGTGAGAAATGCAGTGAGTCCTTTGGCAGGTTATTCTGATAGTCTCAAGATGAGTCATTAAAATTATCTCCCTGTATTTCTCCTTTGCATTTTAACATGTTCATTTGCAGAAAGCAGTGAGACTGCTTTGCTGTGAGAGGCATGAGCAGGATGCACTGCAGTGCTGTATCATAATCATTAGTCCATTTAAAGGCACGATTTTCCAAATTTTATGCCATTTACAGCTTTGATTCTGATAATCAAGTCTTGGAAGAACCTTGAGATGTGTTACCATACAGTGCCAAGCCTCAACCCTTCCAAGGTACTTCCAGATTGATGGGCATCTAAAATCCAGTCCCTCCAAAACCATCTCACCCAGTGTCCCATTAGGAAATGACTCCAAGATCTTCATCTGAACCTTCCTTGATTATATTGTAGAGCTTCCAATGGAGAAAAGCACATTTCTTGCCTTTCTCTGCTAGTCCTCTGCAGATTGAAAGGTGGTGTCATGCCCTCTCCTCAATGGATGAAACACTCCTAATTCCTCCACCTTTCCTCATGGACAGAGAGCCCTGGGATCACTCTCCTCTTGATTTTTTCTAATGGGTCCATCTAAATGTCATAACTGAGCTGAAGGCCTCGCATTGATCCATCAAGTAGAAGAATTGCACTGAGATTAAGTAACCACAAACAAGGCTGTTGCAGTCAATCTTCCCTCCACAGAGACATCAGGAGGGTGAACTGTCAGCTAAAATGCCTATGACCATTTTAAAACCCAAAGAGAGGCGTATTTCCATCTTCATAATCAGCCTTGCATGATGCATCCAAGCTACTGTTTATTACCCTGGCAAGAGCAATCTCCTGCAGTCCTCACAAATGTAAAACAGACTCTCTTTGTGTTCTGGGTTTTTTTTGTGTGTTTTGTTTTCAATTTTTCCCTTTCTTTTTTTCCCCCCTTTCATAAAAGCAATAAGCCCTGAATAATCTCAACATCACCATTGCCTTTATTGGTTAATGAAAAGCTTTTTTCCCCCCTTCTGAACCCAAGCCAAGCTCTTAACTTCATATTTAATGGGCAGATATTTTCTCCAAATGCTCTTTTTTCTTTCCCATAAGCTAACTATGCTATGGATAATGGCTCCTTTTTCCTGTTGAAGTGGGCTCTTTATCTACCTATAGGTTCCAGCTGATATAAATCCCTCCTTTTCAAGATGTGTAGACAGACAGTATTCCTAAGTGGGAGATAGTCTGCATCTGTCCTTGAAACCTCTCCCTTGGCTGTTTTGCTTTTGGTTTTCCCCAACCCACGTGAGAAAATTTGGATTGTTGCCTTTAAATAATTTTCTAGGTATATACATATTTATTTTATATGCACATGTATGTTATTTATATTATATTGCATTATATTTATTATGTTATATTATTTATATACATATTTTCTGCCTTAGTCCCAGTGAATATCCATCACCAGGCCTGAAAAGCCATCACACTACCAAGCTCCATCCTTCTTGGTGAGGAGAGGACACCCCAAATGACCCCTCTGCCCCCATCTGAGTGTGGGCACCAACACCACAGGGTGAGCTCTCTGTGCAGCATTTTAGGACAGAGCAGGATGAGACAGAAGTGTCAGGGAATGGCCCTTCTGGACAGACATTCCCAACAAACAAGATCTTACTCCAGGCTGTGCTGGGCATGGAGTTACCAGGAGGAAGGGGCAGGATAAGGCCCTTTGTGTTCCTCCAAGTGCTGGGTTCTCACTCAGTTTCTTTTACTCTCTTATCCCACTGTCCAGCCAAAGCCACCCTCCCATCTGTCAAAACACACCAGAAAAATCACTGGGACCCTTTTTAGCAAAAGAATCCTGGTGACAAACCCTCCAGCCCAGAGAGGAGTGTCACTGCTGTGCTGTGTGGACAGAGCATATCAGCCACCAAACTCTCTTCCAGCTTGATCTGCCTGAACCCCATCCTGGGAATTCTGGGCTCCAAACTGTCTGACTCAGGCTTTCACAGGCAAACAAGCAACAAGAATATCTGTGCTTTAGGTGACTTCAGAAGCCTTCTGCAAAAGAGCACTTCATAAATGAATGTTTTTCACTCACAGATTATTTTTTTCATCTCCTGTGCCTGTGTTTTTTTCCGAGCTCATTACTGGCTTGGCTGTTAATCCCTTCCACGACTCTATCCCTCATCTTCAGGGGCAGTTTAACAGTCCCTGTGCCTGTGAAAGGGCCTTCAGATCTGGGATCACAAGGCATTAATTATGGATCTGCAGTATCAACTCCGTGCCACTTGCCACATTCACAAGCTGCCAGAAATCAATGGGCAGTTTGTGAGAACTGCTGGCTGTGATTTAAGGCTCCTTCACAAGGAGAAGTTGGGAAACCTCTGCATGACTTTTGGGAGAGAGGTCTGGTGCGTGGGAGGTCACTGATGGCTTGTGACACCATTATTTGGAGGGGAAAGGTTGGCTTTCCACTAGCCAGGTCAGCTCAGTTGTGGGGTTGTCTTTTCACTTAAGTAAACACTTGGATCTGACCCCAGGCAGTGGCATCCCAGCCCTGTCAAAGTGTGGTTTCACAAAACCACCTGAACTGGTCTAAAAATGCCTTGACCTTGCCCTTTCCTCATTCAAGCCATGTCCTTGGTGTCAGTCTGGCTCTTGCACAACACCTCAGTGTGCCAGTTCAGGTCTCTAAAGGGGAATAAAATAAACCCAACCAAGAAAAAACTGGTTTTCTGGCAGATTGGTGTCTTGAACTGGCCCACCATATGGCCAGGCAAACATCCACACCAGATCAGAGGTATGTAAATCTGTTGATATTTTCTTTTTAATTATTATTATTTTGTGTTGTTCTGTTACAATGCTGCCTGGAGTCCTCACACAGCTGTTCCTGCCTTGTGCAAAACGCTGCCCAAACCCTCCCCAAACTCCAACCCCAGTTCTCCAATGGAGCTCACAGCCCTCATAGATGATACTGGGAAAGGTTTTACAGAACATGCATGGCCAGATAAAAAAGACCTAATGGTAAATTCAGGACCAGAAACCAAGTCTCCTGTGTGCCCAGCATCCTTGTCCTCCTCCCAAGGACAGGTCCCATAACGGTGCCAGCCAATGAGTGTGTGCAAGAGGATGGTGGAAGGAGGTGCTGTTTGGTGTTGGGAGATGCTCTTTGGGGTCTGCCCGACAGAGCTACTTGGGCATTGCAGAGCACAAACCTCAAGGAACTTGTGACAAACCGAGCACTCAGTGCACTCAGACCAAACACAGAGGGTGCTGCTGCCCTCTCCTGCTGAACCAAGCACCCACCTTTCTCCTTGCCAAAGCCAAGGTGAAGGTGGAGGGGGGTTTTGGTCACAGATGCCCACGTCCCTTTGCTGTGAAGCTCCCAAATGTGACATTTCTCCAAGGTCTGCTCCACTCAAAGACACCCACTGACTTAGCTCAGCATCTGGGAAAAAAGCAGGGGCCAAATAGCAGGAACCCCTTGGGTACATCCTGAAAAAGGGCAGAATTCCACTGGAAAAAACCTCTCTTTGATGGAGACTTTGCTTTTAGCAAGGAAGCAATGTCCAGTCTTCTGTCCAGCCTGGCTTTCTCCTCACCCCAGCTTTGGAGTGAGGTCCCTGACACAGGTCCAGCTGCCCTCTGAGCTTTGCCAGTCGATGTGCCCTAGGGAAGGGCTGGGATCTTCCAGGAGGAGGCTGAATCCCTGGGTGGGGGAAGCCACCACCTTGTGCCTGGCTGTGCTCTGCTGCAGCGCATTGCTGCCATCGTGAGTCCGGAGGCACAGACTGGATGCAGGGAACAGGAAACAGGACACCTGCGAAAAGGTTCGAAACGATTCCCTGGAGCAGGGATTCCATTCCACACGTTTATGGGTTAAGGACCTGCAAGAAGAACCTTGCTCTAAATCCAAAGGATGCAAAGAGAAAGGTCTCCCCACCAGCTTTGCCTGTGTCCTCCCTAATGCAGGCTCTGAACTACCCTGACCTTTTTTAAATGTCCCAAAAAGCAATGGAGGCTGTCCCACAATTCAGTAGAAACCTCTAGGTAGGTATCCCACCGTTATCTGGTATCCCACTGTTACTCCAAACAGCCTTGCTCTGTTTTGGGGAAGGGAGAAATCCCTGTGAGGAAGAGCCTTCCCAGACCTTCCCCTGTCCTTGCTCTGCCCTGCTCGGCTGTCTCTGATCTCAGCTTATAAACCAGTTTCTCCAGGCCACTCTCACACACGTGGTTCTCCTCTCCACTGTCCCCTCCTGTTCATCGTTGTCCCTCTCTCTGGGGACAGCACCTGTGGTGGAGCACAAGGGTCCAGCTACCATGGTGGAATCCAGAGCCTCTGGAAGAAGAAGACTATCATTAATTCCCCCAATTTAAAACACCTTTGGGCAAAGCACAGCAGAGCTATGTCCGTGACAGTGAGCTAGAAAGGAAATCAGAAAAACCTGGAGTATTTTATTATTTCCAGATATGTGATTTCTTTTTTTCTTTGTCCTTTTAATCCTGAGGTAGAGCAGGGTGGTGGGAAGCTTTTCCCTCCCTGGGGAAATGTTCCTCTGGGAGGTCAAAGGCAGAAGCTCCTGATGCCTGCACAGCTCTTAACAAAGAGCCTGTGGTGGGTTTGTAGCAAAAGTGCTTCTCCTCTCAACCATCCAACAGGTATTTCAGCTACATGCAGGTAAATGAAGAGTGCAAATTAAACCAGGGCTGAGGAAAAACTCTCCATCCCTAAATATTAGTCCTGTCACACTTCTCAATGTTCAGTATTGCAGCCCCATCAGTTTTCTGATCACTCGTGTTATCTTCAGCAGTGTGAGGCACATGTAAACAGGACAGGAGAGATCAAAATTATTCCTAACACAAAAGGCAAATGGGGAGAAAATCCTGACTTTTCACATCAGGCTCTGACATTGTAAGAAAGCAGCAAAAAGGATTTGATTCAGTTCTACTTTTCCTTCCAAAACAGCCCTTAAACATAAGCACTACCTGTGCTGATTTACCTGGGAACATCAATTAAACACATTGATGTGCTGTTTGCCTATTAATCCAATTACTTCATTAGACAGCAGGGTTTAGTGAGGGAGCCTTGAGAGGTTCAGTACAGATAAGTCTGAAAAAGCTTCAATACATTAATGGCATTAATGTTCAGGAGACAGCTGCTGAGGGAAAGCCTCGAACCATAGAGCAGATCCTGGCACCAGGGTGGAGCTGGGGCTGGTACCATCCAGTGGCTCTGCAGGGAACTGAACATTCCTTGCTGAGCTGTGAAAGGATTCACCAGGTCTTCTTTCCACCCTCTCACTTGGATATTCCCTATTTACCTGTGGAAACCTCCAAGTAACCCACCACTCCAGTTCCTACCAGGGCGTTATCTGGGGGTCACATTTCCTGAGGCAGTTGAGCTTAAAGGCAATGCCACCAGCTCTGATGGCTGGTGGCTCTTGTGGCTTTCTGAAAGTCTCTGCTACTGGAGTCAGGTGACTATTTTCAGACTTTCATATTGATTTTTTTTTTCCTCTTCAGGTTTTGGCTTCTAGTTTGTGATTATAGAATCACACAATGGTTTGGGTCAGAAAGGACCTTAAAGATAATCCAGTTCCAAACCCCTGCCTTGGGCAGGGACACCTCCCACTAACCCAGGTTGCTCCAAGCCCCATCCAACCTGTCTTTGGACACTTCCAAGGATGGGACAGCCATGGCTTCTCTGCCCAAACTGTGCCAGGGCCTACCCACCTTCTAACTAAAGAATTTCTTCCTAGTATCTTATCTAAATCTGCCCTCTTTCAGTTTAAAACCATTGCCGCTTGTCCTGTCACTGCTTGTACTAAAAGTCCCTTTCCCTCTGTTCAATAAGCTTAAATTATGGTGAAATGTTGGCATTTCAATTTTTATGTATCAAAGGCTAATTATTAACCACTGGCAGTTTTGGGGTTCCAAAGGAGAGGATGCTGAGCATTTCCTGTCCTTTAGCCATAAATCCTGCAGAGTGGCTGCTTTCACCAAAATCACAGAGTGTCACTTGATTCTTTCCCTCCCACAGGTGAGACTTGAGGTCCACTTCCACCAAGGGGTTCCCGGCCAAGACACTGCTCAGGTGATCCCAGATCAGCTCCCTGAGGCTCCGTGACAAGGAAATTTCCTGCCTGGAAGCATTAGGGCTCCTTTGATCTGAGCATCCTTCTCCCACCTTACAAAGCACCTGGCAAAATATCCCTGCTAGTACAACACGGATCTGCTGCCCTGGCTGTGCCCAACACGGGGTCCCAGAGCAGGAAAAAGGCTCTACATATAGGTGGGAAGAGGGGACATGGAGGTGGGGGGGGGGTGTCCCCTTCAGGGCACGAGACTCAACTGCCTTTGAAAGTCAACCTGAGCAGCTGTTTAGCTCAAGCAGCCAATTTTCCCCTCTTGCTTGCACTTTCATGGAGTGTTTGGTCTGTCTCGGCAGAGAGCTTTTATTGCTGAGATGGTTAGTTCAGCCTTGTCTCAATTTGCTTTTAGACTAACAAGCAATGTAGCTGCAAATTAAAAAGATGGAAAACAACAATAACCAAAGCTCTGCCTCTCTCCTCACCCCTCCTCCCCTCCAAGAGGACACTGCAGGATTGAGAAGTGAGTCATTGAAAGATCATTCGAGGTCACAGAGACCTTTTCCTAATGCTCTGTGAATAGAGGAAGGAAGGGTTTGTGATTGCAGTGCTGGGCAGGGAACTGGGCTCAGATCCCCACTTGGCTACAGGCTCACAGCAAATTTTGCATTAATTACAGAACTCCAGGGGATTAATTTTTACAAAATGGGTAAATGATTCCCCTCCTTCCTGTGGGGCTTCTCTTTTTAGAAAGTCATGTCTTTGGGGCACAAATGGCCTTTTGGGGAGAGTACAACACCAAGTACCCAGGCTGTACCCATCAGCAGGCTGTAAATCACAGCCACAATGAATAGTGTGAACTACAAGAGCATAAAACACCATTCCCTGGCCCCAAACCACTATTCTTTATAATTTCAGCCAAAAGAAATTTCACTTTTTGGCATTAGTAGTTTCCGACCTCGATCACACTGGAACTGGGATTGCTGAACTGTTTGTGGGAAGGGCTCTTTTCTGAGGGAACACAATCCTGGTATCTAAAGAAGGATCATGTTTTGAGCATGGACTTAGTTCTTCAAGTCTGAAAGAGAAATTATGAGCTCAAGGAAAGATTCAGTTGGGATCCATTTATTTTTTTTGTAGGAAAGGGAGATAATTTGAAGCCACAGATCCTGAGTTCAGGTCAGTTCTCCTTCCCTGCAGAACCAAGTGATGTTCTTTGACCAAATGGAGATGATCAAGGGAACACCACGATGGCAGCTGAGCTTGAGATGGGTGTGAGCTGGACAGAGGAGGTGGGACGGCTTAGGAAAACACAAAAGGGGTTGACAGGTTAATGAGCAAGAGTGTGGAGTTAAAATATTAGGTGGCTGGGAAAAGCTCCTGAAACAGCCTCTGGGCTACTTGGCTGTTTTTAAAGGGAAATGTTGGAAGCAGCTGTTCTTGGAGATATTTTCAGCTTCAGGGAGTCCAAATGCTGTAGGACATGCTGAGGGGTGGGACAGCTCTTTTCCGTATGTTGTTTATCTGCTTTGCTCCTCTCCCACTAACATTTTCTCCCTTCTTGGCTTTGAATGCCATAACACAGCAAATATCCCAGTTGTGTGGAGAAATCTCCCCAGGGAGGGAGGTTTGACAACCCTCCCCATCCCTCAGAGGTAGAGTTGCCAGAGCTGAGGCAGCATGTTGAGCCTCAGGATGGCACATCTCTTTGGGCTGGGCCATGGACATTGCTGTTGGATTTACAACCTCAGAAGTTCTCCATATGACAGGACAGGCCAGAGAAGTTGAAGAACTAGAATCACAGAATGGTTTGGATTGGGAGGGACCTCATATATCATCCCAACCTCCCTGCCATAGGCAAGGTCACCTTGCATTGTCCCAGGCTGCTCCAAACCCCATCCAACCTGGCCTTGGATACCTCCAGGGATGGGGCAGCCACAGCTTCCCCTTATCCTGTCACTCTATGCCCTTGTCCCAAGTCCCTCTCCAGCTCTCCTGGAGCCTCTTTAGGCACTGGAAGGGACTCTAAGGTCTCCCCCAAGCCTTTCTTTCTCCAGGTGAACACCCCCAGCTCTCCCAGCCTGTCTTCACAGTAGAGTTGCTCCAGCCCTGTGATCAACTTAATGGTCCCCTCTGGGCTTGTTCCAAAAGGCCCAAGACTTTCTCGTGTCGGAGGCCCCAGAGCTGGATGTATGGGTGGCTCTGAATGGGATCTTGATGATAATGTGAGAGAGAAAGTGAAATCTGGGGAAGAGAAAGCATCTGCAAATCTTCTCTTCTTCTTGTGCACACAACCAGTGCTGTGCATCCAACAACCCATTTCAGCATCTCCTGTTGGGAAGAGGGCAGAGGAGTTTGAACCCTGGCTAACTCCTTGTGTCATGAAGAAGGAGCATCTTCATTTTTCTGGTGGGTTCACTGAGACACGGCGCACTGAGCTCAAGTTTGGGTCTAGCTTCATCCCCTCTCCAAACCTCAGCAATGAATAGATCAGCAAACAGAGCTTAAAGGGACTTGTCAGTATTTTCTAAACCATTCCCTCTGCTCAAAGCCAAGACCTTCTATGCCCCTGTTACTCCCAGCTATTCTCAATATGAGTTGTTTACTGCTTTTAGAAGACCCAGTGTTAAAAGATCCCAATTCTCCTTCATTTTCCCCCCTGTGCCTGGATTTTAATTAAGTTAGATGAACAGCGGGTACATTTCCTCTCACCTTTGTTTTTCTTTATTCTTCTTGAGGACAGAAAAAAACCCAAGGAGAGACACAGAGTTTTTTTAATTGTCCAAAGATGCCACTGACAGATTGCTTAGTTTTTACTGACTCTCAGTTTCACTGCTGTTGGCTGTTTTTTTCCATACAGAAGAAAAGGCCATGCCAGAGGAATATTTATGAGCCTGCACAATGGGGAAATGGTTTGTAAAAGTATCTACAGCAAAGCACAGCACAGACATGTCTATTTGCTAAGGAGCAGGACCAAGTTACTGAATCTCAGGAGCCACTGATGTATGCAGTAATAGAGTGAAATCAAGCTCCAGAATAAAATGTGCACTCAGGCAGAGACCAAAATGAAATGCCATTGCGGGATACAAATGAAAAATTATCAAAGGATAAAATGAAACCCCATCAAAACACAATGTCCTTCACTTTGTTGTTTTTATTCTAATTCAAAAACATTCGGGTTTCATCTCCAGCCAGGCCCTAAACAGAGGCAGACTTGCATGTTGTGTTTCAGGCGTTCTTTCCTTGCTCTTTTGTTCTTCGTTTTTTCTTTTTAATTCGATTTTTTTTTAAACTGAATCCTAAAAAGGAATAAAGTTCAGCCTTTGTTTCTAATCTGAGCAGTTTGCCCTTTGCCTGCCGGCTCAGCCCGCAGACCCCAACCACGTTCAGACCTTGCTCTCTGACCTCCCACATCCTGGTGGCTTTGCCTTGAGCATCCTTGTGTTAAGCCCACATCCTGGCCTGGGACAAGAGGATCTGTGTAAGAGAGATATCCAGGCTTTCTTTCTTGAGAGGAGAATCCACCTGGTCCCCATTCTCTCCTTTCTGCTCTGCCCTCCATCAGGACAATGTTTAATTGCCCAGTTTTAAGCACTCACATGTGTTTCTCCCTTTGTCCTGGATATCAGCTGTGCGGATCTTCCACTTGCTGAATGACCAGGCTCTCTGCTCTAAGAAATCACCTCCCTACACCCTCGAAGAGACTTTCAGAGAGGAAAGAAGTGGCTTTTTATACATTATGCAGTGGCTTTTTAACCCATTCTGCAGTAATTAGGCTGAATCCTTTACTGAAGCCCAGGATTTCCAGGACTGGAGACCAGTCTTGTAGCACTAACAGGCACTGCTGCTGCCTCCCTGGGGCAAGGAGAGGAGAATTAGCTGTGTTGTACTAACAGAGAAGGCAAATTATTTGCTAGAGGTGATTTAAGTAATCAAGGACATTCAGAATATGCAGATGGCCTTTTCCCTGCCTGTACATCACCCGGGCTCAGTGCAAGCAGTGCTTGAAATGTTGACAGGCAGCTCCAGAGCCGTGGTTTGGGTGATTTTCAGAGGTGTTTGGGTCTGTGTTACAAGTGTCAACCTGCTGCAGTGTGTTGCACCTGCATGTGCTGTTCCTTAAGAGCGACAGCCCTGTGTGCTGGATGGCAGAGGGGTTTTGAGGATACAGCTCTGGATCCCCAGGAAAAAAGGCACCACTGGGGGTTTGCAGGGATATTTTATGTGAAAAGTTCTGGCACCAGGTTTGTCCGTGGGCAATTTAAGATGGCAGGAGACTCATTTGGGCAGAGCCCTGCTGGGAGATACCCTGAAACAGTGGGTCTTAGTGAGCAAAAGCAAAGAGATTTTGGGGGTAGATTTATATTAGATATCAGGAAGAAATTCTTTACTATGAGGGTGGTGAGGCCCTGGAATGGGTTTTACCCAGAGAAGCTGTGGCTGTCCCATCCCTAGAAGTGTCCAAGGCCAGGTTGGATGGAGCTTGGAGCAACCTGGTCTAGTGGAAGGTGTCCCTGCCCATGGCAAGGAGTGAAACTGGAAAATCTTTAAGGTCCCTCCCCACAAAACCATTCTATGATTTGGGGGAAAAACTCTCCATTGTAGAATGTGGGGAGGTTTCCAAGCCTGATTGCTGAGCAAAGCTCAGAAACGTCCCAGTGCTCATCAGTTTGGCTGCTGGGTGGGATGTTGTCCATCAGACACAGAGACACATTAAAAGGATCTGACCAGCACATCTTGTTCCAGCTGTAACTCAGGCCAGCCACACTACAATTCATCACAGGAAATTTCCAGTTGAAATCAAGGGTTGGAATCTGTGGAGTTTTTTTCCCATCAAGGTTTTGTCTTCAGAGCATTTGGAAACATCATCCCAGAAAGTTCCCAACAGCCACCTCTCTTAAAACATACTTCATATATTATTTTTCATAGTCATTTCTTTGCTCTTCTAGCTGAGACATTCAGATATTCTGCTCTCTTTGACCATACAGATCATTTCAAGCACATATTATTGCGTTGCTATGGTTATATTAGTATTGCAGTTTGCCTTTGTATTTGATTCAAACCCAAAATGAGTTCTTCCTACATAACCAGTTTTCTAATATATAGATATCACAATTGAGGGTTGGTTTTTCTCTTTTTTGTTTGTTTGTTTGTTTGTTTTTTGTAGCCAATATAAAACACAATTTCAACACTTCAGTTGTAATAGGAGGAATGATGTGGCTCAGTCAATGCAAAATTCAATTCACTCTCTGAAGGAAATTTTATAATCAGTTAAAATGTACCTGCTTAACTTTTGGGTGAGTCAAATTAGCGAAGACAAATGCTGTTTGAAGCACAGAAAACATGACATTTCCAAGAGAACACTCTCTTGCAAGAGCACATAAGATGAATGGTGAACACTTGTTGCAAAATGAGATTTGGGGTTAAACTATTTAAACCCCTTTCATTTTGGGTTGACTTCTTAATTAACACCAGACCCAGCATTGCATTTGGGAGAAAGACCAATTTTTGTCAGAGATTCAAAATGTTATCCCTTCCTGCTAAGGTGAAAATACTCACAGAAAGTAGTTATGAGACTCATGCAAACATACTGGAACAAAGCTCAAGGACAATGTGACTTGGGAAAATAATCTGGAAGACAAAAAATTAGTCCAAGAGAAAGATACTGATAGAAATCCAAAACCCTTTAACAATCAGGCTTAAAATTAAGGGTACAAGACCAAATTTTAAGCACCTTTCTTGTACATCATCTTAGGAAGGGAAAGGAACACAGAAGCCCCACCACTGGCAATTGTTGCCCATCACAAAACTTTTCTCACTGCCTGGACAGGATCCTTCCATTGGGAATGGAAGAGGCAAAGACATCCAGTTCCACCTGCCTGACTGAAGAAAGCTCCTTATCCACCAGTTTCTGGGGTGTGGTGGTTCCACCAACCATCATGAGGGCCCCAGCAGGGCTATTCCATCCCAGGGTCTTTGGGAACTTTTGAGGGTCTTGGAGACTCCTCTTCATGATCGAGGCTGGTGAGGCCCTGGCACAGGTTGGGCAGAGAAACTGTGGCTGCCCCTGGATCCCTGAAAGTGTCCAAGGCCAGGCTGGACGGGGCTTGGAGCAACCTGGGATAGTGAAAGGTGTCCCTGCCCATGGTAGGGGGTTGGAAGTGCATGGTCTTTAAGGTTCCTTCCAACCCAAACCACAGTGTGATTCTACAGTGACTGTGCAGTGCAAAACCCCAACACCCCTTCTCTTGCATCGTTCCAGCTCTGGAGTGTTCCATACCACCATCTCCCATCCCAACCTCCATCAAGGCCTTCTTTTGGGACCAGTCTCAGTCGTGGAGATATAAAATAGAGGGAATCAATGCAGGAGGCACTGGCCAAGGCAGTGCTGCTCTATTCCTTCCCCCATCTCCCCCTCCTTCTCACTGGAGGATACTGAGCCCAGACTCACTCATGGGCTTCTCCTGCCCTCAGCTGGCTGCGCTCTGCAATGCAAAGTGCCCAGTTTCCAAAACCACAGCGATCTCAAAGGCAGCTCGGCTTGAGTGAATGAAATCACCTCAGCATCCCTCGAGGACTGTTTGATACCTTCCTCTCTCCAAACTTGATGAAGAGAGACAAATCCAGTGCCTGGAGCATCACGGTGGAGAAAGGCTGAGCTCTGTGTGGTCTGTGTTAACTCTTAATTACAGTTTCACAGTTAGCAGGGAAAGCATTGGAAATGTAGAAAGAATTCGGAAAACAGAGGTTTGAATTGTAAAATATTGATGGCAAACAGGGGAAAAGAGTGATTTGGCCTTGGCAAGGGTGGTGTGTAGTGTGGGCTCCCAGAATGTGGGGCACTAAACTGTGCAGGATCAACTCCTGGGCAAGAGGAAGGGGGAAATTCCTTCCACAAAACAGGCTATTTAGTGAGATGGGTTATTCTGGCAGTCATAGAATCACAGAATATCCTGAGTTGGGACATACCAGGATTGAGTCCAGCTTCTGGCCCTGTGCAGGACAACCCCAGGAATCCCACCATGTCCCTGAGAGCATTGTCCAAACCCTCCTGGAGCTCTGTCAGCCTTGGTGCTGTGCCCACTGCCCTGGGGAGCCTGGTCAGTGCCCAGCCACCCTCTGGTGAAAATCCTTTTCCTGATATCCAGCCTAAACCTCCTCTGACACAGCTCCAGCCATTCCCTCAGGTAATATTACTCAGACCATGAACACATTTCCAGCTCTTATTTATGTCACTTATGCTCTTATTTAGTGTCACTCTAATGGCATGGAACTGAGAGGACATGGTGTACCTTCCCAGCTGGTTGTGGGTCCACATGTAAATCAGTTTGATGATGTAAAAGTGAGTAAAAAATGGGAGTTTTAGAACAGATCCCTGGGAAGATGGAGGTGTTTTTCACATAGCTTTTGCCATGCTGGGTTGTTTAAAAAGCTTGCTAAATAAGCTTTCTGCAATAAAGATTTGCATGGGTTGTTTAGTGAAAGGAACCCAATAAACTCAACAAAAATCAATAGTTGCTACATCTTCAAACAAGCGCCTCAGGGTTCATTTGTTTTCCTCCCAGCTCTTGGGGCAGCCTTTCCTCCCCCAGGCCTCGGTTTCCCTCACTGAAGTCTGAAATTAAAAGTGAGTAGTGCTTCTCTTATGAACATGCCTGAGTGACCACTGGAGACCTGAACTGGGTCTGCTCCTGAGTGTCTGCCTGTTCTAAGGGCTCTCATGCCTTCTCCAGGTGGACAGTGGATCTTCTCTGGTTGATTCGCCATTTCTACAAAGGGGAACTGACGTTTTCTCCTCATCAGGCAGATCAGCCAGTCAAGAGCCTTACACAGAAGGGTCCATGTGCTGTTTGTTCATCCCTCTACCACCACCAGGCACCTCTACAAAGGAACACAGATACTGGCTATGTAAGAAGCAGCTGAGATCCCTCCTTACAGCTTCCCAGTCTGGGATTGGGACCAAGGAGAGGACAAAATTCAGCAGCATATAAAGGGCTATGGGTTAGAGACAGGAGTGGCTGCCCCTCTGACAGCACCTCCTGTGGTTATGAACTGCTGTTCTGGAGGTGAAGGGAAGAAATTTAAAGGTATCCCCGGGGAAAGAAAGTATGGCAGGAGGGGGATGCTAAGGAGGGGATAAAAGCTGTTCCACCTTGATAAGGAAGCTGTCAAAACACTGCCTGGGCATGTTGTGAGCATCTTCGTGGTGGGGACAAAGAGCTGCTCAGTCACACTGCCAGGAGTACCTGCCCTGGTCAGGTGTCTGTCATAGTCATTGTGGATGTGGAGAGGGAATCTGGCCTGGCTTCTCTCTGGTCATGCTCCCAGGAAGTAATACCAGACATGCAGGCAGCTAAAGATGCCAATATTACAGCCACCTGGATGGTCCATCTGGGACCAACCCAAGCTCTCTCTGGCCTGGGCTTCTGCAGAGGGGGAATCACAGCTGAGCCTTCTCCAAACTAGGGCTCTTTGAGAGCATTTTCCCTCAGGGTGGGCAGGCCCTGGCACAGGTTGCTCAGAGAAATTGTGGCTGCCCCACCCCTGGAAGTGTCCAAGACCAGGCTGGATGTGGCTTTGAGATGGAGCTTTGAAGGTGCCCCTGCCCGTGACAGGAACATGGAACTAGTTATCTTTAAGGTCCATCCCAACCCAAACCATTCTGTGGCTTTATGGATTTTGGAGGTTTTTCTCATGACTGTTTTCAAGAGAGCTGTCTGCCCTCAACAGTGCAAGTGGGAAGAAGGTGGCACCAACAAACTCCATCAGCACCATGAGGAATTCTTCCTCACTGCCCACCCAGATGGGGTCAAATGCAGAGAGCACAGGCACTGGCAGACAGAATTATAGGACAGACCATGGCAGTGCCTTTACACAGCCCTGGCCCATGTTGCCCCTGCTATCAGAGGGGATAGAAACACAACTTAACATTTCTCAGGGGATTCAGGAGAAAGAATAGCTCCTGGAGGGAAGTCCTACAGCTCAAAACTCATTCCAGGGACAAGGGATAAATTGGTCCCAGAGCCCTGATGGTTCCTTGGACACCTGCTGACCAACCTGGACACCTGGTACATCAGGACATAACAAGGTGACAGCAAAGGCAGATGTTGCACGGAAGGTCCAACATCTTTGGGAACATAAGGTGGTACCTGCGACCTGAGCAAGTTTCCTCACCACAGGCACCCGCTGAGATGTGATCTTGCTTTGCTTTGGGAATCTCTTCCCATGTGTTTTTGGTTGGCTGGTTTTCTCTTTCGTTGTTTATTTACTTATATTGTGGCATTTGTTTTTGTTCATGTTCTTGGTTTGGTGAGCGGCGATGGGGATTGTTATGATTTATTTACTTTTATTTGACCAACTCTAAATAGGAGATGTGTTTCTTTCCTAGACAGCAGCTGTGGGAAGTTTGGGAAAAGAATATCCCTTCACTCATCTCTTCAACCCCACCCGTGCCCCGCTGGGAAAGTAAATGTGACCCAGGGAACGCCCCTCAAGAGTTTATCCTTCCCTGGGAATCCCCTTAAACTTGGGAAAGCCAGATGTTAGAAAGCGATGCTTCGTCAAAACTACCACACGAGGGCAGCCTTTTCCACCTTCCCATGTTAAAAATCCTCCCAAATCCAGGATAAAAGGCTCTTTGGTTTGTTTGAATCCACTCGGTGACAACATTGCTCTGTTGGCAGTGGTTGGTTTTCATCAAGAGATGCGCAAACATCATCGATGATCTTAAAGGTCCCTTCCAACCTAAATGATTCTATGATTCTATGAAATACTGTCCTATTATAAAAATATAAAAAGGTCATCACAGATGTTCCAAAAGGGATGTCTGGAGCTATAGGAATATTGTTTAAGGATAGTGTTACTATTCCCACACCTCAAATTGTGACCACTCAAAGTGTAGGGTCAACACAAACATGATTGTCATGACTACTGAGTAGTGGTGTGATAACACAGTGTTCCTGGGCAAGTCATCTCCAAGATGCACAAACCTAATTCTTCTTCCTCTTAGACCAAAAGCCACTATCTATAACAGAGAAATAAATGCTGATTTTACCACCCAGATTTATCAGCAGCTGTTTGATGGAGTCACTTCTGGATGGGGACAGAATACATCATTGAAGGGTTGAATTACACACACATTTTGCCCTGGATAGGGTAATTTTCTGTTGGAACCTTAATCTGTGCACTCACATCCCCATGGAGGCAGAAGACCTGCCTTCATGGAGCAGAGAGCAGCAAAAAGAGCCAAAGTGGTTTCTTTCAGGGGTTGCAGCACTGCTAGAATCCTGCTGTGTCCAAACTGGCAGCCCTGAGTGAGGATGCCAACCTTGCAGGCGAAGTCTCTGGAGAGAGAGGGAATAGCAGTGACTATCATTAAGTAAAGTTGTTTTTATGAACCATCCTTAGAGACTGGTCCCAGATTTCTCCCTGGGGTGCCTTTAGAGAATCTGATGAAGTGTTATGCTTAAGCTCTGTGTATATGATTAGCCTCTGGGAGAATTCTTCCTTCACATCTCCAGAGGGAAGGGGTGTTTTCCAATGAACTGAGCCTTCATCTAGCAAAGCACTCAGCATCCTTCCCTGCTTGCCGCAATCCAAACACAGCAGATGTGCCAAAAAGCCAGAACCCAACCTGATGAACTATCACAGTATCATCTGACAGCATGTAGAAGCTGAATTTGTGCAGAAAATCAAGCTTTGAGCCTGATTCCCCAGTGCCTCAGCTCTGCAGACTGTCCCAGCAAGTTAATCAGGAAGATTATCAATTTACACCCACTTTGCTTGAACATGAGCAATTGACTGAGTATCAGAGCAGTAGTGAATTTGACACCAGCCTTAACATATTAAGCAAATTAAGAGCTGGGATAAAAATCATTATATCTGACAGAGCAATTTGTGCATCAGAAGATGGTGTGGTTTTAATTCATTGGCAGGAAGGAGGGGGAAAGGGGTGCATCCAGTTGCTGCAAACCCAAAGATAACTGGGTGTGGTTTATTGTGGTGTCAACCCTTCCAAATGAGAAATAAATCATCAGGCAACTGCCACAGGCAGATAAATATGCAAAGGAAGAATTGGCAGTTTTTCTGCAGAGAGATTCCTCCTGTCATCCTGGCACCACGCTGAGGGAAAATGAGGCATGGGCTGAAAACAGATTAGCTCAGGACACCCCAGGAGTGGTTTGTTCAGGCTGAAAGAATGGCTGTGAAAGTCTCTCCTACCTGACATCCTCGTGGCTCAGCCAGGTTAAAACTGGAGGGGCCCATGGCAGGGAGAGATCTCCAGGGAGGGAGTAAAGGCTCAGTGATGGAGAGTTGATTAATTGGCATTCACCCTGATCAAATCTGGGACCTCAAATGAGAGAGCTGACACCCAATTTTCACCCTACCTACCCTTTGTCTGTGTGGGAGGACATTTATCGGTCCAGGATCATAGAATCCTAAATGAACAGAATGATTTGGCTTGGAAGGGACCTTAAAGACCATTCATTTCCACACCCTGCCATGGGCAGGGACACCTTCCACTAGCTCAGGTTGCTCCAAACCCCGTCCAACCTGGCTTTGAACACTTCCAGGTTTCCAGGGACAGCCACAGCTTCTCTGGGCAACCTGTGCCAGGGCCTGCCCACTCTCACAGGGAAGAATTTCTTCCTAACATCTACTCTAAATCTATTTTCTTTTAGTTCAAAAATGTTCCCCCTTGTCCTCTCACCACCTGCCTGTGCAAAGGCACTCTCTCTCTTTTTATAAGCCCCCTTTACATACTGGAAGGCCATGCTGAAGTCTCCCCAAAATCTTCTCTTCTCTGTGCTGAACAACTCCAGTTCTCTCAGCCTGTCAAGATAAATGTTGCACCTTTATTTCAGCAGTATGGAAGCAAATTTCTACTTAAGACCTACCTGTGTCCACAGGGGCTGCATGACTTTGAGTGGATCCTGCAAAGTGGGATAGATCTATCCCCCTAGTGAGCAGGAAAATTTGGAGTCACAGGGAAACAAAGAGAAGTCATGGGTTATGCCATCAGGAAGGACGTAGAGGACAATTCATAACCCTGCCCAACAGAGCAACTTCTAGACATCTTATTTAATCTTCTGCCCTGTTTTTTAAGCTGTCCCTTCAAGTCTGAGACCCCACTGAGGGCAGCTTTCAGCCTACAGTGTCATGATGGGAAATTTCTCTGAGGGTCAGTGCAGAAGTGTCCTCTGACAAAGGGGACACAGGAGGCTGCCACGACAGCTCTCTGTGCTACTCTTTTGATTTAGGGGATAAAATATCCTAGAGTTTGCTCAGAGGTTAATGTTCTTTATGGAGGGATTGCAAAGCAGCATGAGGGCTTTGATGAAAGGTGTTTCAAAGCCTCTGCAGTACCAGGTGCTTTGAAGGAGGACACATGAGTTGGACAAGACACCAGCGAGTTCAAACCAAGCTGCCCTGTGCATTAGAGCTTCCTCTCAGCTCACAGGGATCTGAAAGGTCTGAGCTGCTTCTGCTTGGCCAGGGGTTTTCTTCTCCATTCAAGGCTTGTGAGATATGTAAAAGAGGAGGCAGAGACAGCCAGGTACAGAGCAGATGCTGAAATGTGATGCCTTGGAAGGCAGAGGGCATGACCAGAGAGGACTGGCAAGCAGCTGGTTTCTTTTTCAGTTTTGAACAATGATCTCGGACAGACTCAGTCCACCTTTCTCAGACAGGCTGAGAGAGTTGGGGCTGTTCAGCCTGGAGAAGGGAAGGCTTGGGGGAGACCTCAGAGCCCCTTCCAGTGCCTAAAGGGACTCCAGGAAGGCTGGAGAGGCACTTGGGACAAGGGCCTGGAGTGACAGGACAAGGGGGAATGGCTTCACATTGGCAGAGGGCAGAGTTAGATGGGAAGAAATTTTGCGCTGTGAAGATGGGCAGGCCCTGGCACAGGTTGTCCACAAAAGCTGTGGCTGTCCCATCCCTGGAAGTGTCCAAGGCCAGGTTGGATGGAGCTTGGAGCAACCTGATCTAGTGGAAGGCAGATGGTTGGAATGAGATGTTCTTTAAGGTCCCTTCCAACCCAAACCCTTCTGGGATTCTCCAGCCATTTCCCTTCCTCCATGTTTCATCTGACATGAGTATTTAATTGGGAGCTTTGGGGTCACTACTTGCACTATATATACAAATGTAGCCTTGAAGGTGCTCTCACAAACTTAATAAATCCCTTGCACAAGGGGATGTCATTGGCTGATGCTGTTCAAAACCACATCCCCTTTATATTGAATTCTAATTTTTTTTTTTAATTTTAAAAAGTGCCTTTATATATTGAAATGAAATGTGCACCTAAAGCACATCCTATGGTATCTCCTGGCCAGAGTGAGGTCCATCCAGGCTCTTTTTCTTCCAGAGATCATTTCCCAGCAGCCGAGATCAGCTCAGTTCTCATTTCTGCCTGGCACAATTAATCTTGCTGTCAGACTCATCAGGGCAAAGCACTGCTGCACTCAAAAGTGAGGAATTACAGAATATCCTGAGTTGGAAGGGACTCACAGGGATCATTGAGTCCAACTCCTGACCCTGCCCAGGACACCCCAAAAATCACATCCTGTCCTTGAGAGTGTTGTCCCTTGGGGCTGTGCCCACTGCCCTGGGGAGCCTGCTCAGTGCCCAACCACCCTCTGGGGGAAGAAAAATATTCTAAATAAAGGGGAATGTTCAGAGAAACCTCAGCTGAGGCAGAGCAAAAGTTCAGAATTAGACCAACAAAGAGCCAGAGCAAACCTGTTTTGATGCAGAGGAGAGAATCTGCAGCATTTTAAGCTCTTGGACTGTCAATCCCTAAGCATCCAACCCCTGGAGCAAAAGGAACTTCTGCAATGGCCAGAAGGTTTTATTTCCATGCATGTGGTACTTGGGGACATGGCTGAGTGGTGAACATGGTGGTGCTGCGTTAATGGTTGGGCTCAATGCTCTTGGAGGCCTTTTCCTAGCTTAATGATTTAATGGCATGTGTGGCATGGGCATTCCTCAAACACTCCCACCACCTGGCATGGGGTAGCTGGAGGATGCTGCTGATGTTGGCATGGTGGGATGGGGTCGGGAAGGACCAGCTTCTTTTCTGTGGTGGATGCAGCCATTCCCAGCCTGCCTTCTCACCCCTGTGCGTGCTGAGGGATGGAGGCTCAAATATCTCCGTGGCTTTCACAGAACTGTAGAAGGGTTTGAGTTGGAAGGAGCCTTGAAGACTACCTTGTTCCAACCTCCCTTTCATGAGCAGGGACATCTTCCACTATCCCAGGTTGCTCAGGGCCCCATCCAACCTGGCCTTGAACACTTCCAGGGATGGGAATCCACAACTTCTCTGGGTAACAAGCAAGACAAGCTTTCCCTCTTCCTTCATTTCCTGATACCAAAGGAGACAAGCTGTTCATTTTCTTCTTCTGTACAAACATCCTTCTCTTCCCCACACTGCCACCTTAGCCAGATGCAGATTGGAAGGAGTTATTTGAAGCTTTGTTGCCTTAGGAAGCATCTAAAGTACCTCTACATCATCTCAAAGACACATTGAAGCTGCACAGACAGCAAGAGAGATCTCCTCCTTTCAGGAGAAGCTGGCTCACACTCCATGCCACAGGGGGTGGCAAATGAAGAAAGAAAAATGCTGTAACTCTGTGAACTCATAAATCACCAGAGTCCTGAAAGAGAAGAAGAAGAAGAAAAAAATAATGTAACGTCCCGACATGGCCTTTTTGGTTTGCAGATAAGCACAAAGTTTGGCAGGAAAGAGATTAGGGCTTTTTCCAGTCCACCTCACAGTCGATAATCCCCACAGCAACAGAGCCCTGGGCTGCAAACAGCCACATGTTCCCCCTGCAGAAGATGGGAAAGACCAGGGATGGGGCAGGGACAGTTCCTGATTAAATGAAAGTCCTGGCTGATCCCCTCTACACACCTTCATGTGCCAGAAGGGCTGTCCTCTGGAAAGGTGTTTTTGCTGTCGTTGCTAATTCAAAGCTTTTGGAACCCCCGTGATGCTTCTTGGGAAACTCCAGCCTTGCTCTATCAGCTCCTGCCAGCAGCCAAGAGTCGTTCTGGTTAATGACAGTAGAAAACTGTGAGTTGCAGACACAAAGAATTAAGCTGTCACCAACATTTAGAAATCAACGTTAGACCATGGGAGGGATGGGAGAGGAAGATGACAGTTCTATGGTATCTGCATCTGCAGCCTCTCATGCTCTCCACAATTCCTCCTTGGGTGGCCTAAATCTATTCTGAAAAGAAATTAAAAATAAAACATTAAAAAATAGCTATTTTAATATCAGAATAATTTTAGAAATCATTTAACTTGTTGACTTTCTAAGAGAGTCTTGCCTCGTGTCATCAGAGATGCCCAAAGTCCTGTCAGGCACTCAGCTGCAAACCCAGAGGTTGCAGGTCTTCCATGGGTCATGTGTCACATCTGCCAGCCTGCAGGTACCCTGGGACATCTCCAGTGGCATCAGACAGCTGTGTTCAGGTAGCAAGTGACAGGATGAGAGGAAATGGCCTCAAGCTGCACCAGGAGAGGTTTAGATTAGATAATAGGGGGAAAACATGGAGAGAATTATAAAGGATCAGAGCAGGCTGCCCAGGGCAGTGGTGGAGTCACCATACCTGGAAATATTCAAAAAACCATGTGGATGTGGTGCTTGAGGACATGGTTTAATGGTGGTGCTGGTTGAGGGTTGGACTTGGTGATCTTAAAGGTCTTTTCCAACCTTAACAATTCTATGGTTCTATGAAATGGAAAGGATCAGGGATGGTGGATAAACTCAGCAATAAATTCAGGCAGGGAGAGTCGAAAGGAGATTAAGAGCAAAGTGTCCTCCTACTCCCTGAAGCACCTTCCCACTGTCCACCAGGGCTGACTTGGGGGATGCAGAAGGCCAAGGGATAGTCCTGGAGGTAGCAAGAATCCCTTAAAATCAAGCATCTTTCTCCGGGATGTGTGCACAAGGCTGGGGGGTGGAGAAGAAAAGACCTCATGACTCCAGGAAGCATCTCATAGAAATAGGGTAAATCAGTGAGAAGTGCAGCTGAACTGCAGAGGAGGTTCTGGAGAAGATGCTTGTCCACCTCTACAACTCATTCTCCTTCCCATCTCACTGTGAACGTGGGAAGATGGGCCCTTCCAAAAACCCTCCTGTCCATCCCCAAACGCCTTGACCATGGTGAAATTCCCACCCCTACATCCCAGTGGCCTAAGGAAGGCAGCCCTTCATCCCATCATTCCTCACATCCCTGACTTCCACAGGTGAAAGATGAAGCAGCGACATGGAATGAGACCAGGGACAGGAGCATCCCTTCCACAGTGTGGGGGGTGTTTTCCTATCAGGAGCTGATTAGATTTGGGCAGAGTGCTCCTTCCCAGAGCATTCCTTGCAGCCACGGTGGGGAGGGGGCTGTGTGATCCCTGACCCATTGAGAAGGAAGTGGTGGCCTCGGTGACAGTGACAGGCTGTGGGATGTCGGGTCACACTCTGTGCCTGGAGCAATCCCAGCCCTCCACAAGGCACAGATGGCTGCTTTCCGTCCTCTGACCTCATTGTTTAATCTGACCTGATCCAGGGCTGTAATCTAAGGGCCAGTTTAATCACCACTACGAAGCTGGGATTGTTTCTCTGGGCTCCACCCTGAATTCCTTCCCTCTGAGGGCACACGCACAGCTCAGATTCCATCATCCATCTGTGGGGACACCCTCAGCTAATAATTCCTGTGTGGAGTCTCCATGGGAGCTGCTTTCAGCTCACGTGGAGGAGACTCTGGTGCCCACAGCTGTCACCATTCTCTGAAATAAAAGGATATTACTGTTCCATGAGGGCAGCAGAAGTTTCTCCTATAGTTGGGACAGGTGGTCCCAGAGACGTAACACATCCCAACCACTGGTCCTAAGGGTTTCTAAGACCCTTGGCAACTTTTGATCAGTGTTTCTGTAGTGGTTAGGGGGCCATTTGACGAGATCTGTTGGTTAAGGAAACGGCCTTAGTGACAAGACTGTAATTGTAGAATCATCGAATGGTTTGGGTTGGAAGGTACCTTAAAGATCATCCAGTTCCAACCCCCTGTCCTGGGCAAGGACACTTTCTGCTTGACCAGGTTGCTTAAAGACCTATCCAACCTGGTCTTCCACCCCATCCCTCTAACACTTCCAGGGATGGTGTATCCTCAGCTTCTGTGGGTTTGCATTATGACTCTGCCAAAGAGACCCTGTGCATGACCTTGGTCAAGTCACCTAGCCTTGGTGGTTGCACTTCAGGAAGCTTTTCCCAGTTTCCTGCTCTGCACTGTGGCCTGGTCCTGCCCTGGCTCCCTGTTCTGATGAAGGCAGATACAGGTGACCCTCAGCCCATCATGGGACAGCAGCAAACAGCACAGCCCCCAGGGAAGCTGCAGCAGCCTCCAATTGCCCGTTTGCAGAATCACACCTCCTTGCCTCAGTTCTCCCTCTTTGAAGGTCTCATCCATGCCTGTCCAGATGCAAATCTGTGATCAGTGCAGCAAAGAAGAAATGGGCACAAAATGCAGCTGCACACACTGGTGAGTCCCAAACTGCTGCACCCAAATCAGCCCACACCGTAGGGCTGGTGATGGTGCTGCCTGTACTCAGGCAAGCACAGCCATACACACACACACATCCTTCCATAGAGCCAGAAAACATTTATTCCACACACTCCCCCCTACCCGTGGCCTCAGAGGGTGGGAAGGGGTCTGGAAAGGTCACGGAGTCCATTCCATCCCTGCCAGGCAGGATCAGCTCTCCTGTGGCCCTGCTGACAGATGTTTGTGTAACCTGCCCTCAGAGACCTCCCATAAAGGAAGGCTCACATCCCCCCCAGCATCTCCTCCTCCTCTCTGGGGTAACTCACAGGATTTTCCCACGCTGTCCAAATTACTCTGCACTACCCCGAGCTCCAGAGAACCCCTCTGCTCTCAGGGATGGCAGTGACTGCAGCTCTTTTCCCAGACTGAGCAAGCAGAAACAATTTGCTGATACCTTTGCAATGTGGAAAAAAAAATCCATTCTATGCTGTCTTTCCCTCACATCAACACACAGCCCCTGACTCACCCCTGTGCCAGCATCTAAGAGAGGACATGGCTCTGCCAGGCTCTGTCTGGCAGCAGAAGTGGTCCCAGCTCTTGCTCTCTCATGGCTCAGGGTCTTGTCTACCTGCAATGTGATGAGGAGAAATGAGAATAAAATGTCACTTCTTTTCTCTCCCTACCCCAGGCTAATCTGGGATGACATTCAGTTGCCTTGTTCTGCACACTTGAACCCACTATGGCCTCCTAAAATCTGTTGTTCTGATAAATTTTGCCTCTATGTCCCTCTGCATGCCCTTATGAGAAGGTACTAAGAGCTCTGATTGATGCTCCTGCAAGGAATGGACCTCAGGTGAAGGTGGACATTGCACAGAGAAGGTCCCCCTTCCTAAACACCTCAGAAATTTCCATCCTCTCTCCATCCATCAAGGATAATTTACACTGGTTTTCCTTTAAGATTAAAAGTGTTGGCAATTAGCAGGCAAATATCTGCGCCCAGACTGATGGAAAAACCTCTGGCTGGGCTTTGAGATGACCCTTTGGTATCTCAGTGTTGATCCCCACCTGCTGTTTCCCACCTCAGGATCAGCCTCTCCTTTTCCTCCAGTTTAAGTTTTGCCATTGCCTATTTAGAGGACACTGCTGAGACCCTCCCCAAGACATTTATTTGCCTTCTGATGGAGAGGTTGTCATATTTTGCCATTTTTCTCTTCAATGCAATCCTAGGAATTCCAAGACACACCATTATTGCAGCAGCTGGGACTTTACCTCAAAAATAAGCATGTGATCAAATTGAAAGACTTAACAATACCAGGTTTTTCTATTTCCTGTGGTATTACATTGACTTTCTTGCTGAAACAATTTTCACTGCAATATTCTACCAGTGAAAGTGCTCCCAGATGCCTGAGCTTAGGCTGCAGATTTGGCTGTGAAACCAGGTTTCACAAATGCTCCCAAGTGGTTTTCTATAGAGCCTGGAAATCCTGGAGGGTTTTTTTTCCTATGTCAAGTTCACTTTATTTGATTTGTTAGGCTGAAAAGCAAAAAGTAGATCTCTCAGTGGCCCTATTTCAACCATATTATTTAAATGTGCTGTCACATTGGCCTCAGTACGGCTTGAGAAATACTCATGGACCCCTTGGAAAGCTGTGGTTTCAAGGGATTGCAGAGAGGAGGATGATTTCTTGGTGCAATGCACCAAAGGATTTAAATGCTATGTGCTCCTCTGGTTCTGAGGCACCTCTTAATTAAGAACTGATTAAAGTTTGGGGATTGTTTTGTAACATAAGCACTGTTTTGCAGGGACTGGTGCTCTGCCAGGGCTGGCTGCACCGGTTACACCCTGGGCATTCAGAGAGCTCAGGCATCTGGGACCGGGTTCTTTTAAAAGTCGATGTATTTCATTTGCAGAAGCGATTTGTGCCCCTTTTTCATCTCTCAGTCCTGTGGCACAATTTGTATCTCAGGTGTGCCAGGTAAGCTTCAAGCTGTCCTTGCAGAGGGGTTGGTTAAACCACAAAATCATGGAATCTTTTGGGTAGAAAGAGACTTTTAAAAGCCATCTAGTCCAACCTTCCTGCAACGAGCAGGCACATCTTGCACTAGATCAGATTGCTCAGAGCCCTATCCAATCTGATCTTAAATGTTTCCAGGGGTGGGGCATCCACCACCTCTCTGGGTAACCTGTGCCAGTGTTTTACCATTCCCATTGTAAAAATCTTCTTCCTTATGTCTTAAGTGGAACCTCTTTTAGTTTAAAACCAACACCTTTTGTCCTAGCACTACAAGCCCTGACCAAAAGTCCATCCCTTTCTTATAGGCCTCTTTTCGGCAGTGGAAGGGACTCTCAGTTTTCCCTGAAGGTTTTTCTTCTCCAGGCTGAACAATCCCAGCCCAACCAGCCTGTCTCCACACCATGGAGCATCTTCATGGCCTCCTTTGGACTCACTCCAGCAGCTCCACGTCCTTCTCATGTTGTTGGCCCCAGAGCTGGAGGCAGCACTGCAGGTGGGGTGTCACCAGAGTGTCACCAGCTTGTCACCAGCATGGGACAGAGGGGGAGAATCCTCTCCCTGGACCTTCTGCCCTGCTTTGGTGCAGCTCAGGACATGGAGTCGTGGGTGGAATGAGCAAACCAAGCTCTGCTCCCAGAAACCACAGGAACAACTCCCTCCTTTCACTGGATTCTCCCACATGATTTCAGGTCAGCCTGCCACTGCCACGCCATCCAGGTATGTTCCACGTCAAGCAAACAGCAGCTTCTGCCCCTCCCTCTGAACAACTGATAACCTTTCCTGTGGCCTCAAATCATCTCCTAACCCACAGCAAATGTTTTTCTCTGCTCGTTCTCCTCCATTTCTTTGAACTGTATCTGCTCTCTCATTGCGGTGTTTACATTCTTCAAAGAACTCTAAGCCGTTATCCTATCTTGGCCTTAGTCATAATTTGGCCAGGACTTATACATTTCTTTCTCCTTTTATTTTCTAATCTGCCCTCTCAGGTCTCTCCCTCCAGGAGACTGGCCTCACAGGCTGCTTGGGTTTCTCTGTTTGTCTTGGACTAGGAACAACTTTTTGAAATCCTAATAATGTAGGTTTTGCAAAGCTAAGCTGTGAAGCAAGAGACATTCACACTCAACAAGCTCACGGGTGGCAAAGTGCCATGGGACAGCTGTTGAACTGAAAAGGGATTAGAGGAACTAAGTGGATGCCCTGGAGCCACAAACCCCCAGTCCCTTGAATCCCTTCTCCTGAGGAGTGACCGATGTGGGCTGTGCTGTCCCACGCTGACACAACTCAGCTGGCAGGATCATAACCCAGATCTTGGCAAGAAACTCCCATGAAAATGCATAGAAAGGACATCACAGGACTGTAACAGAGGAGGGCAGTGCCTGCCTGCAAAGCCCAGGCTGCAGGACCACCTTGTGCCTTGGAAAGGTGTCTGTTCCCAGGGCTACACGAGACTGGCATATCAGCTGATGGTGTGGTACAGTCTCAGTCAGGTATGGACCTGTCAGGGAAGGCCCACAGGAGGCCACGAAGGTGATCTGAGCTCTGGAGCACCTCTCCTACAAAGACAAACTGAGAGAATTGTGGTTATTCATCCTGGAGAAGAGACCTCTGGGGAGACCTCATTACAACCTTTCAGTACCTAAAAGGAGCTTATAAAACAAGAGGGAGAGTTTTTACAGAGCAGATGGTGATGGCATGTGGGGAAACATTTTTGAACTCTGCAAGGAGAGATTTGGTGTTAGGAAAAGATTTTTCTCTGTGAGGGTGGACAGACCCTGGTACAGGTTGGGCAGAGAAGCTGTGGCTGCCCCTGGATCCCTGGAAGTGTCCAAGGTCAGGTCGGATGGGGCTTGAAGCAACCTGGGCTAGTGGAAGGGTCCCTGCCCATGGCAGGGAGTGGGACTGGATGATCTTTATGGTCTCTTCCAACCCAAACAATTCTATTATTCTGTGCTTAGAACATACAAACAGGATGGAAATCACAGATCATCCCAGCCTGGCAGGTCTGGCTGGTGGGGCTGTTGGAGAGAAAGATGTGCAGCTGCAGCAGGAGAGAAGGAGGGAATCAGTTCTGCAAGTCCATTCTTCCACACATGAGAGATCACAGGATCACAGAATGACAGAATCATTTAGGTTGGACAAGCCCTCTACGATCCAAGGTCCAACCATTAACACTGCACCGCCATGTCACCACTAAGTCATGTCCCCACATGTGGCCACATCTCATGTCTTTTGGCAGGTTTGATCAATGACTGATGGGAATAACATGGGAAAAAGGCTCTTCTCATTTTAGGGTAAGGCCAGATCAGACCACAGAGGAGTTAATGAAATTAAACCGCTGCCAGAAAGCACTGAACCAGCACAGCCCCTGAGGCTTGGATTATAGTTTTAGGCTGCCTGTGACATTATCAGTACTTTCTGTCCATGCAGATTGAAACCTCCCACTATTCACTGCAATCTCCAGCAAGTTTGGGATGGATGGGAAGCTGAAATGAGAGAAAATGGTATCTGGAGGTCTCTTTTTACTTTACTTTGCAGAACAATGACTTGTGATGGCATCAGCAATAGGCAGAGCTGGTGCAGTCCTGGCATGGTGGTGCCATTCAGTCAGGCCACCAAGAGCATGGCAAAAAATGGCAAGGAGCTGTGTCAGGGGAGGGTTGGGCAGGATATTAGGAAAAAGTTCTTTCCCCAGAGGGTGGGGGGCATTGAACAGGATCCCCAGGGCAGTGGGCACAGCACCAAGGCTGCCAGAACTAAAAGAGTGTTTGGACAATGGGAGAGGGACAGGGTGGGATTGTTGAGGCGTCTGTGCAGGGCCAGGGGTTGGATCGATGATTCTTGTGGGTCCTTTCCAACTCAGCATATTCTAAAAAACATCATCCCTGTAGACACTGTTTGTCTCCTAACCCTTGGAAAAATAAAGGCAGGCAGGAGGATGCTGCAATCCCAAGGGAAGACCCCAGGACAGGGTCATGGAACACCAGAAATCCCTCTCTTGGTTCTTCACAAACTTGTATTGAGACTTTGGCCAATGCCACCACTCTTCTCCATTTTTCCACACTTTCTTTTGTGTGGTTACATCGGAATTTCAGAGGAGGGCTTCTCTGTGGGTGTGTGTGGGTGCCCACATGTGTGTGCAACATTCTGAGGTCCCTCAGTACAATGGCAACATAAATTATATCGTGTCAAACTCTTGGACTGGTAGTATTGGCAGCTTCCTCCCTCAGAGTCTTTGCAAAATACCTACCTGTGAAATTAAATTAAATATTGCTTCTCTTGGGCTTTAAAGAATGCACTCCCCCTAACTTGGGCCAAGGGTTTCTTTGTACTATATTACTTTATAGATTAATACACCGCAGAAAATTAATTACCTTTTATTCAGCAACTCTCTTTTTTTTTTCCTTGAACATTTTAGATTTTCAATTTGCAAAGGAAACTTAGGGGGGACCGCAGGAAATCCCATGTATGTGAGGAATGTAACCTTAGGATCTGGTTCCTGGTACCTGGTCTGCTCTGCTCCTCGGACCTGCTCTGCCTCCCCCAGCTGATAAGAGCTCTGCTGGGTCTGCCTGCCACGCTCATTCCATTACTCCTGACACTGCCTTTTGTCTCTAGTGGGCCCTGGACAAGCACAAATCAAAGTTGTCACGTCCTGCAGAGCCCTGGCTTGGCCCAGAGTGCAGAGATCTCTGAACTCTGCCTTCTGTAACCATTTATTACAGGCAGGAGAGGTGTGGGATAGAAATTCAGGTGCCTCTTTTGCCTCATCCCCCAGCCTCAAGCACTAATCCTGAGGGATGAGGTTTTGCAGCACTGCATTGGCCACGGCTCTTTTGGTGGTCCAGGGAGTGCAGCTGGGAGGGGAAGAGCAAAGCAAAACTAAGATCTTATCATAGCAGGGATTTGAAGGGCACGACAGTATTTGTGAATACCCTTTTTGTCCTCCAGGTCATCAAAGCTCAGGCAGATACCCCAAAGGAGCATGTACATGTGCGTGTACACACACAAAAATTCAAAAATACTCAAAATTTCCCCTTCAGGGATAAATAAAAACCCCTTTGTCTCACGTTGCCAGCCCCTTTTCTAGTTCCTACTCTTGCTGTTGTAACTTGAAATCCTTTTGGGAGCAGTTTTCTCAGCGAGCTCAGTGCCCACCTCCACTGCCACCACGACACCTCTCTCTGTGAATCCGACAAGCAGGGAAGATGCAAGAGCTGTCAGAAGGCAGCCCAGTTGGAAAGTTCTCCAGGGATGGATCTGGCCAGCGTAGGTACCACCATGTTCCAGAGGTCACTAAGCCACTGCCAATGTTTCCCATGCAGAGCTGGCTTAGGGAGGACTTCTCTGAAGTGCAGAGGGCAGCGCTTTTATCTCCTGCAGCTGGCTATCTTTAGACAATTTTAATAAATCAACAGGATTAAAAACATTCCTCCCTCCAGCCTCCTTAGAGGTGTTTAACCCCGTCAGGCTGTGTGATGAGGAGGAGAGCTTTTGAAAAGTGATTGCATTAACCAGGGAGATGTGAAGGAGTTTGTAGTTATATCCTCTTGAGCAAGTGTTAAAGGGGTGATGCCAACTTCCAAACCACCCTCTGTGGGGATTCATCCTTGTATGAGCCTTAAAGAAAATAGAGGTGCCAGAAGCCATGCACAAAAGCTTTTTGTCCACTGCACATTATCTCCCTTGCACAGTGTCAGAGATTTTCTGTCATTTATTAAGTGGTGTGGATCATTCCCACGACTCTAAAAGACGTGGCACCTGCATTTGCTCCTTGATTTTGGCACTTTGGGAAGTTTGCCTGGGCATTTGGAGAGCCATGAGGCCTTGAACTTCTGGTGAGGAAAGAAGAGGCAGAAACTGTCCTAGATATGGCTTTGACACCCGTCCAAGAAAGGCCCTGCAAAATGGTCCACCAGATCATGTCCTTCTGCTCACCTGACCTGTCAGGTAAAACAACCCCACAGGACACAACAAACAGGGCCCTCATGGAATGGAATATGTCCCTGCCCACCGCAGGAGAGTTGGACTAGGAGACCTTTAAAGGTCCCTTGTAACCCAAACCAATCCATGATTCTGGGAGTCCATGACCCACAGTGGCCTGCCCAGCATGGGACCATATTTCTGCAAAATGGCCTGCAAGGAAAAACCCCTTTTTATTGCCATTGCAGGGACAGTCTTCAGGCCTCACAAGTCCCAGCCTTCGCATCTAGTAGACCGTGACAGAGGTCCTGAGCTTCACACTCCACTCTGCTCCTCAGAGAATGCTGTCACTGGAGTGACTCCCTGCCTTGACCCTCTGCAGTCTGGGTCCACTCTGAGGACCTCCACAAACCGTGACCCTGAGATTGCCTGGCCATCTGTAGGCATTATCTAATCATCCTTCGAGATTGTTCCCTGAGGAAATGTGTTTCCCTTCCCAGCAAAGCCTTTTCCACTGACAGAGATGGAGCACTGAATTGAGAGGTGCAGAGCTGGCTGCAGGGACCTGTCACCTTCCTGCCTGGGAAGAAAAGGCTGCTCAATGGAGCTCTTTTCCCACAGCTGGAAGACAACAGGGAAAAGTCCTGATATTTCTGAAACCACTGAATTCTGAAAATTCACCAGTGTTCCCTTCTCAGAATAGACAGCATATAAAATTATTAAAATTGACTTTGCTGGGATTTAGGATCTAATGCTGCATTTGCTTCAATACTTTTTCCCTAGAAATTCTCGATTCTTTACAAATGAAACCCAAGGACCTCATAGAACAGTCCCAGTGACTGAGGATGAACAACAAGCACTAACAAAGTCCATCAGAATTTGCTGGAAACATCAGTCATGGGATTGGTACCTCAGTTCCCTCTTTCCCAGCTTTCCTGATACACCATCTGAAGTTTCTGACCTGTGATTATCTGATGATGTGGAGCATGTTCTGTTCCCATTTGCCCCAACAAACAACACCAGGTGATTTTTTCCTTGAGCTCAGAGTACATTTTGAGTTTAAAATATGCTTCAGATGTTGCCTCTGCATCAGCCCTGTGTTTCATTTTTCAGGTGGCTGCAAAAGGGGATTCAGCCTTGAAAGGGTAGCTGTCCTTGTTGCTGTCATACAAATAGGGTCCTAAGGGGTCCAGGAAGCTCTAAAGAGCTTCAGCATCACAGTCATTAATGCAGGAGACAATAAGAAGATTTAAACTGAAGGAACAGTCTCATCTCGTGGCTTTTTTTGTCTGTTTTCATTGTCCATTGCTGTGGTTCATGCTCAGCTATTGATCACGTGCCTATGGCGGTGGCAGATCCAACTCTTGTTTGGGGTACTTACCTCCAAGGATGGCAAGTGCCAAAACTGAGGTTGCAGCCACCTCTGTGAATGAAGAGAAACTGTCAAAACCACCGCTCTGTGTGTAATAAACTGCTACCAGATCCAGCAAATCTTAGGGGGTTGCAAACTCTGACTGTGAGCAGGACCTAAGCATCGCTTTGCCTTGGAAATCTCTAATCCAGATGAGTCCTCAGTGTAGAGCCCAGCGTGACTCCTGAAGCATTTTGAAAGGGAAGATCCCATCCTAATTAAGTGAAGGAATGAGAAAAACCAGCTGCCTTCCTGAACAGAGACCCTCCTTACGAATCTCATGTTATCAGGAGGAGCAGGATGATGCCAACAGCTGCTCGAAATCACTCTAATTAAAATAAAGAGAGAGAAAAAAGAAAGCTTTGCAGTAAGCAGATATCTGTGGGCGTCCTGCAGTGGGGAAAGGTTAATTCCAGCCTCATCTCCCAGCTGGCTCCATGAGGACAGAGGTTAAAGATGAAGCTGTAACATACACAGGTCAACACAGCTCAGATCTCTGCCTGACAATCATCTTCCCAGAGTCTGCCCCAAATAAAGCACTTCCCTCGTGTTTGGTGAAGAGATCCCACCTCCCAGTAAGCTTTAATGGAGTTAAAAAATAAGTGTTATTAAATATGAATGCCTAAGAGGTTGTGTCTGCACTTGAGACATCTGGTCTCATACCTGAGAAGACAAGTATTGAGAAGAGAGATCCCTTGGGGGCTACTAGCTAAAGAAACTTCTGAAAATAACTGGAAGCTGGAAAATATTTGAAAGGGGATATTACATGTGCTTGCCCTGCTTGGATCTCTCCCTTGGGGTCTTCTTGGCTTTCCTGTTCTAGACAGGGTTACACTGTTCTGCCAGAGCCTAACAGACCTGTCTAAGAAGGGGAAAAACCAAAGGAAAGGGGGAAAATCTGAAAAAAAACCCTAAAATGTTTAAAGCCCAGGTGCTCTTGAAGGTGTCCAAGGAGCTGTCAGGCTGCCAAATATAGTGCTCTGGGGGAAGTCTTGGCTGGACAAAGGAGCAGAAACTGTCCCTGCTGCCACTGGGATCTCCCACACGGTTTGCTCCCTTGCCAAGGCTGAGGTGGACAAGGAGACCCTGTTATATGATCAGGCCTTGAAGGATGAAGGTGTAAATACAAAGGTGAAGGAAAAGAGCAACCAGGACCTCAACTAGAAGCTGTGGGAGAGTGGTGGCTCATATGATGCACTTCAGAAAGAAGACAGGTCAGAGGATGCTGCAAAGCATCTTGTGTAGACACTCATACACTTTACAGGAGCTTTTTTCCCAATATAAATATCCTCTAGGGTGTTTTTGGCTGGCTGTGGGTTTATACACCTGAGGGATTAAATATGGTCAGGAATCCACTTACACAACTCCGTGATAACTAAAGCATTGAATCACAGAGTGGTTTGAGTTGGAAGGGACCTTAAAGACCATCCTGTTCCAAGCCCCTGCCATGGGCAGGGACACCTTCCTCTATCTCAGGTTGCTCCAAGCCCCATCTAACCTGGCCTGGGACACTTCCAGGGACAGGACAACCACAGCTTCTCTGGGTAACCTGTGCCAGGGCCTCTCTACCCTCACAGGGAAGAATTTCTTCTTAATATCTAATCTTAACCTGCCCTCTTTCAGTTTAAAACCCTTCCCCCTGTCCTATCACTATCTACACACATAAAAAGTCACTCTCCCTCTTTTTTACAACACCCTTAAATACTGGAAGACTGAAGAGAGGAATGGTTTTACTCCCTGAGTTAGTGCACCCTCAAAAGCACTTCAGAAAGATGCATCACTCTCCTCTATTTTGATGGTAATTCCTTCTCTCAGCCACTGTCCTGAAATTCTTTGCCCCTCACAAGTCTTGTGCCCCACCAGAACCCCAGGATCTACCCTCATCCCTATTCTTAAGAACTGCAAATTAACTTTTCTGTTTAGAAATGGGATGGGAATGTAGGGGACACAAACATGGATAGTCTAAGAAGTGTGTGAGCTGTGGAACAGACCGAGAAAATCACTTAATAAATCCTTGCAAGACTGCAGGGCATCATAAATCTTACACTTACCCGAAATGGGATTCCCTCCATGGGGGGTCTGGGTGACCTTTATCTCTGAAGGTTTCCTGTTGGCTTTCAACCCCTTGCACTCAGAGCTCTGGTCAGCACTTGTCCAGGGAGTGGGTTTTTTTCTTCCTTCTAAAATTTTGTCAAAAATAAGCCAGGGTTTGAAGTGATATTTTCCTTGGAATATGTTTGGATGCTTTTCAAGTGACCAGATTTTTGTTTGTTATAGTGGCTTTGCTTGTTTGTTTTGCAAGAGCCCCAGAAGAAGGGGAACAAAACAAAACAAAACAGACAAACAAACAAATATAAATGTTTTTCACCAAAAGGCTAAATTCTCAAACTGAAAGGCTTACGGAGATAATTTCAGAGGTAGGGGTTGTTAAAAATTAAAAGTTAAAAAAATTAAAAAACTGTGGCTGGGATGAAGTGTTTGGCAAGATAGGAAAAGACTTTTTAGCAGAGGCTGAAGTAATAGGACAAGGGATTTTGATTTAAAACTAGAAGAGCTTAGATTCAGACTAGATTTAAGGAAAGTGGTGGATACCCCATCCCTGGAAGTGTCCAAGGCCAGGTTGGACAGGGCTTGGAGCAACCTGGGCTGGTGGAAGGTGTCCCTGCCCATGGCAGGGGAGTTGGACAAGCTGGTCTTTGAAATTCCCTCCCAACTCAAACCACTCTATGAATAAAACTCCAAGAATGTTCTTGGAGGATTCCCTTCTCTATCCCCTCAGCCTGGTTGGCCCATCAAACTGGATTGAGGACTTACCTGTGGAGTTTTTGTGGTTGGACCCTCTCCTTCATCCCCAAACTGTAGAATAGCACAAAACCCAAAGAAGAAGAGCAGCCCAACCTAACAGCTTCACAGGGGTATGTGATCCCAGATGAAGAAACTATTGGGAAAGACTGTGGGATGAGGCTGATGATAAAGGGTGGGATACACTGCTTTCCATGCCACTGAGTTGTGCCACTCTGGAGCTCTGGTATCACCACAGTGACATTTTCAGGGTTGGTTGGCCCAAAAAAGCAAAGGCAGGGGCTAAGAGGTGGTGAGCCTTTTGGGTCAGTTGTGATTGGTGAAGTCTCCACACAGCAACTGAAATGGGATAAATGGCGAAAAGCTGGGAAGTTCCCCTTTGGGAACTAACAATATGGGGAAAGGGCAGTGATAAGAGGAGAAAAGAGCTCCCTACACCCTCATCAGGAAATGGAAGACCTCACAGGTGCTGAAAAGCAGTTCTTTCATCAGAGGTGTGTCTGGAACCTCCCTCTTTTCTCCATGTTCCTTCCCCTTTCTTCACTCTTTCATTATTCCCGTTTGCCTAGTTTGTCTCATTTTTCATTCAGCTGGTTTAGTGTCCAGCGTAGCCTTTCGTGTGTCACCTGATCTGGTTGGCAGCTCTTGCTGTGCAGAGACTCCCACCAATATCTTGCTGTCTCACCAGTGTCTTCTGGAGGATGAGCCCACCCCCCAACACTTGCACTCCTCGGGGCTTCTCTGCATTAAGTGACCTGCCACCTGCATTTCTCTTTTCCTGTGCAACTCCCTTGGAGTCCAGCAAGGAGAACTGGCCTCCCAGTGCTCATCTTACCCACATGCAGCTGGTCCTTGGTTCAGAAGGGACATGCCAGTGACACAACCCCTCCCTCAAGATTTGGAAAGAACCCTTCCTTCCTTCCCCTGTCAAACCTGATCCTGTCCATCCTCAGCCCATCCTTGGTGGTTCCCAGAGAGAAGAGCTGCAGCACCAAGAAAGGGATTGAAGACACTGAGACATCTCTGCTGTCACTCAGGTGCAGATTTTGGCAAGGAGGATGCCCAGTGTCTCATTCTCTGCCAGCCTCTCTGTAAATACAGTGACCCAACTAGTTTGAACTGAAGGCTGATGTGGTGTAAAAGGGTGTGGGGGGACAATATTCCTGCAGCTCCTCCCTTGCAATGCAACATTGGCATTGAGTTGACATGCCCAGCTCCCTTCCTCCATCCCTACCCTGTGATATCACAGCCATTCTCAGTTTTCTCCTCAATTCTGCGTCATTTCTGTTGCTTTTCTTCAAAAGAAGGAAATAGAAGGCGTGGGTTTGCTATTTTTTAATTATTTTTTATTAAGCACTTGCTTGCAGCAAAGCAAGAAATGAGAACTTGCACCAGGCAAACATAGTAATGAAGAAAAACAGCAAAAGAAACAATTCAATCCTTTCTGAGAAAACAAGTCTGAGGCAACCTCTGGGAATCAAATAAAGTGCACATACACATGAATTGCAAAAACCAAACATGCTGCATATAAATTCAAGCCAACTGCTTTTTCAGAGGAGAACTCAAAAAACATAAACAAGTTACTACAAAAACAGAGGAAACTGGCTGGCATTTCCCAGTCTTCCTTTCACAGCTTTTGAAGATGTTTGATAAGAGATCCTCTGATTCTTTTGAAGTCAGGGACAGTCCAGTTCCAATGCCAGCTGAAAGGCAGAGTCATCATTTTCAAAGGAAATAATGGATTCCATCCCTGCTACATAAAGACCAAGCTCCATCCTATGGATCACAGCTCCACTTCCAGTGGGACAAAGAAGATCAGAAGGTGCCTGAGAGCTCCCAAGTCGAGCCTTTCTGATCAAGGGGGCTGGTTGAAGAACAAACACCCAGAGGAAATGGACTCAGGCCTGAGAAAGTGGTCCCTTCTCAAGACAGACTTTTAACATGAGCATGACACGCTCAATACTTAAAGCCTTTTTCAGCCTCAATTCCCAGTGGCAAAACCCTCTTTCAAGCAGAAGTCTGGCTCCACCACTTGGCTGTTTCCATTGATTTCACTTGGCAGCTGCATAGATATTCCAGGGACCTGGGGCCACTGGAAGGGCTTAGCTCAGCAGCTCCCAAGTTGTAGGAAACCTTAAGGTCATTCAGAGCTGTCTACACACACAAAAACCTACTCAGGCAAGCTGAACCCATGAGTACAAATGTACAGATATTTAAACCTGTCTTGGCATTTTCTCCTGGGGCAAGCAGGCAGCTGTCTGGGCAGCAGACACAGCCTGAACATCTCAGCTGCTTCTGCTCCTGCTCACAGTGCAGTGCTGACTCAACATCATTGCCAGGATGCCACATTTTCCTCCTCCTGGAGGATGGTACCCTGCAAAACAGCTTAGCTGGAAGATAAAATTACTTCTGGGCCGGATCTGTACCCTCCTAAACTCCTCTCAGTGGCTCAGAGAGATATGAGAGCTCAGCAAAGATATTACCACTCTCTTTAATGAGCACATCATTCTGCTCAGGGTGTTTGTGCTCCTTTTGCTGGACTGAGCTGAGTGACCTCCCCTCTGTTCCACTTGTTTAAGCCTATTCCCATGGCTGTGTAGATAAAGTCTATTTTTCCAAGTGTAGGCAAAGCTGTCAGCATCTCCTCTTGAAAAGCATCTGTGCTGGGCTGACCAAGCAGCAGTTTCTGTGGAAATCCTGAGAGAAGACTCTCAGAAGTTTCCTAAACTAATCCCAGGGACATCAGGCTCTTAGTTCCCATTGGCTATGGTAGGAATACACCTCAGAAAGTGTTGAATAAAACAGTGAACCTCCACTTCATACTCCAAGTAGGTGGTGTGTTGTCCTTTCCTGATGGTCCTGGGTTATCAGTTGGACTCCATGATCTTAGGGGTCTTTTCCAACTTAGCTCCTGGTGGTGTGGGTGTTTCTCTTGCTGGTCATTGGTAAATACCAAGATGACCTTCAAATAAAGTGACCTTGCATGACAACCTTTGCTGCCTTTGCACTTAATCCAGCAATTAAAGATGTCCCTTTTTCAGGAAGCTGAGAGCATTCACAGTAGTTCTATTTCATAATCAACCTCTTGACTTAATAGTGCCACAAGGAGCAGAGACAATCCATGGGGTCCCTCTCAACCTTTAATGTGTGGTCCTGTGAGTTGGTTCTTACCAAAACTCGAGCCAAGAGCAAACTGCCTGGTTCCTGACAGATCTGCTTCTCCAAATGTTGTCCCTAAAACAGATTTTAGGGATTTTACCTGGCCAATAAGGCAATCCTTTGGGCTCCCTGCACTGAGCAAAATGGGTAACTCCAGAATTCAATTCACCTCCTACTACAAGAGACAGAAAAACCTGTGTGGGTGAGCTGATCCCTGCAAGGGTCTGTTCCTCTCCTTCAAATATAAGGCAGGAGACATGACCAGATCAGGTGACGGAGTCTGAATTTAATGAAAGCAAAACTCTTACCAGTGTCCTGCCAAATTTAAAAGCCCTTTTTCCACAGAACTTACAAGTTTTTTGTAGTGCAAGCTCTTGGAGATACCTGTCAGGAAGAACAAGGCAGAATATTTTTCCAAGGTGGTTTTTTTTGTTTGTATGTTTGTTTGTATTTTAAAAAGGCAACTTTATGCCAGTTGGTCTTACAAATGTGCTTTTTCAGCAGACTGGATGAGGAGGTCGAGCACAAGCCCATTGGCATAAATCTTTCTCAGCAAAGGTTTTGTCAGGAGCTGGTTAAAAGCAATTTTAAGGCTCAGAAAGAACTACACAGAGGACAAAAAGCCTTTCATGGGGACACATCCTTTCCAGGGCTACTGGGAGGACCTGTGTTCAGGAATGCTTTATTCTTGGAGGAAGTCATTTCCAAAAAAAAAGAAATACGAGGAAGGGTGGGGTCACTATTACAAGCTCTGATGTTATAAATGAGTCAAACCTTTTTCATTAACCCATCATTTGATCTGCAGTGATGAACTCCCCATATTTGTTGGGATCTTAACATGTAGGGATTGCCAGGGCTGGCTCCCAGACCACTCATATATTTCTCCTGGTGAGAAAGCTCCCCTGGGATGTGCAGGTACAACCCCCACTTGATCCATAGGATGAACAGCACTAGGCATAAAGGCACTTGGAGTTTTAACTCCAACCTGCATTTTCTGGGTTAATTCCATTGCTAACACGGGCAGAGGACTGGTCTGGGTTAAGGCACCACAACTGCTGAGAGCTTGGCTTTTGAGACATGACCTGTGCCAAGCCAGGTGCACACAGGAACCCACAACTGCTGATCCTCATCACTCATCTCTCAGCACCGTGGGTTTGTGGGCTCAGAGGGGACAGCGACGAGCACAAGGCTGGCACGGCTTCTGTCACTGCTGCCCTGATAAAAGGCTGCTGAGCTCTGACTTACAGAAACTAAGGATCCTCTGTGCCACCCAGGAATATGGGAGGTGAAAGAAAGGCTCTGGGAAAAGAAGATCTAGGTTTCAGGCTGAGCAAGTCAGAGGAAGAAAGCTCTGGCAGCCATTTGAACTGGGGTTTGCTATTTATTGTGCATTTCATGTCTAACTAATACTATTCATAAGGCTGGAATGTGTAGTAGCCTGAGAGAGAGTATGTTTTCATTGTATATGAAAGCATAATAAAAGCAAAGCTTGCTCCCAGAAAGCTTTAAGAGACTTAGAAAAAATGTTGTTCATACTTGAGAAGACGGAAGAAGGATTGAAAAGAAAACAACGACATACCCAGTGGTAAACAGTAGGCAGGAGGAGGTAGAAGCAGGAGATGAGCCCAGGTATCCTGGCAACCTATTGCTTTGTCCTCTTGCACACTCTGGCTGACAGAATCAAAAGCTGGAGGAAGGCAAGGCCTGGCACATGACAAAAATGGGCAGATGTGGGTTTTTAGGAAGAGCACCTGTTTGCACGAGCACCAGGTTTCCTTATCTCATTGACGCTTCTGTCCTGTGAGCATCATTTGTCACTGTCCCCTTCCACCACCCCTATCAAAAGCAGCAGAAAACCACTGACTCTCTTCTCCTGTGTTTCCAATCTCCATCCATTTTCTCCTGACATTTGCCATCAGAACAGAGTGTGCAGTCCAGTCACAGAGCAATGGCCCTCTGTGATGGACAGCATTTCACTCTGTTCTGTGTTTGCTCTGCCAGAGATACAGCCCTGAACTGGGGAAGGAGCAACAAAGAGCCCATAAAGGAGATAATTTATCCTTTTCCCAGACACATCCATGAAAGCAACTTATCTTCCCCTTCATCCACCCAGAGCCAGGATGTGGCTCTTATCTGCCTGAAAACCAGGCAGAGTGGAGCATGTTGCCCTTTAAGGTCAACGTGGTGGGGAAAAAAAGGAAGAAGAAGTAGCACTTTTAAGCTTTGCTTTTTTCCTAGCGGCTTGAGGGTGTTGGATATGGCTGTCATCATGACAATTCCTGGGAAATGGGACCTGTGCCTGACTTTTATGCTCCTCCTGTAGCTCCTATCCATTATGTTTGAGCTCTGTTTGCTCAGAGCAAGCCCTGAGACGGCCAAAAAGATGCCCTGAGAGCTGAAGCAACTCTGCTATGAAGACAAGCTGAGAGCATTTTGGGCTGTCCAGCCTGGAGAAGCAGAGGCTCCAGGAAGACCTTATTGCGTCCTTTCAGTACATGAAAGGGGTTATAAGATGGAACATAAGATGTCCTGTATGCCCTTTTTACCAGGGTATACAGGACAAGGGGCAACAGTTCGAAACAGAAAAAGGGTAGATTTAGGTTGAATATAAGGAAGAAATTTTTTACTGTGAGGATGGGCAGGCCCTGGCACAGGGTGCCCAGAGAAGCTGTGGCTGCCCCATCCCTGGAAGTGTCCAAGGCCAGGTTGGACAGGGCTTGGAGCAACCTGGAGTAGGGGAAGGTGTCCCTGCCCATGGCAGGGTGTGGAACTGGATGACCTTTAAAGGTCCCTTCCCAAGCAAACCATTCTGTGATTCCATAGTTCTGTGTACAGGGAGCTGGACGATACAACCCATGGACAATGAGTTATGACACAATCTTTGCTAACATCAAACTCTGTAGTGGGTGAAGTGAATCACATTCCTGCCAACCCTGACTCTCTGGTGAGAGTGGAGCCTCAGCCCCCAGTTCAGAGGGGGCCTCCAGCACAAAAGATGCCCAGTTCAAGTGGGGTGAATCCACTCTGAAAGCCATGTCTGCTAAATCCCACCCTAGTGACTCAGAGAGAAGGAATTGCATTAATACAGGCTCGTGTGATGAAGTATTTCCTTTCATTTCTCTTCCAGTCTGACTCCTGGGCATTTTACTGGATGCTTCTTAGTTCCTGTGTTGTGAATAACAGTGAGTAACCACTTGCCACTCACCTTCTCTGCTCTTCACCCACTGTTCATGCTTCTAAAATGTGATTTTAGGAAAGGGACTGGAATGAGTCCATACAAAAGACATGGATACACTGCAGATTTCAGTAGCACCATGCTGTTACTTTCTGGTTTGTTCATTATTCCCTTCCAGTAATTCCTAACATTCAGTTCCCCTGAGGTCTGATGCAAAGATATCTTTTCTGAGTGGAAATAGCTACTCCAGAGACCATCAATGTGTATAAATATTTAGGGCTGCATTTCCCACATGTGCATTACTTTGCATTTACTAACACTCCGTTTCACCTGTCTCTTTGTTGTCGGGTATTGAGATGATCCTACAACTCCTGATGGGAATATTAGTTTCAATTACCATGAATAATTCTGTGTCATCAGCAAATTGCATCACTCTTTTATTGTCAATCTTTTCTAAATCATTTACAAGTGCGTTCAAGAACACAGCTCCCAGTGGAAAACCCTGCAGGACCCTCCTGGCAATGTTTTCCATCATCAAAACCAACCAATTCTTTGTTTCCTACCTTTTAATCAATTAATAATCTCCAAGAGCAATCAGTCCCACAACAACTTCATTTTTTTGATCTGTCTGTAGGAAGACCTTGCTGAGAACTCTCCCATTTCCACTACACCAGCTGGATCGTTCTACCACATGTTCGCAAAATCCTCCCAGAAATGTTATTTGTGGGGGATAATTTCTGTAAAAGGAATGTCTCCTTTTCCTCAACATGTTGCATTTATCCCTGAGACTCTGGATGCTGTTCCTCCTTGCAGGCCCCACCAGAGAGTTTAATACATGTCAGCATTATTTTCCCAGGTCCTTCATGGTGCCCTTCTCAAAAATTCACAACACAATTGCTATTTTTTAATTCCCCTGCTGCCAAGTCTGATTGAAGTGACAAGCTGCACACCACGCTTAATAATACAGTGGTTTTGTATCTCCATCCCCCTAGAACTCTTGAATCATGTTTTCCTTTCTTCCCATTGATTTCTTATAATTTATTTTACTAACCCTCCTGTTAGGAGTCATTCCTTTGATTGACTCGCTCCCTCTTCTTCCTCAAGATAAATGGTGATGTAGGAACCATTTTAAGCTACTCCACAGTTAACGTGATTGGAAGGATTCATCCAAGCCTTCTGCTGCACAGAGTGACCATCTCTTCCTGTACATCTCCTTTACTCCAGTTATAAGTCCCACAGAGTCCCTGGCAGAGTCTTGTATCAATAAATTGGAATAAAATTTTATTAATATTTCATTCCTTTAGTAAAACGGGTTTTTAAATCTTTTGTGCATACTTAATTTCATGCTAAACTTCCAGATATTAAGTTCCTTCTACCCCTTGTTTCTCATTTAGATCTTTTTAAAGACTGTCTTTTTGCTTCAATCACTTTTAGTCTTTTCCTAACCACTTATTTATCCAGGTTTAGTCTTTTGCAAAACCTTTTTAACACATGATAGATATTTATCCTCCGAGTGTCCAGTTGGTTGCCTTAAGAGTATTTACTGTGCTATCTACCGGGATTTTGCATCTTTTTCCATTTCTTTATAGTTTCCTTTTTGAAAGCTTTCCCTTTTTGATTAAGTTAAATCCCTTTTGGACATAAAGTTTCATTAGTGGACTCTTTTATCTTTCTCTCCCCCATAAATATTTGAGTTTATGTACATTATGTTCACTATCACAGTACAGCACAGGTTGCCTTTGGAAACTGCTGGAATTCCCAGGCTTCAGGAACAAGGAAATAAAATCCCGTGATTGCTCCTGTACTATGTCATTCTTGGCATAGTTGGGTTTTTTTAACCACTTTTGTACCTCTGGCAAAGAGCAGAAAAAGCACTGGTCTCTGACAGACATTGATAAGAGCACACTGAGGCATTTCCAAGGCCCATCATTCAATCACAGCCTGGAAAGAAGCTCTGAAAGCCTCTGAAAGGAATCAGAGTGAATTTCAAAGTTAGATCTGGTTGTACCAGATCTCATCTGGTCAAGCTTTGAATGTTTCTGAGGAAATTCTGCAGCTGTGGCAACAGTCAGTAATGCCCATGGTGAGGAACTGCACCTTAAATCCAGCCAGAATTTCCTTTTCTGTAACCTTTTACTTGTTTCTTACCATCTCACTGGTCACCTGAGGAAAGCCTTCTCTGAGCAAAGCCCATCTCCATCCTCTGCATAAGCCTCATTCTCTGCCCATTCAGTCCACACCTCTCCAGTTTGGGTATAAAGTCAGCTGCTCCTGCCTGTCTGTAGAGCCAACCAGCTCATCATAGAAGTCAAAGAACTTGTCCAAACACAGTCTGTTCTCAGTAAATCGTGTTCACAGTCCCCTTTCTTCCCTTCCTGTGCCTGGAAATAGCTTACAGGGGGACTTGCTCCATTATTTTCCCAAGAGCTAAAGAAATGTTGATCAGATTTACATTCCTTGAACCCTCCACTTGCCCCTTTGAAACTGGGTGTAACCTTTACCTTTTTCCATCAGGGTGCTGCTGGAGCTGCCACAGTCGTTCCAAAAACCTCAGGAAGGCATTGGCCACCTCCCTCATTCTCCTTGAACACGTCCCTGTCTCATGGACTTGTTACCATCACAATCCTTAACTTAACCCTCCTCTACTCTGGGTAGTATCTCTTTTCCTCTCTGCAACAGGTAGGTGTGGGAAGCTTGGAGAAGAACCTTCCAGTAATTTCTGAGGCAAAGCAAGCACTATGTACCTCAGTTATTCCCACAGACAGAGTCCTACACAGTCTGGTGACAACAGAGAAAGCAGCTGCCTCTGTGACCTTTTCCTGGAGCAGTTTCAGTCAGAGACACTCACTGTCAGGAGTAGTTTTTCTGTGTAATGTCACCATCACTGGGACAGAGTTATGGGATACCTGATGATGATGATCAGGTATCCCATAACTGATATATATCATCCCATAGCTGATGATATCAGCTGCTTGTTTTGGAGCCAAAGCTGTTTTGCCTGACACGTTGTGCAAGGCCCCACGGTCAGTAAATGCTGACCCTTCCCAGAGCTGTCAGGTGTCAGCAGAGCTGTCACTCAGCCAGCTCTGAGAGTGCTGAGGGGGAGAATCCTCTTCATCACTGCTGCAGGACAAGGAGTCTCATCCCTCAGCTACCTACAACCCACAGTTCAAGGATTAAAACCCAGTGTACAACAACCATATGTTGCCTGGAAAGCTGAGCTGGAAGAGAGGAGGAAGGAGTGTTGTTGAAGTCCATCCTGTCTGTTGGTTTTGTAGGATCACGTTCTTACTTTGCTGTAACTCAGTCCTTGCTCCTGGTTTGTTTTGTACCCCAAAGCAGAATTCAGCTCTGAGTTTGCACAGGGTGGGTGGGGAGGAAGGTCAGGACTGACCTGCTTGCTCAGAGAAGCGTGTCTGGAGCTCCTGGGCTCCACTGCTAATATGGGCCAGTACTAACAGGAACACAGGTACATTTTTAATCCATTCCTTTTTCCATACTGCCAAGCTCTTTCCATTCCCTCAGTCTCAGGATTCCTGCCTTAAATCCAGCCCTCTCCTGTTGGTTGCAGTGGAACCTGCCTTTCATTCCTCTGCCTTCCCACATGCCAGCCTCCCTCCCCTCCCTCTGCTCCCTATAATTTACTTCTCCCCCTTCATTGACACGGATGGGATTTTACATTTAAACAATGTTCCACCATGTACCAGTTCCCCCTGATAAGTGAACGCAGCCCCAGGGTGACTCAGTTCCATGGCATGTAGGTAATTTCTCCATCTCCCTCCCATGGCATTCCTCCCCAGTGCCTGCATCTGACAGATTCCCACGTTCTGGATGTCTGTGTGTGCCTTAGGTGACCTGATATTCAGTTTGTAGCACACAAAGATTTAACAGAAATCTTCACAGCTGCTCTGCCTTGAAAATCTCGTAGTGTCTTCATTAAAAGGAAAAGTGTTCAGAAAAGTGTTTCCCAGCTGGAGACAAACACCTGCCAGCAGGTCCATATCGATGCTGGTCTGAATACAGGGTGTGTTCGTGGTGTGACCCATCTCCATCCCACACAGAGAAGCATTCCAGAGCCCCTCTTTGGCCATTCCAAGGCACTGGGATCACCAAAGCTGGTATGATAGAAAAGGATGGAGTGGATGATCAGTAGAAGGTATAGACTTTAATGCTGGCTGGTCCTAGGAGAGAGCTACACCCTGGCTATTCACAGAATCATGGAAAATACCTCCAAGATTATTGAGACCAACCAATGACCAAATACCACCATGCCCACTAAACCAGAATGGTTTGGGTTGGAAGGGACCTTAACGACCATCTCATTCCAACCCCCTGCCATGGGCAGGGACACCTTCCACTAGCCCAGGTTGCTCCAACCTTGCCTCAGACATTTCCAGAGATGGGGCATCCACAGCTTCTCTGGAAAACCTGTGCCAGTGACTCACCACTCTCACCATAAAGAATTTCTTCTTTATATCCAATCTCCTTATATCTAACTCTCTCCTCTTTCAGTTTAAAACCACTCCCCCTTGCCAATCACTCCATGCCCTTGTAAACCGTAATGCAAAGTGCCGCTTCTTCCAGTGCTTGTTCACTCTTTCAGTGAAGACACTTTTCCTAAAATCCAACCTGAACCTCCCCTTGCACAACCTGGGGCCATTCCTTCCTCTCTGCCCCGTAACTCTCTACACATCCATTTGTGCTTCTGAATTCTGAAGATTTCTCTGTGCCTGTCTCTGAGCTGCCTCAGCCCTCAAGTGAGTGGCTGAGATGGGCTGCAGTAACACCACACAGGACAAACATCACTGCAGAAAGAACTGTGGCTTTTTATTCCCCCCCAGACATATGTTCCTCTTGTTCCCATAACTGGAATTGTCTCGTGGAAGGAGCACCAGGCAAAGTGTCCCAACTGAAATAATAATTCACCGCACGGATCTGATGGGTTTGCGTCAGGATTACGAAGGCAAAGCCAAGACAGTTACAAATCTACAGAGTAATAGTGTGCTGATAAAAGGATAGGGGGAGGAGGATCCCATTCCTCCCAGCTCCTCAGGCTGACAGTGCAAGAGAAATAAGAACACTCAGTGCTTTGTTCAGATACACCAAGTGCTCAGCCTGGCAGAGTGGGTGAGCCTTATCAGCTGGACTGGGACCTCAAAGCTCCTCAAGAACTTCCCTGAGCCAGGTCACACCTGGGCTGTGATCCCCATCCTGGGTTTGTTCTGCTCTGCAGTCCCTGGGAGACTATCCCTGCACCTCCTCTCACTCCCTTGGCCTCTCGTGACAGCAGGACTGGCCATAAAGTCAGCATTTCTCAGCTGGGCACTTCCCTCTCCCCCCAAAAAAGGCATTGGATGGGCTAAATCAGCATTTTGTCTTCCAAAAGGAGTATTTCAGGCTTCACCCAGAAGTGAGAGGAGATTTAGTTGTCCTTTTTTAGTCTGCTACCACAATGTCTCTTTCTTTCTTTCTCTTTCTTTCTTTCTTTCTTTCTTTCTTTCTTTCTTTCTTTCTTTCTTTCTTTCTTTCTTTCTTTCTTTCTTTCTTTCTTTCTTTCTTTCTTTTTCTTTTTCTTTCTTTCTTTCTTTCTGTGGAGAGGGGTCAAAAATGTTCTTGTTATGAATTTATCTGAAGGCTGACAGATCCAGATGGTCCAAACTATCCACAGAGAGACATCCTCCTCCAGCCTGAGCTGTGCTGATGAGGGTATTGCTGGAGATCTGCCTGTGAACTGCTCAGAGAAAATCACAAATTTAAAAAAAAATAAAGTACATAAATAAGTTGGGAGTGTTAAAAACCACTTTTTGTTTAATTTCCAAATTGAAGTTTTGAAGTGCTAAATGGCAAAAGTGTCTGTGATTTTAGCTGACCTTTCCTAAGAATTTGCAGGGAGAAGCAGAAAAAGCCACCTGATTTGAAATGTTTAATTTTAAGACAAACCCAAAGTGATGACTCAAACCTACATGGTATTTTTTGCTTGCTTTTCTAGTTCTGTGAAGGAAAAAAACTGGGGAAAAAAAAAATCACTTTGATTCAACCAATATCAGTATTTTGGGATCCCTCAATTCCCTGCATCAAAGTCAGAAATCCCTTCTATGGAAACACCTGCATGTTGGGAATGTCCAAGATCTTCAGGGAAGGACCTTGAAAGTGAAGATGAGCCAACCAGACAGCCTGACTCAACTCCCAAGCAGCAGATAGCTTGCTTTCTTTCACATTTGTTTCCCATTTCACTCTACTTACTGACCCTATTTCTAACCAGCAATTCTCCCTTCATGTGCTTAAGTTGTACTGAAAATTGTGCAAGTGCTTAAGAGCTGTTGTTCATGTCTGCTGTGCATTCCAAGAGGGAAGTTGGACTAATTCTCACATCCCAACTCAGCCAGGTCCAGCTGCAAAGATGAAGTGATTTTCAGATAAAGCTTCAGAAAGAAAACCAGGAGCAACAAAATGTGTCTGGACTGGTTATCTCCACACACACTTTTGGGAAACTGGGCCTGAGCTCTGGGATCAAATTCACAAGTCTGTTTAAATTTTACATTGCAAGTCTGTCTGGAGAGCAGGAATGTCATGGTAGTGTCACCAATCCATGTCCCCAATCCCTGAATTGCCACAATAAACCCCTGTCAAGTCTTCCTCGGTGCCTTTTGAACACAGAATAGTCTGAATACACACTTAGTGTTTGAGCTACCTTAAACATTTATCCCTTGTGGAGTAAAAGCTTAGTCTGCATCTCTGCTGGGGAAGATGTGATCAACTATTTGGGAAAAGATTATTACATGATCTTTTGTGTCTACCAGATGATCTTTAAGGTCCTTTCCAACCCCAACCATTCTATGATTGTGTGAAAAGAATCACTATCCCTTCCCCTCCCTGCCTGGTCTGATGCAGACTCTGGAGGAGAGGCACAAAGTCAGAGTGCTATTTGCCTGGAAGAAGCACAACATCAGTGACTATTTGCTTTACTTTGTGCAAACAAAGTGTAGATTCCTGCTCTGTGCCTGATTTTTTGTCCCTTTTAGCATCCCCCTTGCACACAGCATAGACCCAGCCCTGCCTCATGCATTAGCAAAGAGATAATAGGGTGGGACGTGCTTTATGAGTAGTCACAAAGAACTAGCAAGGCCCTAAGGCTCAGCTTTCCCCGTCTGATGGCTCACAGCCTGTTCCAGCAAACACTCAGGTCACTGCAGTGCTTGGCAACAATGCTTGGCACAGGAATTTGATGCTGATCACACCCTCTCAGTTTCCTGCAGCCGCTGGCACAAAGTTAACTCCCTGTGCCAGGGCAGCCCAGCAGCTCCTTTGGCCAGGCTGGAGTTTTTGCCTTCAAATCCTCTGTTTCTCTTAGAATCATAGACTGGTTTGGGTTGGAAGGGAAATTAAAGATCATTCAGTTCCAATCTCCCTGTCATGGACAGGGACACCTCCCAATATCCCAGGTTGCTCCAAGCCCCATCCAACCTGGCCTTGGACACTTCCAGGGATGGGGCATCTCCCACCTCTCTGGGAAACCTGTGCCAGGGCCATTGAATAAAATTCACTTAAGAGGAGGCCTTTGAGTGTGAAGAAGGAGAAGAGTTTTTGTGCTGCCCCTTGTGTGGAGGTATTGCTGCTCTATCCTATAGGAAGAGGGAAGAGAAGACTTTAGGTCGGTGAGTTTGCCTGTTCACTCCCTTGTTTATTGCTCTGCTCCTCTCATTACCCAGGCTTTGTCCCCTTCCCTGGAATGTCTCCTTCCAGCAGGTCTATAAGGTCCCACATCTCTTTAAAGGGCAGTGTGACACATGGGCATCTCCCATTTCCCAGGCTGCTTCCATGAAGTCCTTCCAGTCACTTGATGAGCAAGAACAGATTGCAACCTCACATGACATTTCTGTTGTGCTTCTCCAGCTCCAGGTCAGCCAGCTGGGAAACATTCTGGTCGCTTTAAATTTAGTCACCATTCCAAAATCACAGACAAGGGAAGGGCAGGACGGACATGTGCCTCACCCACATCCCACTACAGCAGGAGAGCTCAGCTTATCCAGCTCTTCAGCTCCATGTCAAACCACAGGACTCCTTGCAAGACCTTCTACCATCATCAAAAAGCATGAAGAATTCTTCATGGATCCTTTTGGATGTTTCCCTCAGCCATTAATGGACAGTGTTGAATTGCGTGTGAAACATGTTATGCCTTAACTCCTCTGAATTTTGAACTCATTTGGCTTTATTTCCCACACTGCTGTGATTATTATTTCAGCAGCCTACCCCAAAACTCCTCTTCTGAGCCCACTTTTAAGCCACATTGACTATATAAAGTTCGTTCTGGCTTTGTGTCCTTGCCTCTGAGTCTCCCAACAGGTTCCCCTTACAAAGAGTGGGTATGTAAGTGGGTATAAATTATTTCCTCGTCATGAAGCAAATTTTGTTTGATTTCTTTAATAAAAATCTGTGAAAGTGCAGACCCATTCTCAGTGATCAATGTGCCTCTTTTATTTTCACATACTCTTGTACTAGCAAAGGCATCTTTACAATTTATCCAGAAATAAAACTCCAGCAACAACCTTTTAGTTTGAAACTTCTTTCAAGTAGCTCCACTAAAACAAAGCTTTCCTCTAACAATGCATTTCCTTATGTTCTTTAACTCTCAAGAGTGTGTGAGCATATAATGAAAATCCTGGCTAAACAAAAGTTTATTTTAAATGGAAATATCTATAGAACTTTTCAAGAAGGATGTTCCTTCAAACGTCACCGCTCTTGCCAAAAATACATCTCCACTGGCATTGTGTGATGGCCTCAAACCCACGGGAAGCTCTCTGAGGATAAACAATGCACTTCACTGTTCTTCCAGCCTGCAGGACAGATGGTAACACAGGAGCTGTTAGCTATGGATGAAGGAAAAAAATCAAAGGTCCTGAGAACTCAAAATAATTGACATGATGGAACTTATTATAAGATAAAATACCTCAGTTCCAATGCTTTGCCAGAATTATCATGAGCATTCTCACCATTACAGGTTCAGGAGGCTGCCTGTTGTAATATTTTGTCAGTGGATTAGTGGATACACAGCAAGACTTTTGGAGGGTGAATGCTTCATGAGATGTCTCCAGTGGGCTGGATGAAATAATTTAACCAAATTTCATCCCTTTGGTTTATAATTCACTAGGTCTGTTGGATGAGTTTTGATGGGTTTGAAATTTTTGGGGTGGCAGTTTTGCTTGCAAACAGTTCAGAATTGAAAATTTGGTGATTTGTTTGGTCATGAAAGCAACAGGGTGTAGTGATGGAGGAACATGACCCTTAAGTACCTGAAGGGAGCCTACAAGAAGGATGGAGAAGGACTTTTACAAGAACATGTAGTGACAGGACAAGGGGAAACAGATTCTAACTGAGAGAGGAGGTTTAGTTTAGATATCAGGGAAGAATTCTTTAATGTGAGGGTGGTGAGGCCCTGGCACAGGCTGACCAGAGAAGCTGTGGCTGCCCCATCCCTGGAAGTGTCCAAGGCCAGGTTGGAGCAACTTGGGCTAGTGGAAGGTGTCGCTGCCCATGGCAGGGGCTAGAACTGGGTGGTCTTTAAGGTCCCTTCCAACTCAAACCATTCTGTGATTCTCTTAAAATAAGTGTCCAGTGCAAGTGCATGGGTGTGTAGATACATGTGGCAATATATGGAATTTTTGTCCCCATGACTGGAATTTTCCTTCACTGAATAAATAGAGACACACAGGCATCACACCCCCATTGCACCAAACACATGCTGAATGAGTTTTAAAGTACATTGCAGTTCTGTCCTAATCAGTGGTGCCAAACTTCCTGACCCAACAGCCTGTTGGTTCAGGATCCACACTGACAGAAGTCACTGTAACTGTGAGCTTTCCTCAGCAGAAGGGTTTGAAAAATAACCTTATCTTCCCTAGTTCATCTCTGTCACTCAAGATGACTTTCAGTGCCACAAATACTCTGGGAATATCAAGAGTTCCTTGTCTGATGCCCATTAATTTCAATGATGTTTCTAATTTAAGCCTAGGGATAGAGTCCTAAATGACAGACAGTGAGTTACCCAACCACAAGCAGATGATTTAGGAGCAGATGCAACGAACTAGTTCTCAGAAGTTTCCTCTCTTCTGCCTGGCTTGAAAGTTCAAGATATCCTACAGGATGCCAGTAGAACAAGGGCTTCCTGTGGCTGAAATCAAAATATGCCTCAGAACCCTGTCCATGATAAAAATTATGTTTGGGGCGATGTCTTTAATCTGACAGAGGGCAGGTTTAGATGAAGTATTAGAAGGAAATTCTTGGCTCTGAGGGTGGGCAGGCCCTGGTACAGGTTGCCCAGAGAAGCTGTGGCTGCCCCTGGATCCCTGGAAGTGTCCAAGGCCAGGTTGGACAGGGCTTGGTGCAACCTGGGCTAGTGGAAGGTGTCCCTGTTCTGTGACAGGGAGGGCTGGAATGAAATGTTTTTAAGGTCCCTCCCAAAGCAAACCATTCCAATACTCTATTAAACAGATTTACAAAGAGCATTCCATCTAGTTGGCCCAAAATCTTGGAAAAATAATAGTAAATGTTCTTTCTACAGTGATGGGAATTCAGCTGCTCAAAATTCCCTGTGCAGCAGGTGAGGGTTGGGAGTTTGTGAGATCTCACAGACGTCAGATGGTGCTCAATGTAGACTCGTGTTGTCTGGTGGAGTAGGAGAAACAGTTTTTGCCATATATTCTCCCCCAAATTCACTAATTTTCAACTCTACTGACTTCTCTAGTAAAAACTGGCCAAAACTTCACAGATGAGCCCAGATTTTTCAGCGGTGTGGTTGAAACAGAAGAGTTTCTCCAATATACTCCCACAACTGGCTGGGGGCGTAGCCCAAAGAATCAACATTCACCCTTCATCCCTTTCTTGCCCTTTTCCCATTCCCTGCTTCCTTCCCTGTCCCAGGGTTTGTCCAGCCATGACTAAAGGATAGTGAGTGGCAATATCTCTCTAGAAATCACCAGAGCATGTGGCCACTGGATGCCTCCAGTCACAAATGCCTCCACATTGGGGCTCTCCATTGCCCTGCAGCCAGGAGTTTCCAGGATCATGGACAAAGCCAGATGCACAGTATGGGTGAGTTAAAGTGGGCAGAGAACACAGCCTTCTGCAGGGCATGGCCAGAGGACAGTGCAGATGAGGAGTGTGCAGGTGATAAGCCAGAGGAGTTCAGAGCATTCAGGAAAAGAGGTGCCAGAACTTCAAGGACACTCTGGAGACCTTCAAGATCCTTCTGGATCATCTATGACTCCCTCCTGAATCAGAGTTCTTTCAACTCGACATACTTGCTCTGGCCTTTACTTTCATGGTGAAAATCATCTCACTCTGTCCCATTACCTATTCAACACCTTCAGAAAGTCCAATATTCCCTTTTTTTTCACTTCCTTCTTTCCACTTCTGACCTTTCCTTCTAGTACATAGGTTTCCTGCTTCCTTGATATCATTTTTATACCACTTGAAATGATAACACTAACATATAGATCTCTATAGGTATAGAGATGCTGCATGCCTGCCTAGGGTATCTTCCCACATTACCCAAAACAGCTGAGTAAACATGTGGTAGGTTCAGTGGCACAACAGCCACATCTTCTGGAAAGTAGCCAAAAAGAGTGGAACTATCTTAGACTTTTTGGGGAATTCCAGGTCACAGAAAGCAAGTACTTGGTGTCTTTTTGGTTATCATGACCAATCATCTGCTGTCCAAAAAGGCAGGGCTCTCCTCTAATTCCTTTGTCACACCAGTGAGCCCCATGTAGATTGCAGGTCTTACACAACAAAAGGTGGATCTCATGGCACTGGGAAACTGCTTAGGAAACAGAATCCTAACTTTCAAAGCAGAATTAAGTCACCGAGTGCTAATAATGCCAAGGTTGTGGGTTCTGTCTCTGGATGGGCCATTCACTGAAGAGACTTCAAGACCTTTGTTGGGTCCCTTCCAACTCAGAATATTGTGTGATTCAGTGGGTGTATCCTTGGGAGTTGGGTAGTTAAGCTTCCATAATAGTCAACAGAGACTGAGAGCTCAACTCTGCTAAGCTCTGGTATCAGCTGAGATGCAATGTGGTATCATAGACTATCCCAAGTTGGAAGGGATCCACTAGGATAATCAAAGTCCATCTCCTGACCCTGCACAGGACAGCCCCAAGAATCCCATCAGATTCCTGAGAGTGCTGTATTTGAGACACAGGTAGATTACAGATGTATCAGGCACCTCACAGACACAACTCAGATAACCAAATAAACCCAGGATTAGGCAGCTGAGTCCCACCTACTGTGGGTGGCAGGGCCAGGAGTCCAAAATGATGCTCAGCTTGAGGAACAAGTGGCATGGAAGATGGAGGATACCCGCACAGGCTAAAAGCTTCTTCACCAAGGGAGCAGAGACAGGTCAGGAATACCAGACATTATATGGGATTAGTTTGAACAGGCAGAGAAAGTTCCCAAAACAAATCTGGTCTGGATCTCAGGGCTTGTGGGGAACTAGTCCATACTCATGGCATGGCCAGCTGTGTGCTGAACCCTTTCCTGCCACTGTCCCCATCCCTCCTACCCCACCTCCTCCACCTTAGGGGGTGGGAACCCACCAGCGGTGTTTTGCTGCTGTTTATGAGGCACCAGCAGACCCCTGCCAGCAGTGATGGAAACTAAATATAAACTGGCTCGGGCTCACAGATTTCATTATCGAGCTCCGAAGAGGAAACACCTGGAGCGAGGGAGGAGGGGCTGAGCACAGCCAGCTCTGGTGCTCGCAGGGAATACCCGCCCCAGAGGCACCGGCGTTCCCATCACAGCCCTCTAAAAAATTACAAACAGAGAGCGCTTTCCATCCCGCAGTCCCTGTCCAGCCTCACGCTGGAATTGCTGCAGCAGGATCTGCCCCAGGCTGCCTGCAGGCTCCTCACACCGGGCTCCGCAGGTGCCATCGCTCACCTAGGGACTTGGAGAGGATGAGCCAAAAACATTCTGTCTACCTGCCAGCCCTTCATCCTCTGCTGGCCGGGGTGTCTCTCACGGGGGACAGCGATGGCTTGTAAAGGATGGTCCCCCACCCACTGTCCCCATCACCACTGAACTCAGTGCGTTTGCCTTTCCTCCCTCCCCAGCCACCTCCTCCATCCCCATCCCCATCCTCATCTCATCAAAGCGCTCTGTGTTGCGCCTCCCGCTCCTATTGAGGTCGGCACTACAAATTATCCTTTCATTCCTGCTGTCGTCTCTGTCCCTCCCCTTTACTCTCTTCAAGTTCAAAGCCGAAAAAAAACCCACCCCAACTTATATTTTGTCCACCTGCTCCGGCTTTCATCCCCACCCCATTTTCTGCCCTTCCTTGGTGCTTTGCGTGTTCTTCCAGGAGAACATCCCGAGTGAAAGGGGGGATCAGAGGCGGTGGGCAGGATAAGGCAGGAGCCTGCATCCATCCAGACAGCTGCTCCTGCTCCCCCAGCCAGCAATAAAGATTCTGTTTGCCTCTCTCCCTTCACATGCTAATCACCCAGCAGTGATTAGAGCTGCTGCCTGACTCCAAGGGAAAGGAACAGAGGAGAGGGGCCGAGGGGAATTTATTTTCCACCGCCGAGTAGAAAGGAGAGGGGGGAGAAATTAGGGAAGGGAAAACAAAACAAAGCAGGAAAACAAAGTAATGGGACTTGAAGAAGCCACATTCCTTATGGTTGGTCACGTCCACCCCTTTCAGCATTCAGTCCCAAAGTGACTGGGCGAGGGGCCTATTAAAGATCCCGATTTTCTTATTAGTATTCCTCCTTCCCAGTCGGAGGAGGTGGCGAGGGGGGAAAAGGGAGATGGGAGCAGGTCTGGGGAGGGCGCTGGGACATTCCTGGCATTTTTCTGCCTTTGTGTCTGGGGGCTGAACTGAAAGGGAGGGATGCCGGGCTGCATTAAGCCTCCTGCCCCCTCCAGCAGAGAAGGGATTGCGCTCCCAGAACTGAGAGCCTTTTTATCCCCTTCCTTAGACGGCTTCCAAGAAAATAAAATACAAATTTGGTGGGGTTTTGAGAGAGCTCTCAAGGGAACTCTGAGTTCTCCCTGCCATCTCACTTGGTAATCCTGTCTCCTTTTGCTCCCCACAGGAAAGCAAGATCTTCTCTGTACATCCCTGGGGGGGTCAATCCCTTCATATTTTTTTGTGTCTAGTTTCACTTCATAATCGCTGTTTGATGGGGCTCCCCTGGCTTCTCTTTTGACATGATGCTGCACTGCTTCCTTTCACAGTCAGATCCCAGCTGGCCACACTGTGGGGCTCAGCAAAGCCTGGTCTGAGCCACCACCCAATTCCCAAAATATCTAGGGTTGGATAAAGAGGGAGGGTGGGAATGGAGGCATATTCCTAGGGACTACTGTGAGAATTGCAATAGGTGACCTCCCAGGAGCTCCAGCACGAGCATGTTGATCCAGAGCATCACACAGACCCGTCATCCATGAATTTTTGGAATCCTTGTTCAGTTTTATTCCTGCTTCTGGTCTCCGCAGCATCACGAGGCAGCAAGAGCCACACCTGAGCTCTGCCTGGCTCTGTCTTGGCTGAGGGATGATGTCCAGCTGCCGGAGTTGGAGGAAGGAGTGAATGTTCCTGCCTCTTCCCATGGTATCCCTCCGGATGCTGTGACCAGGGGCTGTTCTCCTGCTCAGCTTTCTCTGCTGCAGACAATGGAGTCCCAGTCTATTCCCTGGGCAGTGCTTACACAGAAAGTCATTCAGGGCCTCTGATTGTTCCTGGTGCTTTTACCTTCTCCAGCACTATTGTATCCTGTCGAGGTGGGGGGACCAGCATTGTACACGCCATGCAGGACCTCAGTGCCCCAGAGATTTACTCAATGACACAGCGGGGTTTTTTTCCACATTATTCTTTTCTTACAAACTCTAAACTCCTTTTTGACCTTTTCTGACTCTGGTTGACTGCAGTGATGACATTTCACTCAGCTCTTTCCAGGGACCCAGAGATGTCACCCTGGGAATGGCTAATTTGGGGTCTGTGTGTGGTTAGGCTGCCTTTTTTTCCACGTGCAATCTTTTACACTTTTTAACATCAAACCTGGGCTGTCACTTTTCCTGCTCACTTCCTGCAGACCAGGAGATTCTTCAGCAGTTTTTCCCACTGAGTTTCCAGTTGCATAAATCTCTGCTGGTTTCATTATTCACCCCCCTTTACCAGAGAGGCTGAGCAGAACAAGACCAGAAGAGGCTGGGCCAACCAGCATCACGATTCTACCGGGAAAAGCAGCCATGCATGCCTGTTCTTTGTTCCCCAGCTTTGAACCTTTGATTAATCCACTGCAGCTTGTGAATAATGATGATAGGATAGTCTCTCCAGGAACTGGATCCAACTAACCCATATTTTTGACAGGCAGATGAGGCCAGAGAGTCCACAGTGGCAGGATGACCTCACTCCTGATGTTCAGACTACTTCTTTCTCATGGTCATGAGGGAGCAATCCCACAAGAGATCTTCCTTTAATGTACGTGATCCCATGAGAAGATGAATGTGCCTGATAGCATAAGACCTGAGCATTGAGATAGTTGTGGAACCATAGGATGGTGCAGGTTGGAAGGCATTTTTAAAGAACATCCAGTTCCACATCCCTGAAATGAGCAGAGACATCTTCAACTAGACCAAGTTGCTCAGAGCCCCTTCCAACTGACTTTGACTGTTTCCAGGAACGGGCCATCCACCACCGCTCTGAAAAACGTGTTTCAGTGTTTCACCACCCTCACTGTAAAACAATTCTTTCTTATATCTAATTTAAATTTACCCTCTTTAATTTTATAGCCATCACCCCTTGTCCTATCACAATAGGCCCTGCCAAAAAGTTTGTCCCCACCTTTCTTATCAATCCCTCCCCCTTAAGTATTGAAGGAACACAATAAGGTCTCTCTGGACAGGATGAGTCCCCTGAGCTCTGCCTAGACTGATTTTCATTGGGGCAGTCGTCTCACCTTCCCCACCCAGCCTACCTGAAGGACACACCTCCAGTCTTTCTCCCCTCCTCCATCCCTCTGGCACCAGGAGGGGAAAATGTGCAGGGGTTTGCATCATGGAGAACTATAAACTGTGTCCAGATCTGTTGCATGGAAAGAATTACGAGGAGTTGACACATCCACACACCATTTGATAGCTAAAAATAGGGAGTTCTCATCCGAAATGGCCCAGCCCCACCTTGACATGCCCGTGGAGCACCCAGTGGGATTTGTGTTTGCAGTTACACAATGGGAGATGGTGGATGCTAAATATAGGGAGAGCTGCTCTCCAGCATGGGCAGGTGGGGTGGGATATTTGGTGTGCCAGTAGCTCGGCTTTTGGCTACTAAATAAGAGTGACAACAGCCAAGGAACCCAGGCAGGAAGAACTTCATTTATGCCTGGGTATGTGCTGTCTTGTGCTTCTGCATCCTGCCAAGAGTGACCTCAAGGGAACAGGGAGCTCTCCACCACACTCCTGTTCATCTTCACTATTCCTCTTTCAGTTTTTGTTTGCTTTGCAAGGGCCACTTGTCCTCTCTGTTGACCATCTTCAGAAGATGCACAAGCTGTGCATCGACTGCATCGACGACTGTGTAGTGAGATCTGCTGAGAATCTCTCTCATTCTCTGGCAAATAAATGTGTCAGCTCAAAACCAGAGTTCACGGGAGAGGAAAACTTTTCTGCCCAAGGAGATTTCAGGTTTCCATTTTCTTTCCCATTATTTCCTGTGATTATTCCCTCTGTTTAATAAGGAATGGGTGGTTCAACCCTGCCTGGTGCTGTAGAAGCTGGAGAAGCAGATGATGCAAACTCAGTGATGTCACATTGAAATAGGTAAAGAGAGATCCCACCTTGGGCTGACCATCACTGCAGCTCAGGAACAACTCAGTTGGGAACCCACTCACTGTTTTGAGGGTGAGTTCAGGCCTACCATATTTTGTTTTGTTATGTGTAGAAAACGGTCATAATATTTCCTGTTTTCCAAGTTTCCCTTCCTGTGTGCAGGACTAATTGCTGTTCTCAAATGGCATCACAGGCAGAAACATTAGAGAGACAAGGAAAGCAGAGTTTGAAGAGGACAAGCAGACTCTTTTTGGAGAACATGGGATTTTTCTGTGATTCAGCACATGAAAAATAATGTTACAGCATCAACCTGTTCTTTAATCCAGCATCTTGAAAACAACTTTAAGAGTCAACATCTGGGTTTGTCATCTACCATGGTAGTTCAGTTGATTTGAAGGAGGTGAGGCTCTTCCTACAGGGAAGATTCCCATGGGACAGCAGTTGTTTCCACACTATAAAGCAGGCAGTCTCCATTGATCCATATGAAGCTCTATACATTAACTAATGATGTTCCCAAAGTGTAGGTGGGAATGCATTTCCTTCTCAAGATCTTTGAGACAACAGGGCTGGAAGTTCTTCCAAGGTTCTTCCCAGTGCTGCAGCACCCTTCTCACACTTGTGAACCCACCCTGCTCCTTCCATCCTTCCTCCTGGGTGCTCCAGGATAACACCAGTGTGACCATTACCCATGGATGGGCAACCCTGCCTTCACCAAAACTCTTCACTGGTCACCTCAGTGCATTGAGTCCATTGTCCAGAGGCTCAGAAATACAGAAATGTAACTTTTCTTGATGTTCTAAATGTTTCCAAATATGAAGGAAGTTAGTGTGGCATTACCTTCTGGAGCATGAGATGGTAACTGTGCCTCATCTCACATCACCCACAGCAAAGAATAAACATCCATGCTAATCTCTCTGTTCATCCCACCCAGGGCACTATAGCCTTCTGTGACCAGTGGTGGGAGTCATTTGTGGGGAAACATCTCCATCTCCACTGATTGGAGAGATCCTGAATGGAGAGACACACTTGAAAATGTCCAGCTGCTGGTGAACCAGCACCTATGGGAACTTTACAGGGGGACACAGAACACTTACTGGTTGGGTGTTGACTAAGCCTAAACCTTCCCTTTGTTGAGACAAAGAGACTGCAGTGTAGATTCCAGTTCCACTCTGCTCTTGGCAGGTTTGGGGTCTAGCTCAAATCCTGGTCTCTCAGACAAAGCATAAAAAGCAAACTCTCTTTATCCTGATTTGCCAAACCTGTAAGCCTGATCCATCATCAAAGCCATGGGATTCTGACATGATCACTGCTGGTACTGGGTTTAGGTCTACATGTTTGCAAGGCTGATGGTTGGGAATTGCAGGTTTTCTTTGAGAGCATTTGCCCTTTGCTAGCAGGAAGATCAATCACGTTCAACCTGCTGAAGAGAGGTCAAGGTCCTCTGTGTCCTTTTGCATCTTTTGCAGATGTTCTCCTCAGCAGACCACAGTTCACTCACTTACAGGATGTAGGGACATAATGACAGCTTCCTTTGGTCACAGGAATTCCAGCAAAGCTCTCCCCACACCAGGGGCATTCCCACCATGTTCTCTGCAGGGCTGGTGAGCAGGCTGGAGCATGTCCAGCCCAGCCCCCTTTTCTTCCCGGAATTTCCTTTTATTGTTAATCTCAACAGTGTGAAACATAGACCACATCTGGAGTGTTCTTCTGGACATTCAACTTTCTAAACTGCAATCCTTTTTTGTGATGTTTATTGCCCTCTCTGGAAGGAGAGATTCGAGCTGCCTCCTTGGGTAACTGTTCTTTTGATTGATTCAGGAGGAATTTCTCTGCTTTGCTGTGCCCTGCGTTGCACTTGGCACAGACATGAATCCTGAAAACCCCTCTGTGTCTCCCAGCAGTGTCTTCAGATCTTCTGCCCTTCTGTGTGCACACACCTCTGCACAGGTTGCTTGGTACAAATACATCTATCGAATGCAAAATCATCAACAAACCAGCCACATCTTTCACCTCCACAAGCACAGGATGTCTTTCTGGACCCTTCAATAAATTCAGTGTCCATTTGAGATGTCCCAGAGAATCCCCCATGGCTTCCAGCTACTGCTCCATAAGGACAGGTGCCTCCTCTAGTTACTGGCATACATCTGTCACCATAGGTGAATGTCCAAAAAAATGATGGTTTGAACCACATTCCACCCTTAACTTGTGCCCCAGAGGTGGTCACATTTCAACACAGGGCAGAGGTGGCTTGTTGGATGTGATAATTATTGCCCTATTTGTTAATTTTCTCCTTCATCTGGCTTTTGAGTCTCCTCCTTTTGTGACCTCAGTGGAGCTGCAGCCCCTCATGCTGTAACATTATTGTTCACATGCTGAATCACTGAAAAATCACATTTTCTCCAAAAAGAGTCTGCTTGTCCTCTTCAATCTCTGCTTTCATTGCCTCTCTAATGTGTCTGAGGGCTGAGGGGTGTTCCTCTGATTGCTGCAAATGTAGGGGTGCACTTGCAGAGCTCAGTCCTGGCTGCTCAACCTCAGAGCCAAAACTGACATTTTTAGGACAAAGCAACTCCCCTGGCATCTGTGAGCTGAATCCCTCCCCGTGCAGGTAGCAGAGAGCTGAGGCACTTGCTGTAGGAAGCAGGGCTGTATCTCATGGAAAATACCAAGGTGAGGAGTTGTGAATGCTGCTAATTCTCCTTCACAAAATGCCAGCTCCCCAAGTACCTAATTAACATCCTCAGCCCAGCGTGGAGGACGTGGCTTTACCCTGAGCTGGAACAGGGATGCTCTCCAATGCCTGTTTGCACAGCAAGGAGCAAAAGTCAGCTTTGAATCCATTTGAGCTTTCTTAGATCAATTCAAACCACAAGAACTAATTGTAATATTCCTTAGCTCTAATAAACCCCATTTCATTGCCATTGTCCCAGGCTAAAAGAAGAGTTTCTTTTTACCATTATGAGTCTGCAGGCAGGTTGCCTCCAGGTTGGTTTGACCTCAAGTGGGTGAAGTGTTTGCACAAAGTCTCCTGGCAACAATTTCCCAGTGTCTGGGCAGTGGATTTGGAAGTGGCTTAAGGTGAATCAACAGTGACTCCACGTTTGGGGTGATCTGGGTTAATAAGTCCTGCCCAACTTATCCTAGACCTCAGGGCCAGAGAAGAAGTGAAAGCCATCACAGATGACCAGGACCCATCTGCAGCAGAGAAATGTACCACAAACCTTTCCCAAGGTGCACTTTGCTGGGAGTCCTGGCACCAGAAGAGGAGAGATGATGGCAGCGTCTCACATCTTCAAGGTGTTTTCTTTCCCAACAGCTTGGAAGGCTCTGAGTTGTCTTTCCTTTTTCAAGCACCACCCAAAATTGTCATGCTGAGGGGGTTGCTGAGGTGGGCACCTGAACAGAACTGCAGGAATGGTGAGGAACTGCCTGCATGGAGATTTCCCCTGCTGTCCTCACTTCTTTTCCTTCTTTGCTCCTCACAAACCTTGCAGATGCACTTAAAGTACGTGGCTGCTCTGCCCTGTGTTGTATTTGTCACCAGTAAAAGGACAGGGAAGCAGAGAGGTGCAGAGCTGTGTTGGGTTGCGTTACAATGAGGGAGTAAAGAGAAGGAGAAAAGGCAAAAAAAATTGCCGATAACCCTCCTAGTCTTCCTTTCCTGAGTGGGCCTTGGAATCCTGAGCGAGCAGTGCTGGATACGTGGATGTTTAGTGTGCTGTGTGTCTGGAAGACACTGCACCTGATGAAGTTGCCTCCAGAAGATGATTAAGGTGCAAGTGATCTTTGAAGGATTTCGCATGTTAACACAGGGTCTGGTTTCAGCAGAAGGACTCCTGACCTCACCATATGAAGGTACAATCAGTCCCTATTTTCCCCATTCTCATAAGGAAGCTGAACCCAGCAAACCTCTGGCTATTTATTGTGGTGGATTCTTTGGCAACTCGAGATTTAGAGAGCCTCAGCTGTCTTCTCCTGAAGAGTTCAGTACTTTGGCCATATGTTTTGGTGCAAGTAGGAATTCTCCTGTCTCCTCTGCACTTCTCCAGCAGGAAAATTCTGGACCTCTATCTCCATCCTTATCAAACTTGTGATGATGTAGTATCCACCTAAGCCAGACTTAATTTATTCTCCTGTCCCAGCCAGGAGTCACCAGCTACAGTTAAGATCCATGCCAAGGAGTGAGGCAGCATGTCTTACTGATGCAGTTTAGCTTAGCTGTCCATTAACCATGCCAAGTCAAACTGAAACACGCTGTGATTTGTCCTGAGCTTTCTTAGGCTCAGGGATTTCAGGGAGGTCTTTGTGCATCCCATGTCCTTCTGTAATTCCCATTACTGCTGATGAGAGTGATGCATTTCCACAAACTGGATGAATGTCCCTTAAATTAGGCTTCACTAAAACATGGGAGTAGGGAAATAAAAGGCAGGCAGTGTTTCAATTAGCTTCCAGTTTGTTTTCAGTCTTGTCTTTGAATAGGAGAGCTCCTTATAAAGTATTAAAAACGCCACACTATTAAGCAAGAAAAAGAGCAAATGAGTTTATATGTACAAAGTTTAGTTCTTGGAAATAATAATATTTATTCTTTCCACTGCATGTTCTTTGTGTAAACCTCAAAGCCCTTCACAGATCCAGCCCATGACTGTCTTATTAATCCTGTCGAGAAAAACACATGTTAAAAACGAAACCAGTATCACTATTAGAACTGAGACTTACAAGTGGGGTTCTCCTCATCTGGCTGCAAAAAGTAACTATTTTTCCTAACTTGGGCTCCTGCTGAAATGAATTCCCTTTTCCAAAAGCACATTTCTCATCTTAATCAACCACAGGCGAATACCAGCATAAGGATTGTTGGTACTGAGGTTCCACCAACTCTGCCATGCTGATATCCCAGTGAGGAGTTTTGGGGGTGGAAGGAAGCCAGTGTGGTGATTCCTGCCCCAGCAACCCATAGTTTGCACCAGAAGAAGGGAAACTGCTCACGAGGCAACTGGGAGCACCAACCCCACAGTGGACACTGGAGTGGTGAAGAAGACATGAGTTTTTTGGTAGGACTGAAGGAAGTGGAGGCATCAACCACTACTCTGGGACATGAGGCTTCCATTTGACCCCCTCTTTACCCTTTATTTTTCTACCATGTCTATAAAAGCACAATGGAAAGCAGGAGGACACCAACTGAAATGCAGTGCAGGACAGGGCCAGAGAGACAAAGAAACAGGGATTTGTCCAAGGCAACCTGATTCAACCCAACCATTAACCCTCTGCTCCTCACTGCCCACTCACTCCAATGCTCAGCAACCCTCACTGTGCCCCAGACACTCTCAGAAAGCCCCAACCACATCCTAAATGCTCCATGGAGGGGATCCACAAAGACACTTACAACAAGCTCTCCTCTTTCCCCTTCCCCAGTCCAGGCTTCAAACAATTCCCCTCATCTCTAATAATTCAATGAGCTTTGTTATGACAGGGCAATGCAGTTAATGGAGAGTGAAATTGGAGAAGAATGTGTGGAAGTTGCAGCTTTTATCTCTAAAACAAATAGTGGATTCCTCAGGGCTGCTGCAGCCCCAAACAAAGATCTGGCCTGCTGGAACTCTGCAGGTTGCCCTGGCAACTTTTAGGCTGTTTTGGGGCAAATCCTTGCCAAAGAGGAAAGAGGACGTGGCAAAGTCAAGGGGAAGAGATGTGTGTGTGGAGAGCACAGAAGGCATTTAGGTTGGAGACATATGCTGCACCCATCTTGAGAAATTCCCACTGAATCCAGATCAGGACATCCAGGACTCTCCCTGCTCCATCTAGAAGGAAATAATGCTGGTACATTGTCCAGCAAAATGAAACAATCCATCCCAAATTTATGGTAAAGGTCTCCCAGTGGTCCTCCCCAGCCCACCGACCTTTTCAGGTGTTTGTGGGGCGGATGAACCGAGTTGATTTTGGAACAGGAGTGATCCACTCACTCTGGGCTTGAAAAAAGAGATGCTTAAATTGCTCTTCACAGCTTCCCAAGGTGGGAAAGAAGAGAAGGAGGTGCTGAGGTCTCCTCTCTGATATCCAGGGATGTGGGAATGGTTCAAGGATATGTCAGGAGAAGTTTAGACTGGACATGAGGAAGCATTTCATTACCAAGAGGGTGGTCAAACACTGGAACAGGCTTCCTAGAGAGGTGGTTGATGCCCCAAACCTATTTAGAGGTCGTTGATGCCCCAAGCCTGTTTAAGAGGCATTTGGAAAACGGATTTAACAACAGACTTTAGTTTGGTCAGCCCTGAGCTGCTCAGGTAGTTGGGTGAGATAATTGTTCTAGGTCCCTTCAAACTGAAATATTCTATTTTATTCTGCTTAGCTGGACACATACAGAGTGACAAGTTTCCACCAGTGTCCATTTCCAGCAGTGGAAAAACATATCTAGCTGCTTGTCTGTCCCTCCTAAATACCTTTTTGCTTTTCTTTCCTGCATCTCTTCCTCTTCCCTTTTAATACAAAACCATTAGGGGAGCCCTGCATGAAGGACAATGCATGACAGATGTGAATATGAAACTTCCAGATGTTTCTATGAGCAGTCCTTGGCCCCACTGGGGAGAACTTTGCCTGCCCACATTGCTCTTTCTGATGGACCTGCTGTACAACAGCCATCAGTGTCCTTGTGCATCCTGAGGAAGACATTTCTAGCACCTAAGATGCCTCCAGGCACCTGTATTTAAGCACCTGCACCGTGCCTTAATTTTGCATTAATTTTGATTATGGCAGCTCCAACACCACCTCAGATGGAGATCCCTGGACACACAAACACACAAATGTGGGTGTCTTGGTCTGGACCCAAATCCACCCATAGATGGGTACCTGTGTCCATCTGCACGTGGTTGAGATGGTGACCAAGCTCCTGGTGCATGTGAACTGCAGGAGGGTTGGCAGCTTATTAAAAATGAGACTCCTTTCTTCTTCTCTTGAAAAATTAAACTCAGGAGAATCAGAAATTACACTTGGCTGAACGGCCAAGTCCAAAGCAACATGGAAGAACAGAGGTCCTTCCAAAAAGGATCACAGCTGGGATCAGGAGATTATTTCAGAGCTGAACCCAGATTTTAGAAGTCTCTGACTAATACCAATCGGATTTTTGCCTCTTCACTCACAGGAATTCAGGAAAAGACAGTTGGCATTGTGAATGGTATCCTGGACTGTTCTTAGCTTTCTTAAGACCATTCCAGCTCCTGAGGTGAGCTGCATTTTGGTTCCTCCTTCTGGATCAGGTCCAGGCCAAGGAACACCCTCCTGCATGACACTTCTGACTCCCAGCCTTGTGAAATACAAATACAAACATCACACTACAGGTATTTTTATGTCTCTTAATAAAAGAAGGGTAGTTTGGGATATTTCTTTTTTTGTTTTCCTTCCTGAAATATGCACAGGCGATCCCCACCTCAGGAGCCCACGTGCTGCTGCTCACTGTGGTACTCACGTCAGAGGCATCAGCTCCGTGTGCTGCCCTTCATCTTCCCACCTTAACCCCAATAATGTTTGAATTCCAAACATTATTACTCCGTGCCCGACCGCACAAGGAAATAAGTGACGACATTCAATAAACTCGGATTACTGGCAAGTTGAGTGATCCTAAGCTGGATCTCAGCCCGAGGATTTTCCTGCTGCGCAGGCTTTCCTCGGTTATTTTCTGTGAAAAGAGGTAAATATTGCAAGGCTGCCTGGAGACGTCAGTCAAATGTTATGACGAATCTGAACACAGCTAAGAAGGAATTACAAGGAACAGAGAAGATAAAACTCTCATTGGGAATTTATCCACCAAGAGCAGCTTCTCCTTGATGTTTTTCCTCCTTTGCCCAGTTTAAGTTTAAACTGCGGAAGAAATGGGGGTTTCGTACCCTTTGGAGAAACAAAAAAGCATCTTGGGATTTCCCAACAAGGAAATCGTGTCAGGTGAAGTTTTCCTCCTCCTGAGGCCTTTTCAGCTGAATTGCATACCTTGAACCCACTGATGTCCTGTCCTGCTCTCTCACAGCCTTAGGTAAATATTTAGCTGGTACACACAGAGCCAGCTACACGTGAATCTGTGTGCAATCACATCAATGTCAGGATTAAAAATGACACCTGATTGACTTAAGCCCATGAGATTTTAAATAATAATAATAACGTTAATAAAGAATTTTAAAGTAAATGTTTAATTTTTGCTCCCATTTCTTGGGCAGGTGTGCAGGCCACTCGCCAAAGGGTTTCTCTACACCTCACAGACATGACTTTCATGTTTGCAGTTGAAAACAAAATCCTCTGTGTGATTTCCTGACCCCGTGATGTGGTATTTAGGAACACCTCCAGAGCTGGGACACTGGTGACAGAGCTCCCAATCAGCAATGCTGAGTGTCTTTGGCCATCAAAGTCTGTTTGCATCTTTCTGGGAAACACCAATGCCTTTTTGACACCCCATTTCCCAAATTGGGGACCTTTTCCCGAGCTCGTGGTTGAGCATCAGGGCAGAATACATTCTAACAGACACCCAGCTTTGGAAGCAGCCATGCTAAATATCCTTTTCTTTTTCCCTTCAGCTGCTCATGATTCATAGCCCTGATCTGACACCCTCTCAGTAATTATCCCCTTTTGCAGCAGAGGCGAGAGGCAGATCCTGAGCCAACTCCTGTACCCTGCAAAGCAGGGAATAATGCACGAACCTTTGTGCTGCCCTCTTGAAAAGGGAGCCTCAGCACCACATTTCTGGATGAATCAGTTTTTCCAAGAAGTGGGGATTCTTGCAATGCCGTTATTTTGGCTACCATGGCGATGGCCAGGAGCCAACGCTCGGGGCAAGGCAGGAGCAGCATGTCCAACAGGTAGGTTGAGAACTGACAAAACTTCCTGCTTTAAGTGCCAGGGTGCCTGTTTTGATAATTAAGGGAAAAACTACACGCCAAATCAGCCATATGAAAGGATTTAGGGATCAGGTGCTTCAGAAGTGAAGCTCCCTCCTCCCTGCATGAGGCCAGCACAGCCCAGATCTGCTGGTGGGACCAGCCAGGTGGAATTCTTCTCCTAACTCTCATTAGAAGCACTGCACAATAAAACCAATGGCTACCAAAACTAGACTGATTTTTAAGTGGATTTCAGGCCCCTTTGTTTCCTTTAGGTTTTCCCTGCCAAAGGAGCTCTGCTCCTGGTTGTTCTTCTCAACCAACAAGGAGATCCAACACACCTTGGGGCAGCCCCCATCTCCCAGAGCAACATGCCATGGGATATTTTTGCAGTGTTTTATGGGTGCTGGTGCCATAAACAGAGTTTGAGGAGCTCAGCATCCCCTCCCTGCTCTCCATCCCAGGGACACTGTCATACTGGAGCAGCTCAGATTTTGCCCTGGGCTGTTAAAACTGAAATATGCTGATTGGGAGAGTGTGTGTGTAAATGTGATCTGTTATTAAAAACACTCTGCAGGGAGAGAAGAAACTGCCTCTCTGACACTGGCAAGATTAACAATGTTCATCAACACACTCATTCACTCACTGCAGCTTGAGTTTCACAGCTTTTAGGTGCTGTGTGATGCAGAGCAAGAGGAGGTGAGGCTGGGCTGAGGCACAGGGAAAGTCTCTCTGCACTGACCCAGAAGCCAAAATCAGGACAAAAAACCTTTTCTGGGGACAACATGCAAAGCAGGCAGGGAGGGCTGAGCCAGCTAACCCAAGCATCTCATCTTCTAAAGGTGACCTTGCAACAAGAAAGACCACCTTTAACTGAAGGCAGCAAGAAAACCATATTTGAAAAGTCCTTTTTGGAGAGGAGGTTATTTTTACCACCTCTGGGCCAAACCTGGGATGGTTCCTGGTTTAGCTGGATCCATCAGAGCCAGGAGAGGGATTCAGGGCAAAACTTATTTTTAGTCTCCTCCCAACTGCATCCTGAACACAGGAGAAAAAACTTTCAGCATCCTTCCCTCTCACCACAAAAAATGCCAAGATCTGGTAATAATTCTGTCCTTAATACTCTGTGTGTGTTGCTTCCTTTGAGACATTCTCAAACTGGTGCAAATCTTTCCTAGAAAACACCTTGTGAAAATGTGCATTCACTGTGGGGAAGAGGAGGGATCAGGGGGATCTTGTACCACCGGAGTACAGCCAGTGTGTGTGGGGTGTACATGTAGAAAGTGATCCCAAATTAATCCCCCTTCAATAAAAACTCCAAATAAACCTCCAGCCATGGTGGGAATCCCAATGTGAATCCAATCCAGGTGAAAATCCCCAAGAAACCCACACGTGGATGTCAATCTGAAAGCAAAACCCAAACCCCCATCAAGATGAAAATCCCAAATCCATCCCCAAATGCCCATCCTGATAAAACCCACAAATTTTCCCCATGCAGATGGGAATCCCAAACTGTTTCCCAAGTCCCCAATCAGATGAAAATCCCAAATACTTATTCATGTGGGTGGGAATCCAAAATCAGTCTACAAGCCTCCATCCATAAAAAAGCTTACAATCCCTCACAAGTCTTCGCCCCGATGAAAACCCCAAATCCACCCTCTATTCCAATGAAATCCCACAAATCACCACTATGGAGGTGGGAATACCAAATCATCCTCACTCCTCCCATTCCAATGAAAACCCCAAATCATTTCCAATCTCCAAATTCCAATGAATCCCCCCCCATATAGATGGGAATGACAAATCCCCTCTCAAATGGCCCATGCTGGCAAAAACCCCAGATCCTTCCAAAGTCCTCATCTTGATGCATACTCCAAATCCCCTCCATGCAGGAAAGAATCCCACCACCCCACAAGCCTCTATCCCCATAAAAATCCCAAATCCACCCATAAAGCCAATGTGACAATGAAAATCCCCCTGTGCAGGTAAGAAGCCCAAATTTGCCCCAAACCCTCATCACAAGAAAAACCCCAAATTCTCCCCAACCTCTTGATTCCAATGAAATCCCCAAATCCCTCCATGGAATTGCAAAATCCTACCCAAACCTCCCCGTCAACTAAACCCTCCAAATCTCCTCATGCAGTTGAGAGCTCCAAAGCCCTACCCCAAAGAAATGCTCCATTTTCCCCCATCCAGCCAGAGATCCCAAATGTTCTCTCTCTAACTCCAATCCCAACAAACTCTCTAATTTCTCTCCATCAAGTCAGGAGTCCCAAATGCCACCCCCAAGTTCCTAATCCAATGGAAACCCCAAACCCATTGAAATGACCATATTCCCCTATGCAGGTGAGAACCCTAAATCCCCCCAAACTTCCATTCCAACAAAACCCCCAAATCCTCTCCAACCTCCCAACTCCAATGAACTCCCATACAGTTGAGAACTCCAAATCCCCCAGACATTCCCACTCTAAGGGAACTCCAAATATCCCCACATCCCCATCCCAACAAAACTCCCAAATCCTCCCTGGCCTCCCATCTCAAACACAACCCCCAAATCCGCCCATGCAGCTGAGAACCCCAAATCTCCCCTACACCCCCACCCCAATGAAACCCCTAAATCCTCTCAAGCCTCCAAACTCCAACAAAACCCCCAAACACCCCTGGGCAATTGAAAACCCCAAATCCCTCCCACCTCAATGTCAACAAAACCCCTAAATCCTCCCCAACCTCCCAACACCAATAAAACCCTCAAATTCCCCCATGCAGGGCAAAACCCCAAGTCCCAGTCCCAACAAAACCACTACATCCTCCCTGGCCTCCCACCTCCAACTAAATCCCCAAGTCAGTCCATGCAGTCAAGAACCCCAAATCCCCCATCCTGATTAAACCCCCAAATCCCTCCCACAC